>LPNX010576255.1:19626-129400 GCA_001517045.1 Pseudotsuga menziesii | reverse complement strand
CCTACCACAG
Organism: Pseudotsuga menziesii; assembly: GCA_001517045.1. Lineage (NCBI taxonomy): Eukaryota > Viridiplantae > Streptophyta > Pinopsida > Pinales > Pinaceae > Pseudotsuga > Pseudotsuga menziesii. The sequence continues at coordinate 129,390 of LPNX010576255.1, read as the reverse complement.
TCAGTTAACCATTATTTAATACTAAATGTAACAGTTGGTTGTGTTTTAGAACTCCGGTTATGATTTAGACAAGGACAGTTAACTATTGGGTCCTTAGCTTCAGTTGATGACTAGTAAAGACAAGTTAGGATTCAGTTACATTCAGTTAAATAATGGTTTAATTAATTGCACACATGTGGGGTGCTTTTCTCACCTACCACAGCCAGTTAACCATTATTTAATACTAAATGTAACAATTAGTTGTGTTTTAGAACTCCAATTGTGATTTAGACAAGTCTTGGTTACCTGCAGTCAAGTAGAGTCATCAATTCGAACTTCCTCATGTGGATTCGAATTGCTTGTGGCTATTAAAGCCATTTTACATCATTGTAATTATTATATGGATTACTTTTTTTATTAATGAAATCATTCACAGCTGCAAGCCTTTTGCACTGTTTCATTCTTCAATGGCTGAGTAAATTGTGAGATCTTCTTTGTGAGTTGTGTGTTTGTCTACAGATATATATGCTCAAATTTAACACCCCCTTTTCCATTGATCATGTATCGTTGCCATCTGGCCAGTCGGAAACACAAAATGAGAAACCCCAAATGGAACATGAGAGTGCTGTCGAGGATCAGGAGCCGGTACATGGAGAAGAGCATGACTTTGATGCTGCCGTCCCAAAATTTCTTGGATCTTTCTGTGTCACTAGCACGGGAACATTTGAGACTACTTTTTTGGTGGACGAAGATCTCATTCCCTACAAGATGGAGAAGATTCCAGGTACTATTGACAAAATTTTTTAACTATATATTATAATTTTATTGGAATGTAATTATGCATCATTCTTTTTACACTAATTAACACATGTTTTTGTAGGAAATGATGTCTTTTATAAACATCTTTATGATTGGTCTTTAGAGCTGTTTGGGCCCACTATCCACACATGGTGGAACTGACAGAGTAAAGTTTTGAAAGATGAGCTTATTGCTTGCTTGGTTGGGTTTTTTGGTGCTGAAACCTTCAACCAAAAAAAGGTTCTCGAAAAAGCTGGCCAACATTTACATTATGTATGGGAGGGATATCGAAACAACTTAGCAATTAATCCAAAGTATGAGCGCCCTCCGATGATTCCAACAAGGGAGTGGAAAGGCTTGCTGGATGATGCAAGGGAGAAATCTGCGAAAATAGTGGGCAAGCCAGTACCCGAGTCAGCTAGAAGGTATGCAATACTTTCAGCAATGCAATTATATGTTTATTACACTTTATTTTCCATTTTTTTGCAATGTTTAACGTATTTAAAATTACTTTTATAGGCTACCATATACGTTGAAGGCCACCCGAGCAAGAATAGAAAAACATGGGCAACACAAGCTTGGCCCTGGTGGATATTCCAACCTGCAAGCACGAATCGTAAGTATGATCAATAATTATTTTATTGTATAGAAATTATAGATTGCATTTAAAATTGTTTCATGATGATATAACAACAACAATGATGATCTAATTGAAAATTACAGGCTCAAAGATTCCATGATTTGCCAACGGAGGAAGACATGAGGATCGGCTACCAACGCGCGTTTTTAGGTGTTGTTGAACATCGAAGAAGCAGTTGTGGTAGCCAAGCAAAGTCTTCCAGTGATCCATCCTGCGAACAGGTAACTACAATAAACAAATTCTATTTAAGATTGATTCATTGTGTTTTATATTCATTAATAAACTAGTACATAAAATATTGAGTCTCTTTGTGTTAAGCCGCACAACGAAAGTAGAGAAAATGCGGAGGATGGAGGAGAAAGAGATATTGGAGTTCATGTTGATCGAAATCCAGGTAATAAATATTCCTGTGTTAAAAAAAAAATAGTATGGATTAAAGTCTCAAATATTAAATTGCAAATACTATATTGTTGTAAGTGTTGATGTTTTAATGCAGAGGGTCTTCATGTGCAACTTGAGGCAGCATCAGAAGATCAAACGCATGAAATTCATGTCACCCATGAGTTGCCAGGTACAAAGCACCGCTCTAATTTTTTTTTCTTAATGAAGGACTTACAATGATAATAATAAAAAAACGTCAAGTAATTAATATTTCTTCATTTTTCTAGTACATCCTGGCACCTTACAGCAGCCACATACACGTCGTGAGCACACGACCCGTCGACAAACATGATCACAGACAGCTACAGAGGGCATAGGAAACAAAAAACAATTGGTAGAAGAGGATATCACACTTAGAGAATATGTGGAGAGAAAAAAGCGCCAAAAAAAGTAGTGATTGTAACAAGTACACTATTACATTATTTTTTTATGCATTGTCCTCGGATATTATTTTTGATATTATGGAGTAATGTCTTCAACTATTTATTTTTGTCTATGTATGAATGAATGAATGAGTTAATCAATGAATGCTATAAACTAATTAATGATCAAATGCACGTAATTCCTTTAAGACAAGAAACTCACGATGTTCGCACAAAATGTCATTTATTTCCAAGCACATGCATTGGGTATGGGTAATTGAGAGTGATGTGAGGGGGGGGGAGGGGCCATATGAGCTTCCACCTTCACGTGGTTGGCCCTGTTTAGTAGAGAATATTAAACTATTCTTGAAACAGAGAGGAGCTCAATAAGGTAAAATGCATGCATTATTACAATGTTTCTTTCTTATGACCAGATACGTTGTTTCTTTCTTCCAGCTAACTATAGACATGCATTTTCTTTATACTGCAGAGTGAGAATCTTGATGGGCTGGAGATTTCTGGTTTGGAAGATCTTCAAAGTCTACATGTTGAGGCATTGACCAAGATTTTCCAAGCTAAGGTATTTGTATCTAGTTAAGATTAAGTGGGAAAGGTGCGTAGCTTGTTGGAGTTACATCTTAGCTTGTAAGTTTTTATATGAGTTAATTAGGTGTTTATGTTATCTTCAATTAACTTATATATTATGAATTGCTTGTTTAATCTCATGGAACCGGTAAGTATGTTAATCCATTTGTGTTATTTTAATTGTCTGCTTTGTATTGCCTCCTTATGTTAATCCATTTTATTTGAGGAAGTTTTGGCTAACATGATGGTCTTACAAATACAGTAGTAGAAAGTTGAAAGAACGGTCTTATTTTGTCATTTGCTAATGTCTGTAATGGGTTTTATTTACCTGGAAGCTATTTGCACACATACCCTAAAGGTGGAGAATTGACTGTGAAGGTGAACTCTCTGACATCAATAGAGACTGAGCTGCCCTTTAGCTATTACAGTCTACCCTACTGTCAATCCAAAAGAATACAACAGAACATATTGTTGACAGGTTTCATAATGTTTATAAACAGAGAGTATGTGGTGACAGCCATTTATATGGGTCCTGATGGTCCTAGTCCTCTGTAATGAGCTTGATGTCAACTTTCTTCCCTGGGGCTTCCTTCAATGCTCATTGCCAGACTTTTCCATGATACCTGTGCAGGTGCAACTTGGCCTCTGCCTTTCATGAACCTGACCCTAGGGATGGCCACATCACCTTGGACCTGCCGAATGTTCACACTACAATTCTTTGGTTGATTGAGGCATAGGAATTTAAACCTAAGGGGGAAGATAAGTTGCCCCAACTTATCCTCCCGTCCCCTTGTCTCCTTAATAGATCGTTTGATTTTACTTGTCCTTAACCCTCTTTTCCCATCAATGGCTTTTTTGGCCATCCAATCAGCCACTTTGTTTGCTGATCTTCTTGTGTGATTGAAATATATACTCAGCTCTGTAATTGCCTGTTTAATCCATCCAAGTTTGCCTCTTATAAACCAGGCTTTACACATGGCCTTATTATTGATGATCTTGTTTAGAAGTTTGGCGTAATCTTCCACTGCAAATTATTGAAATCCCTGTGTAAGACAAGGTTTAATCCCTTTGGCCAAGGTTTCTACCTTATCCTGGTTACTTGATGCAATTCCAATAAATTCATGATATAGGAAGAGCATGCCCACATATGTTGTAAGACCACTGAGACATCTATTCCAGGTCTCAACTCTGGTCTGAGATCATTTCCCTATCCAGGTTGAGTAGTGGGATATTTGTCACTAGATTTCTATAATCCCTCAGATATTAGAAGTGTTGTAGCAGGTAGCACCTTACTTACCTCCAAGATTATCCAGCCTGGTCTACTCAGCAAGGGCCATTCTCATATCACTTCTTAGAGGATATTCTCAGGCTATGAGAGTTCAGGTAATAAAAGCAAAAAAGTAATATAAAGAAAAGAATTCGAAGGGGAAAACAGAGCAGTTCTGGAATAGAGAGCATGCTTTGATAACAAAGTTTTTGAGCCATGAAATATATAGCCATGGGAAGCTATAAAATAATGGAGAATAATAAGAGTACTGTTGTGAAGCAGTAGAGGCCAGATTGAATAGGAAGACAACCTAAATTTATTGCCTGGTAGAAATAAAGTTGGTCATTAAATTCTCCAATAACCTAGTGGAACCTTTTTAGAGTCAAAATCTGCTCATAGACAGCAGATTCACTTAGAATTTAGCACAGGGTTGCAAGTTCCGTGTGCCAACTTGGTGCCTTGCTAATACTGATGGCCTATAAAGCCAGGTCTGTGTGGGGGCAGCCATCTCTTAGTATGATGCCTCATTCCTTCCTAACTGAAACATTATTTTTCTCGTAGCACTTGAAAATCTATGTGATGTTGGGTGTTGATTCAAACCCTTACTCTACAGCAGGCCCTAAAAGGAAGCCACAATTTATAGATACTTTAATTACTAGATGTCACTCTCACTAGGTCTCAAAGGCTCAAACTCTGGTCTGTTTGCTTGTTACCAGTTATCCAGGAACTATACCTTAGCCTTCCACACCTTTTTATGAGGCTATGATTAATTCCTTTTGTCTGCTAACCCTGATATGGGGCCACTGCTTGATGTAGGACAGTCGTGGCTGAGCCCAAAAATAAAGGAAATTCACACACACATTGAGCAGGGATACAAAGTGCAGATTCAAATAAAAATGATATTCTCTTGATAACCAAACCCTTTCCTTCACACTATGCTCTTTGTATAATGTTTGAAGCTGAGAGAGTATATCTAGAATGATATTTTCCAGCTGTGATAGCTCCCCTGTATGGCCAAAATGAACATTATGGCACAGAAACCATATGAAATGAAATGACACAAAACTACAACCAAACAGATTTAAATTATATATAAGAAATTAAAGCATCAGATTGAGTAGGTCTAATATATGAATTACAGTATGGCCATAATAAAAGGCTTATATTCTAGGTAAAATTTAAATTTTATTTAAGAAAACAAATTGTAAATATAATTTGTTGAAAGTTGAATGTTTGAAAATACCTACAGCTGATTGAGCAGTATATCCTAGCAGCATTTTTCCAGCCATGAAGCCAAAGAAGATGAATCCATCAATAAGAACTTTTCTTGCAAGGTGTGTTTCAAGTTAATATAACTCGGATCACCTGTTAAAATATTAACAAACAGCAGTAGCACCTTCGTATGCACTGACTCATTATGGAATCCATCCAAAGCATCAATTAAAGGCAAAAAGTTACCATTGCCTCCAAGAAATTCCCGGAACTTGTTGGATTGGTTCAACATCAATGAGTCCTCAGTGTTCCCCAAATAAAACTTAAGCAAAATGACTTCACTAGGATCCATTCTTAGGCATTCCACCATATCAGTTGCACTTGTAAGTAGATGCTCTTTAATAGATAAGTTAACCTCATTTCTTGAGTTCAGAGTTCCAAGTACAGACTCTATAAGCTTAAAGCTAGCTCCTAGCTTCCCCAACAGCTCTTCCTGCTTTGACTTGTCATTACTTGCTTGAAGCAGCAAATTTAGTGAAAACAGTGCATCATCTTCACATTCTTTTCCATCAAGAACAAAAAGCACAGCTTTTCACAGTGCCCCGACATGGATGCTCAAAAGGGATGTCAATATTTTCAGCAAAACGCTTGATTGTCCATCCTTCAATACACAAAAAACTAACTGCCCACAAAGTGTGAGTAATGAAGTATCTTTAGATGTCTGCTCTATCCAAAATGTGTCCTCTCTTGAAACTGGGATCTTTCTCAGAGACACTTTCCACAGACCTGCCTGGAGCAATGCTAAAATTAAAGACAGCCATGCATTATGCCTTAAGAATAACCAACCCCTTCCATTTGATGTGTGTGTATGTTCGATACAACTTTTACCAACCCTCATGTCAATGCATCGCAAGTGCTTAGGTATTCATTTTGTATTTTTTGTGTTTGTAACTTTTATAGCCATTGCCAATATGTATTTATTCCTTCTTTATGAACATTGAGCACATCTTGTAGTATATTTTAGATAAGTGATGTGTGGTCAAGAATCCCATTAGGTAAAAGAGAGCTAGTGTGGATGTAATGTTAGTGAGTTCTGAATTTCTCATGTATTGTCTTAGTTTCAATCCCACAATTATCAGTAAGTCACATAAAATATGGTGTTTTCTGTAGGCTCAAGTGCTCATGCTTTTGGCTACCAGTGCGAGGTCTACAAAAATGACAAATATGCCTCCACAAGTTCAGCAATGGCAATGCCTATTGCAACTGTTGGTCGTGCTATGCCAATCACATTGACTTTTCCTCAAACCATCCAAACCGAGTGTTTCCTATGACTTCACAAGATCCTCTACAAAAGACACAGGAAAGCATTTAGTCAAACCCATATCCTGCAGTAACCTTGAATGCTGATGATTTTCAATCAAATCAAAGTATTGCAACTTCTAGCAATCAACAGGAATCTTCAAATTCAAGTGATGCAGGGATAATCCCAGCTCCTCTCATATCAATTATCCACAAACTTTTCCCAAACAAGTTCAAACTCAAGCCAGGTCCCAGATCTAGTTTTTATGTCTATACACACCTATTTTTGTGATGAAAATTGCCTAGAATGCCGGTCATTATCCAGGGCCTATAAAATGATACCCAGAGGGCCGAGGCTCATCAACTGGCCACTGAGAATCAGAATGACTTCTCAACTTTTGGATACTCTGTCTCTCATCCTTTTTTTGTTTCTTCCATCAGGTGAGCACCTCTTTTTATACATCCTTTTATGTCAAAATCAACTATAATGGCAACTATTTACATACCATTGCCTCAGCTGCCATATTTCAATAATTTTTTATATAATCGTCCAGAGTATTCTTAATCTGTGTGCTACATACCTACCTTGCTACAACTTTCAATTTGAATGGGTGATGAATCCACATGTAACAATTTGTCGAACAGGACAGTGTTGCAGCTTTATCACACTGTAATTCTATATTTTTGCTCTGTTTAGGATAGGCAATCTACTAATAATTTTGCGTCTTGGTGATCTGTCTATAATGAACAAGTTCATGCTCTTTTTACCATTACCAAATTATGTATGGACACTATTTGAATCTATTATTAATTTATTACATAGCATGAGAACATGCATTCTGATTTAGGTAGTTGAAGACATGTTTATTGAAAACAGATTTTGCATTTTCATTGTTTTTGAATCTACTTTGTTCAATGAGCAGTAAGACTTAGGTAAGGGTGTTACAAGGATTATGTCAAGGAAAAAAGCAGAAATGGGCCATAGTAGTCTGAAATACATCCTCATGTAGCAGCGAAAATAAGCTCAAAAATATGCCCACAGAATATGGAATAACAGAGCCTTCTCAATAAAGACCACAATTGCAAATTGTGTTGAAGGTTTTGAGTGATGTAAGACGGCCATAATTATCAGCAAAAGCAGTCTACGCCACTTAACATGATTTTTAATATATGGAATGGTATGCATTGATGCTCATTATCATGTCTCCAAAGGAACATAGAATTATCCAGGTTGCATGTAGTTTTTCTAGCTTAGGAGGGACAAAGGTTTACAGACATGAGCAAAATGTCAACAAAATTCAAATAATAATTTCCTCAACATTATTCATGTTTGTTTCTTGCTAGTATTATTCTTTAGAAACCATCTCTTCTATCATGGATTTCAATATTTTAAACTTCATTTTGTTTTGACAGTAGACTCACTACATACATTTTGTCTCATTATGTTTCAGGAGGAAGTCTGGGAAGTTGGTGGACAGTTTGTTGGTCTTGCACTTGGTGTGGTTATTCTTGTAAGTTCTTTAACAATCTTCACTATTGGAGTCTCTTGCACAGTAGAAATGTCCACAATGGTGACTTTTACCTAATTATATTTCCATTACTTCAGCATCAATACTTAAAATGTTTTACATTGCCAATAGTTGGTTGGACAGTCTTGACAAATTGTTGGAAAAGCAATGCAGGCTTCACCTCAGCTGCTAACCTCATACCCAGAGGTGGTTTTAACATGGATGGGTTTGCGTTTGTTGCATCTTTGGCTACGTTATCAAACCCTTTCAGTTCTAATATTTTCTACGGTAAATTATTGAGAAATTTTCCTCTTACAACACACGTCGCATATAGCCTTCTTTGGTTTGACATCTAAAAATTCCTTTCGATCTTGACCTAGAGTTTCATTTTTTATATTTTTGATAGCTTGTAGCATTTCTGTTATGCAAATAAATCTGAAACGTGCACGTCTCTTGATTGAATGTCATGTCTCAGGCTTTCCTATTCCCGGTAAAGAAAGAGAGTGGATTTTCTTCAATTTTGTACATTTTCTCAAAATTACTTTACCTATTCTAATCTTCTCACTCGATTAACTACAACTTCGCATGGATGTAGCTTCATCTAACTTGCAATTTATGTGGCAGGTTCTGATGACTGCAACAGACAAGAAAAGATCTTGATCTTTGAAAAGTTACTAAAACCCCATATCCATTTTTTTTGTTCTCTAGAAATGCTGATTGAGACAAAGATGTCAGGGAGTAAGGTACTTTTCTTCACATGGTTTAGACATTGCCAATTTCCTATTTCTGTATTCCAGTTTTTCTACATTACATCTTATTAGCATCACTCATATTGTTCTGAAACGTTATCCAGTGCACAGTCAAATTAGGGTTTGGCTTTTTTTACATTTGCCCGTATTTTTAGATACCCATTATGGTGAGCTGCCTTGGTGTCAAATCATAAGTCATTCTGAGAAGTTTGGTTTTCAGGTCTTAGGGTTTTTTGTTGCTTCTAGAAGTAGCATATCCCCTATTGTGTCACATGCCATATTTCCATTTTGACCTTTTGACCATGTTCCTTGCAATTCCTTTATTTTCAGTTCTCTGTACATCTTAGGAAGGAAAAAGGCCAAGTCATCTAGACTATCCATCATTTACAGGTGATTAAATAAGATCATCATCAAAAACAGATTAACTATACCCTTTATAGATGAAATGTCAGATGAGTTACACAGGATACAATATTTCTCTGAGTTTGATCTGTGCTCAGGATACTACTAGATCTATGTATGGTTAAAATATGTGGAGAAAAATGTGTTTAGGATGCTACTAGATCTGTGTATGGTTAAAATATGTGGACTAAACAACCTTCAGAACCCATGAAGGACATTTTGTCATTTTCAGTTTAATGTGATGTCATTAGACTTGAGCAATGCACCAACAACATTGAATGAAATATAATATATTCCAACTGTGCTTGAGGAACTTTATGCTCGTCTTCTTTAATGAGATCCTTATCTACAGTGAAATGTGGAAAGGGCACCTTAGGCATGTGGAGAAAGTTTTTAGGACATTGGAAGAAAATCAAATTTACACTAATATGTCAAAATGGGAATTTGGGAGAAGAGAATTGGAATATTTGGGGCATATTATCTCTCAATAAGGCATCAGGGTGGACCCAAACAAGATTAAGGCTATCATTGAATGGCCTAGATATTCATCACTATCAAAAGGTGCATTGATGACCATGATATTTGATGGTCTGCTTGGGGAAAATTTTCCTCTATATTTGTATATTCTGGAGTAGTATAGCTGCTGTAGATGTCCAGAAATATTGTTTGCTGACCCCAACATACCTAGACTTCAGGAAATAAGGTTGCTTTCTTGTTTACTAAATAAACATTCTGAAATGATTTCTTAGACAGACATTCTATTCACAGGTTTGAAATAAATCTCCAGAGCGATCCTAGATCAGCTCAAAGTGACCAAAACAGTTGCCTCATAGCTTCATGATATTTCTACTGGCAGGAAAATGGCCTCAAATATTTCTACGAGTGCGATTGTTGTTCCCTTTTCTATTACTTTTTTCCGGTCGTTGTTTGCTGCTATTAACTCAGCCAATTTGCTGTGTTCGGCCTGAACTACTTGCTTCCTTTTTCTTGTGCCGCCAAGCACCCTGTTCTTCTATTCTGAGGGGAGAGAAATAAGGTTCGACTCGGTGAAACCCCTGCGTGTGTTGGTTACGCTTTCTCTCGTGGAAGGAGTCCAGAAATTTACGGAACAGCCGATCCATATTTATGCCACATAGCAAGGGTGGGTTTGATCTCTCCAATCGTGAACCATACTGTTGCTTAATCGCATTGATAGTTGTCCGATTGAAGAGTGCTAAGTTCTGAATGCATCTGTTAAGCATCTCTTGCTTGAGCAAATCCTTGAGAGAGCTAGCATTGGAACAACTGATATATAAGCTCATATACGCCATTATTCTCTGATTATGGAATTCCATAAGATCCTTGTTTTTACTCTTTTGCCGAGTGGGTGAGATAGCCATAGGTTCCGGCATTATGGTTGCATCCTTTTTTGGAAGCCCTGTAGGAGTGAGACTACGGATCTTGGTTCGGATTCTCTCCAAAGGCGCAGTCAGATGGAGGTTACCACACTTTTCTATCATCACTTGGATACCCAAGAAGAGAAAGGGTTTTCCCGGAAATTTTCGCTGGGTAGTGAGTGTGACGAGTTCCGGTTTTATGGCTCTCATCACCAATTGGGTTATTTTTTCATGGCTTACAGCCGCTGGACCGCTAGCGAGGAGGCCTATCACAAGGTCATCCGCGTACCTCGCATATTTGACCGGGTAAGTCTTTGAAATCCGGTCCATCCTCGTGTCAAATCGCATCATATAGACATTGAGGAGCACCAGCGATATGGAGCAGCCTTGTGCTATACCTTTTTTCTCGACGGCATAGCTATAATTGTTGCCCTCTCGATCCCATATATCCACCGTTAAAAATGATTTGATAAATGAAAGAAGGGGCTCGTCCTGGTGGAGATATTTATTTATTTGGAATTCTGTAAATCTAGAGAGGAATTGGCCGACATATTTACAAAGCCATTGGCCAAAGATGTTTTTCAATTTCAAATGGAATTTTTAGGTGTTTCCAATGTGGAAGCATGCGGTGGTATAAATTAAGGGGGAGTGTTGGATAGAACGTAATTTCTTCTTTCTCCCACCAACTCTCGTACAATACACTTTTGATCTATGTCAATTCCCTGACTTCAATGCTTAAATGTGACCAATCCTTGTACAAATTCGGAGAATGGTGGGAAACTTGTGTAAAACTCTATGCAAATATCTACCCCTGTTATAAATATACCCAATATGCAAATATTTTTTTTTTTAAATTCACTTCCGTCGGATAAGCGACGGTTCTCTATGTCGCTTTTCTGACGTGTACTCCTTATATCCGTCGCTTAAGAGACGGACCTTCATGTCGCTTCTCCGACATCTATAGTTTATATCCGTCGGTTCACCGACGTCATGAACGTTATTTTTTTTAAAAAAAATTGATTAACCGTCGCTTATCCGACGCGTACACTCTATATCTGTCGCTTAAGCGACGACCCGTCATGTCGCTTATCCAATGATTACAGGGTATATCCGTCGCTTCACTAACGGCATTTAAGGTTATTTAAAAAAAAAAATTGACTAGCCGTCACTTATCCGACAGCCCTGCTGTCACTTAACCGACGACATGAAGGTTATTTTGTTAAAAAAATTTCACTACTGTCGAAGAAAGGCTGTCGCTTAACCGACGGTTTACATTTAACCGACGGTAAGATGAGGTGTCGCTTAACCGACGGTTTTGAAAGATGTCGGATAACCGACGATAAGTTTCCGACGCTTAAAAAAAATCATAGTGTCGTACATGCGACAGGGAAGTGTCGAAAATCCGACAATCCTGCCGTCGGATTTTTGCTCGAAATGTAGTAGTGCAACTTGGTTAGAACTTAAAGTTTCAATATTTTGTAGGAACCCTCTCAATTTGACAATTGGGGTCCTTTTGTAATATGGTATAGTCTATTGGGCCTTTTTCTATGATGTAGGTGCATTATGTGGAAGGTAGGGAAAATTAATCAATCATGTACATCGAGTCCATTGGGCCTTTTGTTATTATGTAGTTACATTACATGGAATGTATACATTATATGACTTTCTAATTCCTTCCCTATGCCAAATAATGCTTATTTCTTATAAGTAGCGTAGTCGCATACAAATGGAACACAATCCATTATAGGGCATGTTATATATAGCATTGTTTACAACTATTATTTGCAAAGCAACACATGCATCATGATTCATGATTATCAAAAGTTATGGAATACAAGCATGCATCTATTACCTTTTCCATGAGTTCCAAGGTTATAGACCGGAGAAAGGGTAAGCAAAAATGAATCTCAGGGCACTACGGTGTTCCTAGAAACTCTAATGTTTGTCCATTTGTCATCAGGAGGGATTCTGTATGTTGTTTTGAATATTTAATCTCTTTCTATTGTGAGATCTGTTGCAAAACAAGTTATACTCATTTGGTTGTGCCCAATTTTTAGCTCACTTTTCCTCTAGAAAATTTACCAGCCTTGTCTATCTTGTGGAAGGAAATTCCTAATAATTATGAAATTTGACATGGATCAAAGGCAGAGGTTATTTGGCATATATACTGATCTTAATGGCTTCCTTTTGTCAAAGTATTTCTTGCTTCTCTTGTTGTTGTATTTTAACGAGAAGGAATAAGCCCGTCTCCTTCTGTGTTCAATGGCAGTTGATAATTAATATGTCCAAAACATTTGATGCAGTTATCAATGCCAGCCTATCATGAAATTTTTTCTCTCAGATGAATTACTCATTCAGTGTTTTCAAATTGTATGTCTCAAATGAAATGTCATGTACCGGGATGTCTTTCTTTGGCCATTGGGGCACTTGATATGAAAATTCTTCCTTTATGAACAAATCCATATGCACAGCAATTAGCAGCAGATATAACATGCATATTTTTGGAATTCATTCAGTATCAATTATCAAAACATATGTAAACACAAGCATTCCACACAAAGCTGATTATGGAATAATTAATTGTTTTCAAGTTAAGTCCACCAAACTGGCTGCTGACAAGCAATAATATCACTTAGCCCAACCCACTACTCCCATGACATAATCAATATCCTCACTATTGAGCACTCCAGTCCCTCATCCATCCATCAGTCCATGATGGAACTTTATTCTCCTTCATAGCACAAGGAAAATCATCCCTTTCTCTGCTCCACAGCCCCTCAAGGATCTTCTTCTTAAGCTATCATGGACATTCTTTACCATCCCTTTTCCTCTTTGAATTCACATAGCAAGTCCCTGGCCCTCACAGGCTCTTGCAAGTCATAATTTTCTCGGAACAGTCTTGACATTTCAAGGCATAAACAGTCATGGCTTCACACAAGGTTTCTTCAAGAACAAGGAGGATAATGTTCCCAATTCGAATGGAGTACGTGTTATCCATGGCAATGGTGAATAATGATTTTTCGACAAGAGTTTGCATAATACATGTGTGCCCATCCCAAGAAGCATGGGGAAACATGTAAAAGATCACTGAGTCAATGATTGATGGGAAATGTTTGTGAAGAAGCATGGGCATGAAAGGTTGTACCTTCAAAGAACAATTATCAAGTCATACCACCCATGGAGTCATTTAACTCAGGCCACATGACTTCTGTCTTTTTTTCCAAGTTGCCATGCTCCCACCCTCTAGCTGATAAGTGAGAATGAAATTGTTGAAATCTTACCAGCCCCAAATCAACAATTAGCTCACAAATAGTCCCATTCAACAATCAGCTCATAAACTGTGATCATGTCACAAGTGGGATTTCAACTTGGGTGGGGAGGACAACTTCTCTACCACTTGAGCCAGACCCAATTGACACATGGTTTGACTTTTGTCACATAAACTACATCATTTAAATAATCCATGAGTTAACATTTTATAATTCAGGGGTTAAAACTTGGATAACACATGATAAAAAATTGTTGTGTTAAATGGTATTTCGGTTTCCATATTACTTATTGATATTGGTTTACAATATCAATATCATGTTTACAATAGCTAGCTTGATTCTTGAAATGTTTCCTTGAGATCCTAGAGAACACTACTAAAGTTCTGAAGGAGGGGTTGAGGATTAGGCTCATTCTTGCAAAAAGTGTTAAACTAAGATGTTTTCAGTGCTAATGCAGTATTCATTATGTGAATGAGACTAAGTGCAATTTTTGGGTGACTTTGACGAAATTATTAACCAAGAGGTCTAATTGCAACAGATATCTCATAAAATTCTCCTACCTAGTACCCACTCCAATCAGAAAGAGGGTTAAAAACTTCAGTTAACTATACAAGTAAAAATGTTCAGAATTTGATGAGTGGTGATTTATGAAAACTCAAATCAAGAAATAATAGAACCAACTGAATGAACCATATCTAATACCTTGTCCCCTAATCACCAAAGAACACTGATAATGTTATAGGGAAATGATTTGACTACAGAGTACCAACCATGCGACCATTACTTACATCCCTCTACCATAACTACCCAACATAAATGGATAATCCTAGAATATAATAAAATGGGTAATAAAAAACGCCATTGCTTTCAACCGATCTAAGTACACAAGTCATCACATAAAGCAATTTGGCCAATAGATCTATGTAAATAAACTCAAAATTTCACAACCCAGATAAGCTAAATACATTGCATCTCTTCCTATTATTACAGAAGAAGCAGAGATCGAAAACATGTAGAGAAAGACAAATAATTGAAGGGAATTTGTGAGTACTGACCATCTCCATCCTTGTCAAACAAACTGAAAGCCTCCTTGAACTCAGAGATCTGTTCCTCTCTTAGCTTGTCCATCATTTTCACATAATGGAAAAGTAGGGTGAACTTCTGAGATAATAAGCATATATAATAGAAAGTCTTTTTGCTTATAGCACCATATATCCCATACTAGCTAGACTTATAAAAAAAAAGAACATATAACAAATGGAGAAAATTAGCTGGGCATGGTAAACATGAATCCAAAACGGATTTGAAGCTCTATACATTTATGACATATTCCTATGGGACTCCTTACCACTGATATCTGCCCCCTAGGGTGACATTGTTTCATATCTTAATGAGAAAAACTACTATTTATGAGCGAGCTAATCCATCCCATTTACGAAGCTTGGAACTGAATCAATCAAATCAATTGAAGTGGGCCCACTTGGTCAATTGTAATGTAAGCAGATCAAAGACTGATCTTACTTTCTTCTGCTTCTCCTTGTTCCTTCTCAAAATGGAACAAGGGACGAGTCACGACTTCGATCGTCCAGGAGATGCAATGTATGATATATATCATTGGTGGGTACAAAACCCCGACTCCCAAGTTGGAAAAAAATCCTTGTTCCTTCTCAAAACAGAACAAGGGACGAGTCACAACTTCGATTGTCTAGGAGATGCAATGTATGATATATATCGCTGGTGGATACAAAACCCTGACTCCCGAGGTGGAAAAAAACTTATGGTTTTTTAGTTGTAATGGGAGGTGTCATTGGTCCTTTGAATAAATCATGGGATTGAAAAGTGAATATTCTTGAAAAGAAAAATAGAAGGAAAAGCGAAGAAATCTATGAATCTATACCATGTGCCCTAGCAAATAATTGCTAATGAGCTCCATGGCTCTTGAATAATATAACTTACACCCAGAATAAAAGTTAAAACCAACAGAGCGCCAAAGAATAATATCCAATGAGGAAAATCCCATCAAGCTGTGGTATAGCAACAAGGTTGAGTGCTCATAGCAACTAACCTGTAAAAAGCCTGCAAATAGAAGAAGATTCAAGAAACTAACCTGTAAAAATCCTGCAAATAGAAGAAGATTCAAGAAACTAACCTGTAAAAATCCTGCATAGTGCAGATAGAAGAAACTTTCTGAAATTGCTTCCCATGAATCCACTCAGCCACTGTAAAGACTGATTTGCAATAGAAATCAAGCTTGATGATGAGCCTGAGTCCTGACTCTTGCACCATTATATAGGTAAAAAACTTCCTCACTTGACTAAATTTATGGACCAAATCCAGTGAAAAAACTTCCCCAATTGATTAAATCTCCACATTTTACTCAAATAATTGTCCACAAATCCAAATCCAGGACGAACTATGTCCAATTTACCCCAATCGAGGTTGAAGTAAGACCAGCTTACAGAAATATTCATAAATCCCGGCGAAATAGCAAATTTTTAATTGTATTATCCATAAATCCTGGGTCAAATACCAATTTTTCAAACTATTATCCATAAATCTGACGAACAATCTTCATTTCTCCTCCCAATCGGAAAAAATTGGGCGAATTTGGGCAAATATCTCCTCATAGACGGAAAAATTCAGGCGAATGTGGGAAAAAATAAATAATTTCGTGGGCTAATATTCCTTTTCTAGATTTTCCCTAAATCGGGATGAATGCGATTTACCTTGGGACAGCTATATACAAAATAAATAATGGGCGAATTTATTAAATAAAATAATAACATTTTAATATAAAAATTTGCCCACTTTTTTTTGGGTAACCCTTAAAATTGGCCATTGGGCTATAATTCGCCCCTAAAATCATCCTTGATGGTGTCAGAGGAATCGGCCAATCTGCAATGGGGGAAGATTACACGCGTGAACCTCTCCTTCGCTGTCATTTCTGCACTGGATGTGAAACCTATACCCTGGGAGCCTTCTCAGCCATTCGATTCGAGGAATATTTCATGTCCACCATCTGTGTTCCATTCTTTCTGTTGCCAACTTTTCTCCTCTAAACACCCCGGGCAGTTCTGGATCGTGACATGTTCTCAACCGTCAATCATGGCTGACCCTTCATGCAGCTGTAGATCTGAGTGGGCCCCATTATCTTTGGCAATGAGAAACCTTGGTATTCATCTGTGCTAGTCTGTATTGCGAAATAAACTGTGGCCGTAGATTTCTTTCCTTTCTTATTGTGGTCGTTGATCTTTGCAACTGCTACCCCTCTTTAACGATTTGAAATCGCGGCTTTACCCGCACTGAGTTTGGCTTGCGAAATTGATTAAGGCCGTAGATCTGACTCAGATCTCATCTCGGTCGTAGAATGCTTTTGACCTTTAACCCATTTCGCAATCTGGAAACGCGGCTTTGGTCAAGCATGTCCGCTCACGTGAAATGGTTTGGAGCCATTGATCCACCTCTGATCAATCTCAAACTTTTCTTCTGAGTCCCTCTTAATGCCTTCAGCACACCTGCCATTTTCTTCTTTTCCTTGCACCTCTGATAACCTGAAGGGGTGTTCACATGAATTTTTCAGGAATGGGACCTTCATCGAAATCCTATCAGGACCTTGGATCAACTATTAAAAATAGAGTGTTAACAAGTGGCTCCACGAGGGATTCTATCCTCCCAGTGAGGTAGAAAAGAACCCCCCATAGACCAAGTGCCGAAACCATTGGGATGCCTTCAATATTTCTTTGACATCTCCATTCTGCTCCCAGTTACTGCTTCAGTAAATTCGTGCCACTCTTGCAAATCATGCTGGTGACTGTAAACCTGTGCTGGTAACTGAAAATGAAAGCATACTAAAACAGTAATGAAGGAAATGCTTGATAACTGCTGAGATTATTTTTTCCTACCTACTCTACCTAACTTTGTGCACAAGTCCGATTAAGTGAAATCATACTTCCAATGAAGCCAATCAAGCAACTTGCCTAATAGTTTTGTTCTTTTATTGTGCTTGATGGACATAAATGAAATAGATAATGGGAGAAGGAAATGATAAACAAACGGAGCTTCAAATCAGGGATGCAACCAATCATCGCATTTGCCCATACCCTCCATATATTCGGCCACGAGGTCATAGAAAATGCGGAAACCTCTAACGTGTTCTGTCACCTGCTCATGGGAAATCCATCCGGAGCTTCCTTCTTCTAGAGATTCGTCAGGATGACACTTGGAAGATTGTAAAAGAGGACTCACAGAATATTTCTTCAATGGAACATCCCGCTTTCCACTTGAAATTTTTGTAACAAGAGCTTGATGTGCTTCAAGAGGGAGGTCCACTGCTTCTCCAGTGGAACCGAGTAGGCATATTCCTCCTGTGTGAGGTGGTGCTTCTGGCCGCTTCTTCTCATCATCTTATTTCCTGTGCAGGTTTCTGGCCTACACCATCTCTGTTTCTCTCTGTTTTTTCTTGGAGGCCTTAATCATGTGTCATATTAATTCAAAAGACGCATAACACAAGGGTAGGCTATCACCTCCAGTGCCCTTATCGTCCTTTCCCGCTTCAACCTTCTGATTTTGCATTGCATCTTGATTCCTTTCATCAGTAGGTTTTGTTTCAATAGCTAGCTCGTCAGGTATATTCTGCAGGTACTTTTCCTCATATTCATCGTACACAGGCGTACCAAAATCCTTCTTAAAATCATCCTTTGCGGACCAGGGGTGGTGCAGGTCGCCATCTTCAGAGAACAATACTGTAGGACTACCTGCTCTTGCATCAAGTCGGTCATCTTTCTGCATACCAGGAAGGATTTTTGGTGGGCCAGAGACTTTCCCATTCTGCTTGTAGGGCCCAACCAATTTGAATGTATCTTTTATTTCACCACCACTGTCCTGATCTGACAATTTCTTGGACATATTAAGGTTTTCCTCAACCTCCAAACAATCAATGATCATATGCTGTAGGGTGGCTGATTTTCTCTCCAAAAGAAGCAAGGACAGGTCAGGATGAAATGCAGTTGCATAATAGATCTTAGCAGTGTTCTCAAGAGGTTGGACTTCCTTAGGCATGTTATAATAAAAGCTTGTGAATCTTTTGTTAAAACTAGATATGGCCTCACCCTCATGCCTCCTCAAGGAATAAAACTCTGAAGTATTTTCTCCAATGGCCTTCTCCTACCCCAAAAATTTAAGAATGTGCAAGAAAACTCTTCCCAAGTGTTGATGGACTTAGGCTGCAAGTGTTTAAACCACACTTTGGCATCTCCTTGAAAGTATAGGGCGAAATCTCGCATGCAGACATCATCATGTTCTATCTCAAAAAGGTCAGAGAAATGCTCAAAGGCTTGTAAATGTTTCTCAGCAGTCAAGTCTTGGGATTCTTCGTCAAACTTGGGGAGGTATTTGTAATATCTCACGGGAAAATCATGGAGGATGGGAGGCAGTCGCAGTGGTTTGTACCGGCTTGGAGAAATGGGAGAGACAAGGTTAGGCACAATAGCTAAGCTATCGTCCGAGGTTTCATGAATTTCACAGGGGTGTCTATTGACATTGTGAGCCCCTGAATAAAACTCTAGGCCAAAATCAGATGTGTAAGACGACGCAACACTTTCGGTTCATAAAGAAGGATGAACAAGAATATATTCATAGCTCTATTCAGAATGAGTTGAACCATAGAAGGTTGTTTTGATAAATCTGGGAAAAGATGAGAGCAAACTTACAAGATAGGATAAGGCATCCTGGAAGAAACACAAACTCGAGTATCTTGACCTTCCACCATGCATTTCTAAGCTTTATAAGGGGTCCATTTTCCAGACGGAATCTACCAGCTTTCTTTGGCTATTTGGTTTCTAGGTCACACCACCAGCGGAGTCGCTGAAGTCTCAATCCTTCAAGAGTGGAGTCACCAGGTGAAAAGTGGTCAACCTTCTTGATGTCTGGTCATTATTCACCATCAACAACCAGATCTAAAATCTTTGTTGTTCTTCCCATGGAGGATATTCAATTTCATCCCCGACAATGGTGCTAGTTTGTTGGCATCGAGATTTTGAGCCCCCAAGGTCGAGCGGGGAGGGGCCCACTCCCGGGCAATAGCAGAACCACTTTAGGCTGCGCCTGCAATGCTGCGCAATCAGAGAGGGATCCCTCGTTCGTCTTCGGAGTCTACTCCATGTAAGGTTTTCAATCAAGGATAATTAGGGGGGCATGATCCTAAATGGGATAAAGTGTATCAAGGAGAGATGTCAAGTGGGATTATTGAGGCAAGGGACCATTGGAAATGGAGTCGAAAACTTGCGTAGGGAACACTTACACAAGGAAAAGAATGGAGTGGGGTTGTAAACAGAGGCAAGGTAGCCGTCGATATCCCAATAAAGAGATATTTAGCTGGCGGTTGGAGGATGAGAGAGAACAGCCCATCGCATGGAGCACCAGCAAGATGAATTCCACGCAACTTTAGAAGAACAATTGATAAATGTCTGTACAATAGCAGAAGCATAACAAGTATGAATTCCTAATTGTTATACACTAAGTTGCAGACATGAAAGAAATCAACAAATTGGAATGAGAATAGGAAGCACATTGCACATAAAGGAAAAGACATATTGGGAAAAGCAACAACACATGAATCTCTGCCATGAGAAACAACTCCTCCTCTACAATTTTATTCATAACACAGGCATCAAATCTTATTTACAATGGAGAGCCTCAGCCCTAGAATGTTTCCCAATCCAACTAACTCCCCCTTTTTCCTCCCTCTATCGGGAGTGTATTTATACTATTCTAATGCTGAGACTACCGAATTGAAAATTGTTACAAGTCACTATCATACGTTAACAGTACAGGGAGTGGAACTATTGCCACATTTTACAAATATATTATGGAGATGCGGCGTGTGATAATGTAGACTGACAGCACAGAGCTTCCTTTCATTCCACTTTGTGAAAGCGATTCCCATGCGGCATGTTGACGGCCAATTGTCTACTTAGGCTGCTTTGGGTATATCCTTCTATTTCTTCGACCAGCCTGCTTCATCCAGACCATGTCGCTCAAAGGATGACAATAATACCCAAATCCATTGCCCAATTGTTTTCCCAACCCATCCTCTGTCTGGTAACAATGTTATAGAAGGAGGTTGAAAAAAAGGTGGTCATGTACTTGGTGATGATAAACAACTTAAGAAGCTTATCATCCTTGTACCCTTTTCTTCCTCCTACGAGGAGGGTTTTCCTGTAAGCCATACAGTTGGGTGTGTGTTTGACCCTCTCCTCGCTCACAACAAAGCAGTCAAGTGGAGACTCTAGGGATGGTGTTGAAGGCTCCGGACCCACCTGGTCCCAAAACAAGCATTCTCTCCAACAGTTCTGCCACCACTGTGAGATGGGACTTCGGAGGTCATGAATGCAACTGGGAGGGTTAGAGGGATGTCGTTGGGATGTCAAAACCCATGCATTTCACATCCAGAGACCGGGTTGTGTAGAAGCGGGTGAACCTCCCTTGGTGTTTAACATCTATGCCCCAGTGGTTGGTGATTTTCTAGTATGGATAACCAAAACACAGATCTATGTTTTCCTACCAAGAGTACCCCTTGTCGAACTAACTTCTCGAACCACACAGCCATGGTTTTCTGTGAAGGAATTCGACACTTCTCGGAATTCAACTCTATACTCCTTAACATCTACATGTTTCTACACTTCAAAGATCTCAAAAGATGGCGTTATATAGGGTGATCCAAAACGGCCCAGAAAGAGATATACCCTTAGAATCTCGGTCGCTGTGATGGTGGCATGTGTGATGCCTCTGACGTTCAATTACATTATCTGATATGGGAAAGATTCCAAACAACTCCGGCGTGGCTGCCAAGCTGGTTTCAAGGGCTGCGTATTTGACCTTTCTTTCCCTTTCACTTACAGTGATGGTGGCATCAGGCTATTTTAGTTCGTCACCTCCTTCAAGCATCGTGTAAATGCCCAGTCTGTCACCTCAATGATTCAAACCTCCATCTTTCTTACTGCTTCCTTCTAAGTGAGCCATGTGCCACACTTGTGAACTGGGGAAATTAGCGTCGCTAGACAAGACTTCCATCTTAGTCTTACCCCGAATGGCGTCGAAGGAATCAACCAATATGCAATGGGGGTAGATTACATGCGTGAACCTCTCCTTTGCTGTCATTTCCACACTGGATGTGAAAGCTGTACCCTGGGAGCCTTCTCAGCCATCGGATTCGAGGAATCTTTCATGTCCACTGTCCACGTTCCATTCTTTCTGCCTCCAACTTTTCTCCTCTGAACACTGCGGGTAGTTCTGGATCATAACATGTTCTCAACCGTCGATCGCGACCGACCCTTCATGCAATCGTAGATCTGAGTGGGCCCCATTATCTTTTGTAATGAGAAACCTTGGTATTCATCCGTGCTAGTATGCATTGCAAAATAAATCGTGGCCATAGATTTCTTTCCTTTCTTATCGCGGTCGTTGATCTTCACGACTGCTACCCCTCTTTTGCGATTTGAAATCGCGGCTTTACCCACACAAGTATGGCTTGCGAAATTGATTGAGGCCATAGATCTAACTCAGATATCATCTCGGCCGTAGAATGCTTCCGACCTTTAACCCATTTCGCGATCTGGAAACACAGCTTTGGTTGAGCATGTCCGCTTGCACGAAATGGTTTGGAGCCATTGATCCACCTCCGATCAATCTCAACCTTTGCTTCCGAGTCCCGCTCAATGCCTTCAGCACACCTGCCGTTTTCTTCTTTGCCTTGCACCTCTAATAACCTAAAGGGGTGTTCCCATGAATTTCGCAGGAATGGGACCTTCATCGAACTCCTATCAGGCCCTTAGATCAACTATTAAAAACAGAGTGTTGACAGTTGGCTTAAGTAGTTGTGGTTGATTTTTTAACGAATTTCTTTGCTTAATGGAGTGAGAATGAACTTGATCATTTGTAAAAATTAATCCACATACATCATTTAAATTATATATATTATTTACATGTGCACATGTTAAATAATAATTAAATATGATACAAATTTCTTAAAACATTTTTCAAAAGAGTGACTAAGCATATTTATTTAATACATGCCCACTTTCAATTTAAGATTGTGAGATAGCATTTAAAGATATTTTTAATCAAATAATTTATATGAACATACATGACAAAAAAATCTGTACTTTGTAAAATAATAAATTTTAGGGTACTCTATATTAAATGAATTTTTAACTATTACAACATCCATACCAATGAAGTAATTTGCAATAAATGTCTCATAAGCTATTATTTTATATATGAAATTGCGCACACATTTATATCTCTAATTTAAGGAGAAATCATTTACATAAATAAACATCAACGATGTTAGGTAAAATAACTCCCGACTCATCTTATTCCTTGGGAAATGCCTTTATTTATACAATTCATATGTCGGTTGTGATTCAACTTCCAACCAACCTATTCATATTCCTACATGACTATTCACATTCAGAATATATTTACAATATTTACATATTGTATAATCCCAATGGATTATATTCCAACAACCCCCCCCCCCCTAATCCGAAGGGGTGTTAGTAAGTCCGAGCATGTTTCTGAATCTTTCAAACTTTTCTCATCCAAGCGCTTTGGTGAAGATGTTTGCAACTTGATCATTTGTGGAACAATGTTGAAGATGACTGTCTTGGCCTCTACATGATGTCGAATCAAATGATACTTTGTGTTGATGTGTTTGGTTCGATCATGGAATCTGGGATTCTTAGCCAGCTTGATTGTAGAAGTATTGTCGATCAATAATGGAGTGGAGTTCTCTTGTTTTTCTTGCAAATCTTCAAGTATCTTCCTGAGCCATACTATTTCTTTCGTTTCTTCAGCTGCAGCCACATATTCTACTTCTGTTGTTGAATCTATCGGAACTGACTGTTTGCGTGATCTCCATGAGACAGCTGCTGATCCAAGACTCATAGTGTATCCAGAAGTTGATACTCCTGTCTCCTTATTGCCATCAAAATCTGAGTCTGAGTACCCAATAAGTTTGAAGTCATCCACCTTAGAGTACTTGAGTCCAATGTCTTGAGTCCCCTTCAAGTATCTTAGAACTCTTTTTGCAGCTGACCAGTGTCCTTCACAAGGTTTATGCATGAACCTTGAAAGTATGCCAACAACATAAGAAATATCTGGTCTAGTTGTTGTAAGGTAGATAAGTATTCCTACAAATTGTCGATACTTGGTCGCATCCTCAAATTCTTTTCCTTCGCTTGATCTGAGCTTCGTTTTCTGTTCCATTGGAGTAAATATAGGGTTGCATTCTGTCATGCAAAATTTGTCTAGTAGTTCTCCAACATATTTTTTCTGAGATAGGAATATGTACTTAGGATGTTGAGTGACTTCAATTCCTAAGTAATAGTGGAGATGTCCCATATCTGTCATTTCAAATTTATCTTTTTCAAATATTTCTTTATGGATTCTATATAGCTCTCATTGTTCCCTATCATCAAAAGATCATCTTACGTACACCACAAGATACACAACAGATCTTCCAACTTTCTTTATAAACAGTGTTGCATCATCAAGATCAAAATGTTCTAAATTTAACTTCAAAAGATGCTCAATTAATTTTTCATACCATGCGCGAGGTGCTTGTTTTAGGCCATACAAGGATTTGACAAGCTTGCATACCTTTTGTTCTTTTCCTTTCAAAACAAATCCTTCTGGCTGAGACATGAAGACATTCTCTTTCAACTCTCCATTCAAGAAAGCAGTCTTCACATCCATCTGATGAAATTTCCACCCATTCTGAGCAGCTAAATAGAGTAAGGTACGGATGGTATCCCATTTTGCTGTAGGAGAAAACGTTTCTTCATAGTCAATTCCTTCCTTCTGTGCATAGCCTTTTGCTACAAGCCTCGCTATGTTCTTGTCAAGTGAGCCATATGATTTGTTTTTGTTCTTGTACACCCACTTGCAGCCAATTGGTTTGGTTCCAACTGGAGGGTCAACCAGCTTCCAAGTTCCATTCTTCATGAGTGCATCATACTCATTCTGCATAGCTTCTTTCCACTTAACTCGAGTAGAAGCTTCTTCAAAGGAAGTTGGTTCAAAGTTAGTAGATAAATTAAATTCACAATCAAATGATACATCCATGTCATCACCTGAATTATCTGCTTCTCCTCCATCTTCATGTCTTTTTGAACTTCTCGTTCCTGTCTTTCCAACTTCATCCTGATGGACACATTCAAGTGTCTTTGTGGCCCATTTAGGAATCTTCCATGATGGTCCTGGTTGATCAGTTGGTGGTGCTTCATTTCCTTCAAGGTTAAGTCTTCCAAGTCTCTCAATCACATCATCCAATTGAATCTCTTGTTCAGGTGAAGTAGCAGGAACTTCTTCATGTGGGGGAGTTGGTGCTTCATATGGAAATTCCAAAGGTTGATCCAAAATAGGAATCCCCCCTTCAAGGTTT
Organism: Pseudotsuga menziesii; assembly: GCA_001517045.1. Lineage (NCBI taxonomy): Eukaryota > Viridiplantae > Streptophyta > Pinopsida > Pinales > Pinaceae > Pseudotsuga > Pseudotsuga menziesii. Next base: position 104,060 of record LPNX010576255.1, on the reverse strand, counting down.
GGAATTTCATATTCATTTTCATAATATTTCTTTGGATGAGGATATTTTTCCAGATGATCAAGCTGTCTCTCAATGGACTGGTCATTTTTATTAGTCTCAAGAAAAATGACATCTCTGGAAATAACAAACTTCTTGTTTACCTCATCATACAAACGGTATGCCTTGGAGTTTTCTTCGTACCCCAGGAAAATGCATTTTCTACTTCGAGCACCAAGCTTGTTTCTTTGCTCCTTTGGAATCAAGGCATAACAGGTGGAACCAAAAAATCTGAGATGCCTGACTAAAGGGAGATGGGCAAACCACATTTCATGTGGAGTCTTGTTATCAAGAGCATTTGAAGGACTTCTGTTTCTCAAATAGGCTGCACATTTCACTGCATCACCCCAAAACATTAGTTTTACATTCTTAAAAAACGTCATTAAGCGAACCATATTCATTATGGTTCTGTTCATTGTTTCTGCTACACCGTTTTGTTGAGGATTGTAGGGAACTGTAGTTTGATGTGCAATTCCATGTTGGCGAAGATAATCTTCAAAAGCATTTGGAGTGTATTCTTTCCCATTGTCAGTACGAAGTGTACCAATTTTAGATTGTGCTTGTTTTTCCATCAATGCATGAAAGTCCTTGAATGTTTGAAATGCTTCTGATTTTGTATTTAATGTGTAAATCCATCACATTCTTGAGTAGTCATCAACAAAGGTCATAAAATACTTATTCTCATTGGCAGAAGGAGTTGGCATTGGGCCACGTAAATCAGAATGCACTAATTCTAATTTCCTACTTTCTCTGAAATTAGATTCATGGAATGGCAGCTTACTGTGTTTCCCTAATATACATGCATCACATTTGCTCTTCTCTTTGGGAATGGTGGGAAAACCAAATACACCATTCTTTCTCAACAAACGAAGACTGTTATAATTCAAATGACCAAATCTTGCATGCCACAATAAACTTGCTGACAAATTACCTTCTCCATGCTGAGAGAAGTAGGCATAGTTCTGAACTCTTGCAGATGAACCATTTAGCTTAAGCAGCTTCCCATCTTCGTATCCAGTCATGATGACTTGGTTGTCAGAGGACTTTCTATTTTCTATGATTCCATCAAACATGTGGATGGAATGGCCTTGCTGTCGAATCTCCACCAAGGACATCAGGCTTCTCTGCAACTCTGGAAGATAAAGAACATTCTTCAACAAGAAATCAGGGAATCCAGGCATCTTCAGCCGAATGGTGCCCATTCCCTTTGGTTTAAGACTTGACTTATCTGCAAAGGAAACTATGCCATTTATTGTTTCATTAAGTTCTTCAAAACAGTCTTTTCTAAAAGTCATGTGTGATGTTGCACCAGTATCAAGTAGCCAACAATATTTGTAAGATGAAAGTGAAGTCATTTCATTAATACCAAGATTACAATGTGCAACAATACAATGAGCAGAATTTGAAGATTTACTAGCATGTTGGTTCTTATTGTCATCTTTCTTTTGGTTATGTCTGTCTTTGATGGAGTCCCACGAAGCCCAACACTGATCTGCTGTGTGTCCAATCTTTCCACAACGCTTGCAGTTCAAATCAGATCTTTTGCTGGAGTTGTTTCTGCCTCCTCTACCTCTGAAGTTTCTTCTTCCTCTGCCTCTCTTCTTCCTCCACCATTCTGGATAAGTGTCTTTGCCAGTGAGAGTGGCACCAACTACAGATGCTATAGATTGCATCTTCTGCAACTGCTAGTGTAATTTACAATAATGAACTTAATATGACAAAGAGAATGAGATAATAGAAAAACAATAACCTTCCAGGTCTACAGCCTCTGCCAAGGTGATTTACAATCTTAATATCTCAACTTTAAGTTTTAAAGTGATACAGGTTTTAAAGTGATACAATGACAGAGAAAATATGCTGTCAATAAGTTCATAAGCAAATTTTTAGCACTAGAAGAACTGCTCAGCAATATGCCAAAGGAAATAGTAGCTCCAGTCAACTTTACTACTCAACACAGCAATCCTCTTCAACAATGCAGCTTCAAATTCAAAATGCTTCTTCAAATCGAAAAGAAGAAAACGCAACGCTTAGTTTCACATTCTCCACATAGTCTTCAACAAAACAATGATCTCATATCCAAAATGAAAAAGATCTAGGTCTCGATGTATTCAAGACGCATCTCCACATAGATGAGTACAATCGTGATCTTGTTCACTCACATTCAGGCTAAGTCTTTACACGTTCCACCAACAGTATTCTCCATGCACTGAGCCTTCACAATGTCTTCAAGCTTCACGTAGCTTGAGAAAAGGCACAAAGGAGCAGGTCGTAACTCCAACAATGGAGAGAACAGTCTTCATAATGGTCTCCACGATACAGGAAAGAAATATTCACGATCTGTGGCAGTGAGTCTCATTCCTCATCGCAGGTCTGGAGGAGCATAACATACACAATGAATGCGCACAGGCTGGCAAAGAGAATGCATGAGACTGGCAGATGATGAGGTAGAATTGATTTTGAGTGTGTGCAACAGAACTAGAGGAGAAACGTTCAATTCTGATCAGAGGGCAGACACATTAATCGGCCAGCAGTCTGGCAATGCACTGGCAAGCATACAGGATGTCGGGACTGAAACTTAACAGTAGGAGTTATGGCAGGTGGTGCTCTGATACCACTGTTAGGTAAAATAACTCCCGATTCATCTTATTCCTTGGGAAATGCCTTTATTTATACAATTCATATGTCAGTTGTGATTCAACTTCCAACCAACCTATTCATATTCCTACATGCTATTCACATTCAGAATATATTTACAATATTTACATATTGTATAATCCTAACGGATTATATTCCAACAAACGATATACATAAATAACCATTAACTCTACTTTAAGGATTTGTTTTTTCACATGTACATACATATTTGAACTTAAGTTGTTTTAGAGTGTTTATTGCTATGAATATTTGGTCCTATCAATTCTACTAGATGATATTTGAAACTTCATATCATAACTAACTTTGAGAAGTAAAATTTATCACTACAATTAAAATTTCGAGAGTTCACATAAATTTTTGTTGTATCTAGATTGATGAGTTCGTGAACTATAGCTTGATTGAGCTAGCTTTTAAATTATCGTTCAAGCTAATATTTCAATCAAGATATTAGCTCAATCGAACTTTTGGTTAACCCTCAATTAAGATGTTTTGGAAAATCAAACATATGCTCGATCGAGGTATTTAAAAAACTTGATCAAGCAAAAAGGCTTGATTGAGGGCTTTAAAACAAACTTTTAGTCCCCTTGTTTATATAATTTTCCGGCACTTTTTACAAGACCTAAACCCTATCCTAGGATACCCCTTGGATGGCAAACTTCATACCAATAATTTCGTCATCAAATCGTTTATTCATTGGCATAGAGTTACAAGATTTTGACTTCATATGATCATTTTTTGTTATTTACTTATAAAACTTATATTTATAAGACCATGTCTACAACTTTGAATCAACTAAAAGATAAATCAATAACATAACAAAAAAATTTCAAAAACTCATATGGTCCATGACAATGCATGCTCTTCAAAAGGATATTTTTAATTTTTCGATTTTTGTAACAAGGGAAAAAAAAGTTTTATGTGCACACTAGTGTATGTAATATTTTTAAAGTTTTCAACGAACGCTTTCGAAAATTAAAATAAAATATAATATTTCATCATAAATTGAAAATAAATGTGCGTCCCACACTGCATTTTGTTTATATATATATATATATATATATATATATATATATATTTAAAATTTATGCGTTTATCATTAAATTATTTTATGTACACACAAATCATTTATAAACTTTTGCTTAAATTTATATGAACAACTTTCTCATAAAATGCAATTTTAACATTTTAAATATATATATTATTTTATGTACACACAAATCATTCGTAAACTTTTGCTTAAATTTATATGAACAACTTTATCATAAAATGTAATTTTGACATTTTAAATATATTTATTATTTAAAATATATATAAGTGAAAAAATGACATAATTTTCTTTAATTTGTTTTATTGTTGTATGTCTAAATTCACAAATCATACATTAAATTCGATAACTTCAATTTAATGAATAAATTAAAAAATTAATTTTATTATCATTTTTAACCAAATAAATATTATCTTCTTCATAAATTCACCGTTTTCCATTTACCAAAATAATAAAAGCCATTTTTAATATAATATATTTTTGGTATTCCCAATTATACCAAAATAAGAAAACCATTAATACTAATCGGTCCATCCTGACACGAGGAAGGAAATCTGTGACAAAAATCACCACGAATTTGTCCAATGATACTAATGCATTTTTCACTGGTACATATTTTTGTCAAAACCTAATGACTAAAAGACAGGTGACCTAGCAATCCAGTCAAACTGGATAGAGCTGTAACTTACAGAGGCTTACAAAATGTTTTATCATTTATGACAAATAATCAGAGTTCCAGTCCGAGCCAGGCTGCGAGTTGAGAAGGATTAAAAATCCCGGGAATGTGGACGTCGCCACATCTGAGAAAATCTGAAAGAATATAATACACCCTTTCTTTCTCTTTTCTGCTTTCCGGGCTTTCTCCTTCTTCGGAGGCGGCCGTGGGCTTGAATTTGTTCTTATTTTCCGGAGGGCCGGTGTTCGAATCCTGCGGCGATGGCTGTGGCCACGGCCTGCCCAGCAATGTACCACGGTTGACATACTCGTTTGCCATAAAGCAGGCCAGCCGCCAATTAACCGGCTTCTTTTCGTTCGGCAGACTGCGCGCTGGAGCACTCCGCGTAGAGGTGTTGTATATCTTATTGGTCCTGACTCCTGGGTTCGAACTCAGGCCGGGGCGGCTTGCTTATGGATCGACCAATTTCATGGGACTTTGGCCTCACAAGTTGTTCCTCAAAGGACGTGGAAAGGTTGCTCCTGACGTTGGCTTTTTCTTCTTGTGCTCTGGGATTCATATCTGTGAACGTTTTTTTGTTCCAGGCTGCCTTCACTCCAGCAGAAAAGGTCGTGGAGGTTTTGCTTATTTTGTTGCCTTCACTCCAGCAGAAAAGGTCGTGGAGGTTTTGCTTATTTTGTTGCGATGAAATTCTGCCTGTGGGTTAATAAAGTGCAGGGAAGTAATTGTTGAGTTTTAAAGGTGTGTATAACCTCTTTATACATATAAATGTATTAATTGAAAAATGTTTATAAAGATATTCAAAGCTTTTGGTTACTTTTATTTATATTATTTTTTCTTAATTTTAATATTAAATATAATTTTTTACATTTTTTAAGGTGGCTTTTCAGAAATTTTGGAGGCAAATTCTAATTGGTAAAACAAAAGAAGACAATAAAATTGCTTTAAAATATTGCAATTCATATCTTAAAACGCTTTATGAATCTCTAGATATCAAAGATAACATTCAAACCTTCCTTACAATGTTTAATAAGTTTTCTCGTTAGAAGACATAGATTTTGGGGTTAGGTGCTTTAAAAATAGAAAAGCCAAAAACATTAAAGGCTACCAAATGGAAATCATAAAAAATGGAGGCTTGTACCCATCTCGCACATCCACAAACTCTTTAATCTAGCGGTCAAGCAAGGGTTTCCTACACCTTGGACTCAAAGCCTCATTATTCTTATTTTCAAGCCAAAAATCATAATATAAATTCTAAGAAAGACACCTATGCAAATTTTATTTACGATAATAGAAATCTAGAGGAAGTGACTTCTTACGCGTATCTCGGACAATGATATTCATCACAAGCTCAATTGGAACTATAGCATTGAGAAAAGCATTAATGGAGGGTGGAACACTTATTTTGGTCTTGAAAATAACTGTAAATCATCGAATCTCATCATGTGGGATAACAAGAAGTTACTCTTTGAAACTCTTGCCATCCCTATTATATTGTATGGTTGTGAAGTATGGGGGTGCATCATTTCTAGAGAATCTTGGAGGTATGTCTAGGTATGTGAATGTATGTAATGTTATCAATCTGTCACTCCAACAATATTACCCTTAAGAATCTTCTCAGCAGCGTAGGATCCTTTGATACGATACATGCCATTTAATTGTGACACCACTAACTGCAATTCGAGGTGAACTTCAAGAGATCGAATATCAATGGAAATGGCATTGCATAATAATTCAATCATGGCACTATATTCAACAACCTTATTTGCAGATGGTCAGAGACACGCGCCTCTTGAAGATACGAGGTGACGCTCAGGTGTGTAGAAAACCCAGGCATCTGAAGCTAGGTTCTGGGTGTGGAAACTGGCACCATAAATGAATCCTTAGTATATCAAAGACTCCATCGATATCTGCCACATAATAGGAAGCATGCTAGCAAACTGATAACACTACAAGAGAACAAAAAACAAACTATGCAAATTATACAGTAATATACATGATATCAACCTCAATCGAAGTTTAAGCATAGTATTTTTTAATATAGAGCCCATTTCTAGGCTCCACCAAGGAATTCCCTTTATAGTCCTCTAACTCATAGGAACCTTTCTCTAGGACATGTTTCACCACGTAAGGCCCATGCCACATGGGGTTGAACTTGCGCGCCCCTATTGGTTCACTAGCTTGATCATACAAGAGGACCAAGTCACATTCACTATATTTACGGGGATAGATAGACTTATCATATTGATCTTTAACACGACACTTATTTATCTCTAGAGCCACTACGACATCCCGATGCTGCTCATGTAGGTTCTCTAAGTGGATGATTTAGGAGGATCATCTCAAGGTCGATCAAAGTTAAATTATTCAAAATGAAAAGAAAATCTTACAAGATGAAATAGCATCTCAGCATCTTTCCAACGAAGTTCATTTCGTGTGAAACAACCTCCGGGTGTAGAAGTTGTTAGTATTTGAAATTTCGACAGGAATGGGAAAATGGTAAAAAAAATGGGTTAAATGGTAAAAAATTGGTAAAGTTATGGTTGGTATAAAAATTGGTTGGAGTCTATAGGATTTAAACGCATGACCTCCTTATAGCCCAAGTACTCACCAAGTTACACTAGCCAAATTTCCAACCATTCATCCTTGATCGAGCTATCGAGCTACGAGAAAATCATATTTAAGGTTAAGTTAAGTGTATTATGGAAAAACAAATGGGGAAGGGTCAAGGGCATAGCCCTCGAATCCATGCCAACATCGAGGACCCCATTGTGAATTATATGTTTTAAACCAGAGCCATGTCACCAAACCATTTGATAAGCCATATCCGAATTAAACCATATGATAAACATCAATCCAAATGGTGGAATGTAACATGGAGCCAAACCTTTAAATCCATATCAACAAGCCATAACAAACCTTATCCATGTGCCATATGTTAAACTATGTCAAAAACATATTATAATGTGGTTTGATATAATATACTCCACCATGCCAAAATGCGGGAAATAGAGAGGCCCACGAGTTTGAACCCGGGACCTCTACCCCGTGCTCCCACGCCTTAACCAACACGATATCACAATTCGTCATGATATGGATCAGGAATGTATGTTTAAAATATTGTAGTGGAGTTTGTGGTCCAAAATGGGCACTTGTCCCAAGGCCTGTACCCCCAAAACCATTGATTAACCATATAAAAAATGACAAAATTCTTAAAGCCAAGCCACAGGAGGAGGAGTTCGAAGTTCAGCATAGTGCAGGTTGCACAGTTTCCAAGACAAGGAACGGGAAAGAATGCCGAGGCATGTACAAACCAATAATGGCCACGGATCTCGAGGTGGGAAATCTGTATTGTTCGTACTTTTGTAGGCATGGTGTTTCTCATTTTGCATGACAAAGGTGGCCCCATGTGAATATATTTGAGTCTATACTCATTTTTAATGATAATTTCGCAAGGAATTCAGTGGTGCTATTTATTTTTTCTTCTGATAGACAAAATTCTAAAGTGTTTCCATAACACACAATTTGTAAGATTTTGAATACTAATAAAATCAGCCTTCCCATTGCAAGTGGCCCAGAGATGTAGCCTAGGAGGGGTGAACTCTGTTATTAGTTGTGTTTTCTATTTCTGGTTTGCATATCTATGTTTCTTTCCTTATGTGTTTGATTTAAGAATTATAATTTTCATATTTTAATCATGTTTATGACTAATTAACATTTAAATTTCACACACAAAATTTATTGTTAAAAAAGATCCTGAAGAATTTCATATCAAGTTTGGTATCATAGTAGCTTAACCATTGCATTGTGAGTTTATGTTAACAAGATCCAGGCTAAAGTGAGGTGAAGGTGTACTTGAATATTTTAATCTAGAGATTGGACATGCACGTCAAAGAGAGAAAATGACATAAGAAGGTTTTCGAGGAGAAGATGAGAAGGCCTTTCGTAAGGCTTTCTATCAGATAACATACATAGTAGAAAAGTTGTTTGCATATTATCAAGAGAGGTTAGAAAATAAGAAAACGAAGAAGGATTAAGGAAAGGATAATGTTTGGGGAAAAGGAAAAGACCCTTATGAACCATTCTTCTACATCTTCTTCTTCCTCTTCTGAAAGCTCCAGTATTGCTTCAGCAACTCCAAAGAAACGACCTGAGAAGGACAAGCCCGATTTACCTTATTTCAAACTTGATATTAAGTTTGAATTGCCCACATATAATGGTGAACTTAACACAGAAAAACTAGATGATTGGATCAAGAAGATTGAGTTGTATTGAAGGATTCAGAAGCTTGCAGATGATAAAGCAAAGATCCAATTGGCTACTTTCTGTCTTGGAGGCATCACACTGATCTGGTGGGAAAGTAAGACACAGGAAGACCCCCTTAGAAAAGGTAAAATGATTTCTTCTTGGTATGAATTTAATTTTGCGTTAAAAAATTTTTATCCATTAGGATACATACAACAAGCCATGATGGATTGACAGAATTTAAAGCAAGGTAAAGGTCACAATGTACAAGAGTATACTCAGGAATTTAGAAAAAGAGATTTGATTTTGGGCATACCTTTTTATACTCAGGAAACTCTTCTCAAGTTTATTAGAGGATTACATAGTTATTTGCGACATACAATACTTATGTTTAATCCTACTAACCTTGGCGAGATATGCATGCAAGCCACGCACATTGAATCTAAAGGGAAGAGTGTTCATGATGTTCCTTCAGCCGAATCTAGCCAAGAAAAAGAAGGAAAAAGGAAAAGACAAGCATATAGCTACTATGAAGAAAGGGGATACAAATCTTTCAAGTTCGCATTGTCAAAAAGATGGGCATGATGAAGAACATTGTTGGAAGCTACATCCAGAACTAAAACCGGAGTGTTTCAAGGATCGAAAGGAGAAGAAAAAATCCATGGTTATCATTGAAGACCTTGGATCAGATTGTGAGGACGAAACAAAGATAACAATCGTAGGTGTGAAAGATAAAGCTATTGTTGGTAATTATTCTAACATTGGTTGTTTATGTGCTCCTACTTCTCAAGATCATGTCAGTTCTAAGGATTAAAAGAGGAATGCATTGTTTCATATAAGGGTGATTACGAAACAAACTAAAATCGACACACTCATAGATAGTGGATCCCAAGATAATCTCATTTCAGAAGAAGTAGTTAAGCAGTTGGGATTAACAACAAAACACCACAAGAAACCTTATCCATTAGGATGGGTATGCAAAGATAAAATATTACAAGTAACAAAACAGTGTGATCTAAATTTTGCAATAACATCTAGTTTGTAGATGAGGTTGAATTTGATGTGGTTCCACTAGATATCTATGGAATCATGTTGGGTAGTCCGTACTTATATGATTGAAAATAAATTTTCTATAGAGAACATAATCAATATCACCTGTTTAAAGAAGGAATTGAGTACATAGTGCATTCACATTCATTCAAAAGTGACAAATCATTGGACACTACACAATAATTAAAAAGGGTTGTTAATGCAAGTCGTAATTTGGCACTTATGTCTATGCAATTTAAGGAGAAAAAGAATCCTAAGCATGAAAAGGAAGTGGCATTTCACTACAATGCACATGTTATGGTTGATAGTGTTTCTATGGTAAAAAATCAACCTGATATGGGTACAATCTCTTTCAAATGTTCAATGTTGATATTCAGCTTATTATTGATCAAGAATATATGGTTTGTTCCTATGGTATTGAATGAATATTTTGTGGAAAATGGGATTAATGTACTTAACAATGTCAGTGCGGTGTTGATTGTTGTTATTGTGAGTCAAATGTATAGGTTCTTGGAAGAATGGATAGGTGATACATAAGAAGTGAGGAGAACATGTCCTCACTTGAATTCTGAAAGATTCATGCTTTTGGTGTTCCAAAAGCTTCTTAGTGGGAAGGTTTCATCCAAGAGGATTATCTCAAAATCAATCAAATTTAAATTCTTTAAAGTGAAAGTAAAAGCTTATAGGATGAAAGTGCTCATCAACAACTTCCAATGAAGTTTGTTTCGTGCAAAATATCTTTCGGATGCAGATTTTATCAGCATTTGAAGTTTCGACAAAAGTGATAAAAATGATAAAAAAAAATGGGTTAAATGGTAAAAAAATGATAAAGTTATGGTTGGTGTAAAATTAGTTGGATTCTATGGGATTTGAACCCAATACCTCCCTATATCCCAAGTCCTCACCAAGTTGCACCAACCAAAGTTCCCAACATTGGTCCTTGATTAAGTTATGGGAAAATCATATATAAAGTTAAGTTAAGTGTATTATAGGAAAAAATGGGGAGGGAGCAGGGGCATAGCCCTCGACCCCACCAATGCCAGATTTTGAATTATATGTTGTAAACCATAGCCATATCACCAAGCCATTTGATAATCCATATCCAAATTATACCATATGATAAACATCAATCCAAACGTTGGAATGTAACGTGGAGCAAAACCATTATCCATATCAAAAAACCATAACAAACCTTATCCACGAGCCATATCTTAAACTATGTCAAAACCATATTATAATGTGGATTGATATAATATATGCCACCATGCCAAAATACGGGAAGGGGAGAGGCCTACGAGTTTTACCCTGGGAGCTCTACCCTTTTTTCCCACGCCTTAACCAACAAGCTATCACAATGAGTCATGATATGGATCGGGAATGTATTTTTAAAACATTGTAGTAGATTTTGTGGTCCAACATGGGCACGTGGCCCATGTCCTGTGCCCCCAAAAACCATTGCTTAACCTTATAAAAACGACGAATTTCTTAATGTTAATCCATGGGAGGAGGAGTTCAAAGTTCAACACTATGCAGGTTACACAATTTCCAAGACAGGTTATGGGAACGAATACCGAGGAAGGTACAAACCATTAATGGGAACGAATGCCAAGGTGGGAAATTTGTATTGTTTGTACTTTTCCAGGTAGGGTGTTTCTCATTTTCTGTGCCAGAGGAGGCCTCAAGAAAATATATTTGATTTTATACTTGTTTTTCTCAGATTTTCGTAATGAATTCAATGGTGTTGTTTTTTTCTGCTTCTAACACACAAAATTCTGAAGTTTTTCCAGAACACTCAATTTGTAAGCTTTTGAAGACTAATAAGATTGACCTTCCCATTGGAAGTGGCCTAGAGATGTAGCCTAGGAAGGGTGAACTCCGTTATCAGCAATGTCTTTTATTTGTGGTTTGCATATCTATGTTTCTTTGTTTATGTGATTGATTTAAGCACTAAAATTTTCATCTTTTAATCCTATTTATGAGTAATTAACATTTAAATTTCACATGCAAAATTTATGGTTAAAAAATATCGTGAAGAATTTCAGATCAATAGACTAAACTCTCTTCTAACTCAGAAGTGGAAGGTAAAAATTCTATGTCTAGATTCAATGAAGGGATTTCACATTCAACCGGTAAAGTTGACTGCACCCCATGAATTAGTTGATATGGAGAAAATCTGGTGGTAGTATTAATCGTTGTTCGATAAGCCCACGGAGCAGGGTATATAATAATATGCCAGTTAGTTTTGCTTTGTCTGATGGTGTTCTATAGAATGGCCTTAAGGAATTTATTAATAGATTCAACCTGGCCATTTGCTTTGGGGGTAGTAAGAAGACAAATTTTCTCACTTATACCCTAGTTTCAAGGTTAGTGCTGCCATCATCTTGTTCTGGAAGTGCCTTCCATGGTCAGTGACAAGCTCTTTCAGGATCCTAAACTGAGTGATAATTTGATTGAATACGAAATTAGTAGTCATCTAACCATTGGATTTGATTGTAGGCATAACCTATACCCGTTTCATGAAGTAATCCATGACCATTATAATGTTATGGTTCCTCCTAGCTGAAGTTGGGTTGCAATCCACAAAATCCACCTCCCACTTAGTGAAGGGACTGACAGTGATAATCAAGTGTAACAGGGCAGGATAAGAGTGCATGTTTTGCGTGAACAACTGGCAAGGGTGACATCGCTTGACCGCATTAACACAATATTTAAAGATCGACGACCAATAATAACTCTCTCTAAGAATTTTTTAGGCTGTATAAATCCCATATAAATGACCACCACACGCCCCATCATGGAATTACTCAGCACAAACGCAGCCTAATCGTGGGTCAAACAATGACAAAAAATGAAATCTATGCCATGACGATACAAAGTGTCACCAATGATGAGATAGTTCTTAGAGTTATGACGTAAACATTGTCACTCATCCCTCGAGAGGCAGACGATAATGTCACCATACCAAGGGTCCATGGATGAAATGAGAAAGATGTGTTCATCCACAAATGTATGCTCACAAATCTCATCTTCACCCATACTAGGGAGATATGACATAAGCTCAACAAATACTAACAACTTCTTCAATTTCATCAAAAAAAATTCAAGGTCGAACTCTTGCAAGTTAACAATCCATTTATATTCCCCCCCTATCATTCATCTAGTCAATAAAAATTGAAATGGATTGATATGGGCTTTAATTGTAGTATGGAAAAGCAAGATATAATGTCTCAAACATTGGAATACATGAATAGTCACTAAGTCCAATTTCTCAACGTGACTATATCAAAGTTTCACAACAATAAGATTCCAAATAAGATAGTAAATAATGTGCTCCTAGAGCTCATCATTCTCTTGTACCAGAACCATACCAATCATCTCTTGTGATGTGACCACATACAACAAGAAATTCCTTCTATATTCAGGTGGACTAAGCATATGGGGCGATGCCAAGCCTTTCTTAAGAGCATTGAACGACTCTTGGGCTTTCTCATCCCATATTAACGAAGTATCCTTCTTCAACAAGCGCATAAATCCCATGATCGAATTGGCATAATTGACGATAAATCTACTTAAGAAATTAGCCATACCTTGGAGAATCTAAAGGTGCCTAATCATGTGCGGGGGAGACAATCCAAATATTGTCTCAACCTTTAAAGGATCAACCCTAGTCCCCTCATTAGAAATGATAAACCCCAATAAACGACCAACTTCACATAAAAGATGTGTGTTTGAGGATTTAACTGAATTTGATAACGACGACATCTTTCAAAGACCAAATTTAGATGATCTGGATGATCCACCCTCAAACGAGAGTGAGTAGCGATATTGTCCAAATAAACTTCAATAATATGTTTAAGCTCATGGAAGGCAAAGGTCATGGCCAGCTAAAAATTACCTCAGACGTTTTTAAGGCCAAAATAAATTTTCCTGTATGAAAATGTACCCCAATGACATATAAATGCAGTCTTATGTTGATCCTCAGGTTTAATGTGGATTTGGTTGTACCGTGACAATCCGTACATAAATGATAAAACCTCACTCCCATTACACTCATCCAAAATTTTCTCAATGAATGGTGTGAGGAAATTATCCTTTGGACAATCCCTATTCAGGTCTCTAAAGTTGGTGCATACACGAATTGTTCCTTGATTCTTATAGACATCAATGGTGCTTGGTACACATTCGTTTAAGGGGACTGGATAGATGAATCCAACTTTAAGCAACTTCTCTCTCTCAGCCTTAATAACAGGAACTGTCAAGGGTTGGTCGCACATAAGTCTTGTTGAACATGTTTAGCATTTGGGTAAGTTTTAATTTCATGTTCAACATTGCAGGGATTAATCCATGGAGTTTCATCACATGACCAAGAAAATACGTCACAAAATTATTTGAAGAGATTGGTGTATATTTTGGTTTCATCGGGTGAAAAATCAACATCGATGTAAACATTCTCAAATTTATGAGGAATATGATAAATGTTGACATGAATAGTTGGAGATAAGTTTCCCATGTTCCCTTTGGAATATATGCCATGAGTTCCTAATGGGATCGCGGGATGACCAACATTCTTGCTTAAGGTCATCCTAAAGTCACCACAATCGATACATTCGAGCTTCGAGAGGAAGTAAGATCAATGTTGCATATCCTCCCAAGGTTGTTGTAGACTAGTTATGGCATTGAGAATCGCTTCATCTAAATGAAAAAAAACCCATCAAGGCAATCATGAGAGCATGATGATGTAACCACCCGAGCAGGCAGTCCAAAAAGATTCTCCTCTTTCATCTACGAAGAGGAATGAACAGAGTCTATAGTAGGATAAAGTATGGCTTTATAAGTAGTCACTACTGTAGACAATGGAATCTCCACTTTGGTGGGTATATTATTCTCATCCAAAGTACTTGGAGAAGGGAGAGTCCATGGTTCATCCAAATACATTGTGCAAAATTGGACCAAACTCAAAGGTGACAAACCACCACCATGAGTAGAACTAATCGTTAAAATTGGTGATGAAATCTTAAAATTTCCCGTCAATGAAGGATACATTCTTACACCAACATTCTCAGTTACCAGCAGAGAATTATCAATGACTGGGATAGTAGATCCCGATGATGTAGACGAACTAGAATTATCAAATGACAATTGACCAATCATCACAATCCTATCCTCTAAAGGGAATCACATGACACAATATATAGATGATATGATTGTTTTCATAACATGAATCCAGTTTAGGCCTAGTATAATATTGTAGTCAAGGGATACATCAACCACCTTGAATTCGACCAGCACAATATTCTGCCCAAACTTGACCTGAAGGAAAGGAATAATTCCATGTTGTCTGAATGAACATCAATCAAACATGTTCATCACAGTCATGGATTTGGAGAACACGAGTAATCGAAGGCCTTTCCAACAATCCAGAGACATCACAGAGGTCACATCGCCTTGATTAACAACTATATGTTTAATAGTGTTATTCCAACACTCCACATGGACTTGGAAAGCCACATGGTAAGGGAAGTGAGGATGGACCTCAGTAGTTTCAAATTTAACCATGGTGGATCCATTCGGGTCAACTACTCCAATAGTAGTCAACAATGCTGTCCTATGCAATGGACAAGTCCGAAGAACTTCAAGAGTCGACATCGCACAAGGAGTCTGGCCCAAATCCTAAAAATTGGAATAATGTTGGGAAGCTCAAGAATTAGGATTGTGCTTCAAATGCTTTAGGACTCCTTTTGGTATGTGTGGCATAGCTTCAGGATTATCGATCTGTAAAGGAATTTTAGGAAGTGCAGGCTCTTTACCCATGTTGGCTTGTGATGAACCATAGTCTCATTAATGAGTCAAAACATTAGCAGCTGACATCATGTTGATACAATTGTGACCACCTTCCATGGATGGTGGGTTTTGATTCACACTAGAATTACTTTCGGTGGTTGAGGTCCTTGAAGCCATATTCTAATTATGAAGAAGAGGTTCAATCAACACAACTAGGCTATGTCCGATGAACTTTGAGGAATCTTCAATATGAGGGCCCAAGTAGGTGATATAGTCTACCCTACAAATATTACAAGGGAATTTTACATTCCACTTGGGTTTCTTCCCCCCCAACATTGTTATCGTTCTTATCATCGTTTTGATTTTCCTTCCTATTCCCACCCTGTTTGTTATTTCTTCACTTTTTCCTATTCCTTCTGGGTTGTTGGTTACCCTTCTGGTTCGCTGAATGCAGATAAATTACATCCACTGATTGGATGGGAGTGGACGAGGTCGTATCCTATCCGGTCATAGACTGTTTAATATACAAATTTTTCATTTGAGTTTCAACATGGTTTACAACTTTTGTACTTGTGGAGCCAACAATGCCATCGGTATGTGGCCTGGGTTTGAACTTAGGATCAATATTAGGCCATGGTGCATAAGGGATAACATCATATATAAGACCATGCTAAGCATAAATCAAATCCAACTTCTAGGATCTAAATATAGTTTGTTCCTGGTTAGTTAGTCTGGATGGCAAAACATCCTTCACGATATACAGTAATAAAGACTTTAGGAACCATTCCAATAAAAATTTGGGTGGAATGTTGGCCTTAATCAACCTATTCCATCTACGTCACTCTTGAATGTTATCATGGATATGGGTGGTCTTATCTCATTGAAATTTCAACAAGAGCTTAGTACTGAAATCATAGTGTCCCGACAACTGAAAGTGGTTGAGAAAGACCAAGGATAAATCATTAAAAGTCTGATATGTACCCCTAGCAAGATCTATATACCATTTCATGGAAGAACCCATGTGGGTGCATTGAAACATTCATAAAAGAACATAATCATGGGTTAGTGAATTCGAAGAGCACCACAGGTGGAATGTAGTCACATGATCACTAGGTTCCTCACCATGATTTCCCACAAACTTTGGAATGTTTGAAGGAAATTTGGAAGGAACTATCGGTCGCATCAGATCATGAAATACTGGGTCATTGGTCAATTTCAATAGGCCAGGAAGATTTAAGGTGGCTAAAAAGGGTATCCGAGGTTGTTCCATCTAGTTCCATGCTCCCTGAAAGGATTGGCTTGCATAGAGTTGATTCTGATAAAGGTCATGTCCTTGACCAATTGGATAATAACCACCTCCCATATGTCCCATATAAGGGTGCATATGAATTTAGTAATGAGGTATTTCTTGAGAAGGAGGAACCATATAACCATAGTTATAGGACTGACAGACTGGTTGACCCCCATACATCTAGGGAGGTACATAACCTCCAGACACAACTACACCAACGGATGAGTGGACATCATAGT
The DNA here is from genome assembly GCA_001517045.1 of Pseudotsuga menziesii. NCBI lineage: Eukaryota > Viridiplantae > Streptophyta > Pinopsida > Pinales > Pinaceae > Pseudotsuga > Pseudotsuga menziesii. Next base: position 87,042 of record LPNX010576255.1, on the reverse strand, counting down.
TAAATGGAGCACCACCTCCTGAGGGAATGTGTGAGACATAGGGAGAGTTCATTGTAAGAAAGCCATTTGAAGGAATTAATGCAGTGGATTATGGGACATAAGATGGAATATAGGTTGTAGAACCAATATTCACATATCCAATGCCACCCCTCTTAGAGTGAACACTAGTGTTAAGACGAGATGAAGGGAGTAAAAATCCTCCCACAAATGGAGTAGAGGGTAGAATATGAACACTCTTGAATTGATGCACAAGGTAAGGGGTTGTTGTTCCCCCCATTTTGACACCAAGGTCTGCACTAGAACCTAAAGTGGGTGACAGAATACCCATAGTGATTTTCGGCATGTCGAATGTAAAAGGACCTTTTCTAGAGGGAGTAGGATGAGTCTCGACACTCGACCTTTCTAAGGAAAACTTCCAATGCAAAGTTGTAAAGTGTGATAACTGGGGTTGTTTAGTATAGGAAATACCATCCCCATGAGAGTATGTATATACCAAAGTTCCAGGTATCCATATGTTAAATTAAGGAGAAACCTCAAAGGCTCCCCCCATTCCAGATGATGGAGACAAAGGGAACTCCGGGGAATAGGAAGTAGTACTCATGGTAAGAACTACATGGGAATCACAATGTGAAAGAGGCTTCCTATAACTCCTAATCCTCTTACGAAAAGGAGGAAAAAGGTCGATAGACAGTAATTCTGCTAAACATAGAGATAATCGAGGTGTTGAAAATTGATCTACCATGACTCCACAAAATGACAAAGACTCAACTATTTACGATCCATAAATCCAACTAGTGCACAAATAGCACACCCCTAAGTAAAAGCAATTCAATGGAGCACCGATTATTAGTAGGCACAAGCCTAGCAGATAATGTGGCCAACAAGTCAGCTGCTGCATTCTTAAGTCTTGGAATTGATATAATATTAAATGCGTTAAAACATTTGAGTAAATCCCATACCTCATTTTGATAAACTTTTAAGTGAGGAGAAATACAATGTATTTGATTCCGAATCTGTTTTACAATTATTTCAGAATCTTCAAAAACTTTCAGATTATTTACCTTTAATTCGATTGCTTTCCTTAAACCTTAGACCAACGCTTCATATTCAGCTGTGTTATTTGTACATTCAAACTCTAATCTACATGAAAGAAAATTTTGTTCTTCTTGGGGTCTATCAGGACACATCCGGCTCCTAACCCTTCTAACATTTTAGATCCATCAAAAAAAAGTGTCCAGAAATCACTAACTATTGTACGGGAATCTACTTCTACTGCTAAGTTTACTATTTTACAGTCAATTTCATCATCCTGTGAAAACCGAAGGAGATCAGGTTGAGCGTCTGATGTATCGATGGCTTCTTCTGCTTGGTAATTTCTCGTTTCTAACTCAATAAAATAATTTCCCAACATAGAATCCACTGGTTCGTTTTTTTCCTCAAGCTGAGTACCGTTGTATTTCATATGGGGCTCCCTCAAAATTTTGATTTGATTCGAGCTTCCTTTATACGGGAGCCACAGATGTGACCAGTCCGAGCCAAAATATCCGTTTAGCTTTGACGACCAATATCTGCTCAGAACAAGCCCATAAGCGTCTGGTATGTCAGCCACCACGATATCAATAACTTGACATACCTTATCATTTGAAGACAGGCAAACTAGGATATCCTCCATTTCCCCAATTACCTTCACATTCGTCCTATCCAACTGAGCGACCCTCCAAGTGGATGGCTTAGGCTTCCCATTTATCCTTTTGCAGACTGATATTGGCATGACATTTACCGATGCCCCTGAGTCTACCAGGAAATTATGTATGTTGTGATTAAAAATTTCAAACATGAGGAGGAAAGGTGGATTCTTGTTCTTAGACTTACCCCCAATGCTTGCTTCCCCGATTTCTTCTTCTTCCTTGGGTTGATTGTCAGTGGGAAGCCTCTGCTCTGATGCTTCAAGCACTTTCAAAAGGTTTTCTTTCTGCTGCGGCACCTTACACATTTCAAATAATGAGATATTATCCCTTACCTTCTTTATATCTTCCACAATGTCATAATCCATCTGAGGTTCGGTGGGATGTGATTTATCAACATTCATTTTTTCTTCATTGGGCTTGGCAAATGTATCCTTTTGTCTAGGATCTTGACTGGTGATGGTGAACTCGGGGATTTTATCAGATGAGGAATTATTTTGAAATTTCTTAACATTTTTCTGAAGCCTTTTAATCTTTGGGAGCATGAGACTGTCTTCTTTCACCAACCCTTGGCTTCTTGTTGTTACATTCATTTCCACGACATCCTCGTATTCCCAATTCCTTTCTTCCTTGGCATCGAATAACGAGACAGATTTCCATAGAACCATGGTCTCATCCTCTTGTTCTTTCGTTGACGTATTACTATCTTTTCTTTATTCATCTCCATCTTCTGTTAATTTAGAGTCCAACAGCCGATTCATTACTAACATCATCGAGTTTATCATTGAGGACAATTCTTTTCAGAGTGAGTTTGTTGGTGGAAAGTGCAAAAATTGTCCATTCCTACCTTTGTTAAATTCATAGACGCCGAATTGTGCAGAGGGGGTTGGGATTGATTGTTGTCCTCCCGTTTCTTGTAATAGGGCTTGTAGAACTTTTGGGCTTCCTTTTCCTTTTCCAAGTCTATGATTCTGTTAGAAAGCTTTTGCATCATTTTTTCCATACTTTCAAAATTTGGTGATTGCTCTTCCTTAGGCTTAGTAAACAACAAGGATTTCCTTCCCACATTTTTCTCTCCTGATCGTTCGGGATAATCTTCAATACTTTCCCTTTCAGCCTCTACTTTTTCCGCCTCCTCATAGGTCTCTGCTAAAGTGGGCTTGGCCTTCCTTTTGGCGAACATGGCCAACTCGGGTCCTAAAGCTGAGGTATAATATTCAATCAGGACTTTTTCTGAAGGTCTGTCAGCTTCAAAAAAATTCTTGAGGTACGCTGCAAATCTTTGGGTCAAGTTGTGCACCTTCTGCTTTCTCTCTCTCTTTAAGGTGCATAGTCATTTCATGAGGGATGCATGTGTCTTTTGGGTCACATACTTACTTCTAAAAATAGAAACTTTGCAGGTGTTCGTCTACTAGTATCTTCTCATTTGGGTCGAATTTGGGCAGCATATTTTTAAAAGATTGGGGTAAATCATGCAACGGAGGTGCTAGGTTTAAAGGTTATCTGGATTTCCAGGTAGGTGGTGGGTTCGATGGGTTGGGTGGTTGATTTGCGTTTACACTTGCCATGAGTCTGGGTGGAGAGTGAGGGGGTGAGCGAATAGGAGTATGAATAGGAGAACTGTGAGGAGTATCGGGGCCTTCTTAATTCAAAGGTAGTACAACTTCCTGTAAAGCTGTTTCTACAAGTTCTTCCCAATCCCCAACCAACACTGAGTATTCCAATATAGGACGATCTTTCCTTTTATATTCTCTTCTGGGCAATTCAGGGATGATCAGCAATCCTCCAATCTTCTTCACATATGCCCTAGTGTGTCTTCTCAGGTTATTAACAACTTCATTGTCGACAGAATACAAATGTTCTCTACCCCCTTCTTCCGGAATTGGATTAGGAAACACACTGGCTTCTGAACTCTTACTGATGGAATAGTCTCAGGAAAACGGGTTTCCTCGACCAGCCATGCACTGGAGGCCCTTCTTCTAGTGCTAGAAACTGTTGAGGCCTGGAAATTCATAGGCAACAACAGCAAGGGATTCTCCCCAATCAACATTCCCAATTAGACCGTGACTGTTTGGTGTAGGGAATCTGTCTGGTTTGCGGTTCGGCTACCATAGGTCGGGTAACAAAAAATAAAGGTTTTATCGGTTGCGGCCCGATCCACCATGTATATTTTTGTTATTTTTGACTTAAAGTATGATATGCAAGTGCATATTTAACATGCAAATTTGATAAAGAATGCCAGGAGTATTCACAAAGTGATGTGCAGGTTCTTACCTTTCGTCTTAAAACTCACAAGCACCTAAATCACACACAAAGCAAGAAAATGAGTACTAACTAGGCTATCTCTAGAGAGCTAGATATTAATTCATGAGTAATGCAATACTATTCACGTGTTATGGAAAATCACAGATAGCTGTTATTATAACCAAAACATATAAACATGAATAAAAGTATACATGATAAGATAGCTCATCAACAGTTAAAAAATCCCATTACTCATAGTGGAAAACATCACAGAATATACTAGAGAACATTCAGGCAAAGAACATAGGTTCAAAAGGTTAGAATGCTCTCACAGTGAAACACAGTAAAAAATGAAATAGTTCCCCTTCAACATTGTTCATTTTATCACATTGAAACATTCCACATAACACCTTCTCCAACACGCAAAATTTGCAATTTCTCATTGTAAAACGAAATAGTTCCTCTTACAAACAATAGTTCACAAGTTTGTCCACGGGAAAAAGCCCTTATGAGTTCTAACTTTCCTATATTTAAACTAAATCAGCTAATCGCTTGGGCTGCCCCCCAAACGTGTGACCTTTCGGTTCCCCAAAACATTTAATATTCCCATTTTATCTTTTCTGTGCGTACTCATGATCTACTTAGTAATTGATAGATCTTTCCAGGTTTGTGCTTTTGTCGCCATTGATTCTACCTTCTCTTTTTCTTGCTCTCCTTGGGATCCTGTTGGTTTTGGTTCGAAATTTGCTAACACTGACTAGCTCCCTTTGCGCCGCGGTAGTCTGAACAGTCTCTTGAGTCCACCTGTAATTAAATGACATGTATCATTAATCAGGACCACATTTTTCGATAAAACCAAACTGCATCAACAAAACGATTGGTCATCAAAAGGCTCTATACTGTCATGAAAACCATAACAAGCACCAGAACCACTATTACCCATGCGGGGGTTTGAAACTTACAAAAGCGACAGGTAGATCAACACTTGTTGGCAGATTAAAATACTAAAAACATTAGGTGGGTAGTCTCATTTACAGCCACATAAGCGAGGTCCTAACAGGCGACGGGCACCGCGAGAACGTTAAGCCTATCGGAATCGGAAGGGCTTTGACGTAAGTTTTGGGTGGACAAGATTCCAGTCGGAAATCAGAAAGACATCGACGTTGGAAGATAAATGCATTACACAGCCGCAAGGGCAGAAGAAGAAAGGCTACGACCTCCGATCCAACACAAAGTGATGAAGATCCGATAAAGCATCGGCGGGCGGAGCACTTACATGGCGGATACCTAGTTGCTTTGGGAGCCGCAACGGCGGAAGATAAACAAACGACAGCCTCCGATAATATCTTAAGGAAACAAAGTTCCGACAAGTTGTTTGATTGACCTCCAAAACAGAGGATAGCATGAGAAGCAGGCTTCCGAAAAGAAAATGCAATTCAAAAGGTAGCAATCAGACTCTAAACTCTACGATCCATAGTAGTTTCAAACATAACATTAAAAACAGGAAGAGAGTTATCCTCAAAATAATCCAACATTAAAGCATGACCAAAAAAGTTCACGGATTCAAACGATTCAAAGCAGCATTAAAATCATGAGGGGGGGTCCAAAATTTGAAAAAAATTTGGGGACAACAGTTGCAGCTGCAACAGTAAGGCAACTAAGTTCACCCCAATATAACCAATGCTCAAGCATAAATTCTCAAGTGGGATCTACCGTATGGGTAGGGTAACAAAGATCGAAGCTCAAAAGCACCAAAGGTACCTCGAAAGCCCCCACATACGAATAAGATCTTGGAAATATCTCTGGCACTCAATAAAAAGTAGTAGGGGGCTATCCTGACCACCAATGTGTGTGTTTCCTCATGCTTAACTCTTGTGTAAGAGGAGCCTCCTAAGAACTCTAATTATACAAAGGATTTCACTTCTCACCTAGATAGACACCTAATTTTTTTGTTTCATATTCTTGGAAAAATTTACTCATGAAACCCTATTCCAAGACTCTACAACCTAAGATTGTTGGTGCACCCTATAAAATAAAATCATTGTAATCAATTTTAATTTAAGCATCAATTTTAGAACTGTGATTACTCAAGGGAAATGGATGTGCAACTAGTCATGTTACAACTCGGCAATAAAGCAAATTTACACACCTAAAAAACAATTCCATGTGCAACTTTGTTTTTAAATATGAAAAATGGTATGCCACTATATGTAATGTACAGTTTTTTTTCAAATGCAAATGCAATCCTTGCTATATGAAAGTATGAACACTAAGTTCATCTAAGAAAACCTAATGCAACTACCAAATTGAATGCATATGCACAATGTAATAAACATGTAAAGATAAAAATATTTATGTATTTTCAATATAGATGAATGAAATGCAATAAAAGGCCCTACAAACTCTCAGACCCTGCAACAATCAGCTAACAAAGACCACGCAAGACTTTGAGACTAAAGAAGACCAATGCACTAATAGCAAAAGAATAAAGGAGGTAAATGACAAGAACTAACTTCAAAGAAAAATCAATGAAAAATAGGTCTCTAGTCACTATAGAATCATTCAACAGGCATCACATGAACCTAGGAAGACTCAGCCACACTTACAACCTACCAAACATGTCCACACATCAAAATACCAATGAAAAAGGGAGATGTACATGACTGTTCAAGGAACAATAGCGTATGTGCGCCACTGTGTACACTGCAGCCCGTGTATACACGTGACTATGAGTTCTATGAAACGTGTATACAAAGAGGAAGGTGGTAAAAGTCAAGCCAAGATTCAAATATCTCCAAGAGACTGCCAATTAATGAACACACTGCTGAATGTGACACAGAAAAAGCAGATAAACTGAGATCAAATCAAGCAAAACATGCACCCAAACCCCATCAAAAAAGGAAAGTCCCCAATGGATTTGGAAATTATGTTATGGAGAAAAATTCCTATGGCTTGGGGTGGACTGCAATAGACAATATGACATAAAAAAAAGATCCCTTCTCAGGAATTCTAAATATATAAATGAAACTAGCACTAAGGGATAAGAATCACACCTTTTACCAAACATTCGAAGAAGATCCCTGTTGATATTTCAATCAAACTTGTCCCTACACTTCATCCTCAACAAAAAACAGATATACAAGCATGATATATAAATTGTTAGAGTCTAATCTAGCATATTCAATTTAGTCATGTATACAGAGTAATTAAATCCATGGATACAAATATTCATAATTACACATGAAAATGGATGAGAAATGGATATTGATATTAATATAAACAAAGATACAAATGAGAAACTCTGTCAGCATCTTGTCGAAGTAGAGAAACTGAGTCCCTTCACCTGGGTGTCCACCACCTCAATCAACCATACAAGGGTAAGCTCACAATGAAAATGACAAGCTTGGGAAAGAGACTAATGGCTACTTCAAAAACAAAGGGATGTGGACTCAAGCATATAAGAATGGGGCACAAGTTTCATTATAATCTCTTTACTCTCCAAAGTTATCCTCCTTCATTGCTTCATAATAACTCAATATATAGACCCTCAATAGGAAATGAAGGGTCGAATCAGAGCGTTTCCTGGCATATGGATGTTTCTTAGACTGGTATTGATTTAGATTGGGATCCCTGTGGATGTTTCAAATTGAATTTTAGCTTGTGTATCCTCAACAAATTTTGTGGTTTTGGTTAATGGAGCTCCAAGAAACATATTCAAAAGTTCTAGAGGGATACAACAAGGTTGTCCTTTATCTCCCTTTCTCTTCCTACTGGTCATTGAGGTTACGAGATGAATAATTTATAAAGAAAAACTGAAGCGTACATTCTCTGGTTTAAAAATTTCTTCAGTTCTCAATATAACCCACTTATTATTCATTGATGATGTTATCATATTTCACTCTAATAATATTGAGGATTGGAAGAATATGCATGACACACTCAAAACTTTTTGTTTGGCATCAGGGATGGATATAAGCTTAGAAAAATCCATGTACTACAAGAATATGATATCTGATGAAGTTGTGAATGAGCTTCTTTCAAGTTTTCACTTCAAGCCGGAAGACCATGAAATAGGTTACAAATATCTTTGTTTTTTTTTAAACCAAACAAGTACAAGAACGAAGGTTGGATGTGGATAATGAAAATATTTGATAAAAGGATTAGAAACTGGGCATATAGGTTTCTGTCACTAGGAGGAATACTAACTCTTGTATAGAAAGTGTTGACTAGTATTCTAGTTTATTGGTTCTCATTGGTCATGATCCCTCAAGCCATTCTAAAGCTTATCAGATCCAAAAATTTTAACTTCTTGTGGAATGTATTAAGTAAGGAGAAATAAATTCATTTGGTATAATGGGGGCATCTGGCCCTTCCCAAATATCAGCGGGGATGTGACATTAAGAACCTCAGATGGTTCAACTTTGCTTTCTATTTAAAACATTTCTAGAGAAGCCTATTTGGTAATAGCTTGTGGAGTTCGATTTGCCATGCTAAATATTTGAAGAAAGAATGAGTTATTTTCTTGGTTCAGAATTGAATAAATTAATTGTAATGGCTCTTATTTAATTTGGAACGGGTTCGTACAAAAATTTCATTGGATAAGGATATGGGAGGCTTGGGATATTGGTAATGGTAAGCATGTGCAAACCGGTATTGATTCATTTAAAGGAGGTAATGGAAACTACTTACTTCCTTTGTGTATATGTGAGCATATTATTAATACACATATGACTACACTCAATCAAATTAGGAGGTCGTAATGGTTGGTTCTGAAAGGAGGATATTGGTTAAACTCCAAAGTTGTGGGATTTTCATGTTATTGGGATATTATCTTGGACATGTAAATAACTTAAACAAGACTAGAATAAGGCTTGAATTTGTAGAAGATAAAATACTTTGGACTTGGAATAAATCCAATGGGTAAATAATGATTGAAGGCGGCCTATGAAGCTATAGTTTCAATGCAAATTCAATGGGAAAAATGGCAGAATGCAAAAATATGGAAGTGGTAGATTCCAAAAAAACTCGAATGCTTTTTTCTGGATTCTTTTAGAATATAAAATCCTCACTTGGAAAAATCTAAGGAAAAAAGGATGGAATGTTCCAAGGATTTGTACGCTATGTAGAAGGGAAGAAGAAACAGTTGACCATATTTTTATTTCTTGTCTCTTTTGTAAAGTGGTTTGGAATTGTTTTTGTGGAGATTTAAATATTAACTTTGCTTGGGGTGTTAGTAATATGGAAGAAATTTTAGGAAATGATTTTCGAGTGAAAGGAACTACATGATGTTGCATATTTTCATTTGTTGGGACTTTTCGAATATGGGAAATCATATTATATTTGAGAATACAAGTACTAGCTTTAATCAATGTTGTATATATTTTTTCAAATAACTCTCAAGAAAAGATCAGTTTAAAACTTGGAAAAATGCTTATAATCATTTTCCTAATTCTTCTTTAGCTATAGGATGTTTTTTATGGTGCTTTAGTTGAGGGACGTTGTAGGAGTGGTATGTTTTTTTGGATTAATGAAAGTCACTACTTCAACTTATGGCTGAGAGGTGGTTATGGGAGCAATAACAAAGAAGACTTATTAGGAATGTGGGGAATTCTCTTCTTTTGCAATGAATGTGGTATTGAATCAATTAGTTTTTTTAGCGACTCGAAGGTTATTGTTGAATGGGTAAAGGGTAACTATAACCTTTAGGTCTTACAGGTAAGATATTGGTGCAGGAGAATTAAATATTTGCTTCAATCCTTGAACCATATTTCTCTTAATCATATCTCAAGGATTTACAACTATGAAGTCGATAGAATGTAAAAAAAAATTACTCAATGCGAACAGGGTATCATGCATTTTCAATAATATATGGATGGTGTCATTATCCGAGAAGGATATAAAGCTTTAGTATGAATCTTAGTTATGATGCCAAACTGGTTTTGATGATATTTTTGTTTCCTTTTTTTTGTTCTGCATATGTCATAAGAATTAGTTAAGAGTGTTTTCGGAAGGTTATTGAACTTGTTTTCAAGTGGTGTTTATAGTTCAGTTGATAGGAAATAGATCCTTTTGTAACAAATTGCTTGTAGATTGTTTTAAGATATGCCTTTAATCGTTTGGAGAAAGGATAAAAGAGATAAGTCTTGAATGCATCTTTTTCTTTGATTCTCATGAATAATAAGAACAATTTTTTTTTTCGATTGAAAAAAAAAATGATATGGTATCAGCCATGATTATTTCAAATGCATGAACATTTCTAAGGGTATTTCAATATTTCAAAAAATTATCATATTAGATCTGCAAAAAAAATAAAAATAGATCCCTATGAACTAGCATCTTTCCACTCAAATTATAATTGGGCTTTCCAAAGGATCTCGTGTCGACCGTTGTGAACCTGTCAAAGACGTTGGCCTACTAAGGAAACAAATGACCGATTATAATGATGAGCACTATAAAGATATTGACAACAAACAAACTCCAATCCAACTACAGTCAACATCCCACGACAATAATGTTAAAGTTTGAGTTAGGTTAGGGTTAATATAAAGAAAAAATAAAATTTATGCTTTAATGCATAAACAGATCTAAAAAACAAAGCTAGATCGAGAAGAGTATTGTTGTAATAAACTTAAACATAATTTCCATCTCTTTCAACTTTTGACACTTTGTTGGTCACTGTGTTAAAGTTGGTCCCTAAGATGGATTATCATTTCAAATATACATAACATAAACAATAGAAAAAATTACAATGAAACTAATACACAGTAATTAAAGAACAAATACTAAATAGATCTGGTTTGAATATGCCTTATACTTAGATATATTGAGGTAGTTCTTGTCACTGTAAGGACAAGCTTTCATAAGTCATACTTTGTGACAAAGAAGGTTAAAGTTGTTAGCGTTTCTAAGTTAATTCACTTAGGATTTTTATCTAAAAGAATAAAAAGTACAACAATACATCAAATATACACAATTTACACAAGACACAAAGATTTTGATTGAGGAAACCATAAAGGAGAAAACCCCACAAAATTCCTGAAAAATAGTTATGTCACAAAGACAATATCACAAGATGGAATAACCTAAGAACAATATGTCTTATGCATCTCTCTCTCTTCCTCCTCATTGTCCTCTCTCTCCTAACGTGCACATGAGAGAGTGAATGTGTATGTGTCAAATGAGGATGGCACCTCCCTATCTATATTCTTTTGTTGACTGACTAAATCAACTAACTAGGTCGAACATGTAACCTTATTGATGACCTACCTAGGAATACACAAAGTACATTTTCCTGGATTTAACATGGGGACTGTATTTTCGTGGCCTCTCTTCGCATTCATGGAGGTTCTACTATTGGAATCCATTTCTCTTGAATTCTAGAAAAACCGAAGGACTCAAGAGTGTTTCGCGTTTATTATATAGAGCTCTATGGATCTCTATAAAAAGGGGTTAGTGGTGGTTAACGAGGGATTCTAACGGTAGTCTTTTTGACTTTTTCAATTGGATTAACACGTCATTTGATATACTCTGAAAATATAACGTCGGAATATATAAATTGGATTAATGCGTCATTTGATTTACTCTGAAAATACGTTTGGGCATCGGTTATATCGTAAATTTCGAGGGTCTCTCTGAACTTTGGAATTCGAGGAATTAATGTATGATAAATTCGAAGTTTTAAGGGTGCTTTTATGTNTATATATATATAAGGGGTTAAATATAATAATTAAGGAAGGGGAGATTATTCTTGTTCACTAATAAAGTACATGGAAGTAGTAGTTAACTTTTAAAGGTGTGTATAACTTTCTCTTTATACATATAAATGCATTAATTGAAAAATGTTTATAACGAATTTAACCACAATTTATTAGTCATTTTTCTATTTTTGTTAATGATTTCAAATTGAGTTGCAGATGTCTATAACTTGTTCTAAAGTGACTAGAGAGTCCATTGATCGGTACTAAGACAAGCACCATATTAGTCTCTACCAAATTTGAGACCATCTTGTGTCATTCGAAGTCCCTAGAGTCAAGACTAGTCAATGCAATTTTGCCCCAAATTGTGCCTTTGTTGGGAAATTTTATTTTGGGTCATTACAATCATGTCATCAAAGAGATCAAAATCTTTGGTCATTGGATTCAACATAGACATGAGAATTGTTGCATCCATAAGATTGGTAAAATTTTGCAAGGATTTAACTATATGATATGCAATAGAGAACTAAAGTACTATTGATACCCTTGTAATGTCCCCTCCCTAATGGCACCATGATCATAACACTAACCCATTCAATTCCCATGGGTTAGAGTGAGAATTAAGTAATCTAGGAATTAATTGGCCTACAATAACTATGCAAAATTTATTTAATTCATGGAGAAGTGATGTATGTCCAAAAATTTAAATATTTAATTGTTAACTAATTGTTTAACAAGTTGGAAATGTCTAGGTGGCCCAAGAGGGTGTATAGGAGGATGGTTGGACCCTTATGAGTTGTCACTGTCAAAGGAATCTAGAAAAAACAATTGAAAAGTAGGAAAACAGTTGAAAAGTAGAAAAGGAAATAGTTTCTAGAATTGATTAAGGAAAAGACAAAGAAATGAATAGTAATTATCAAGAAAGTCGGCAGGAATATTAGGAAAGATACAGGTCGTAATTTTAGCTAGTCAGGGCATGATTGTTGATACAAGTGGGTCCATATGCAAGGTAACTTAACAAAGAGCCAACTAACTCATCATTGGCTCAAATTCCAATAAATAAGGCTCTAGAGGGGGAGGAGCGGAATTTGGCTCAAAACGTTGACAAAACCATGGATCTCTCCATGAACTCCATCGTAGAGCAATATCAAGAAGGATTCTCAACGAGGAAAAACCTATCAAAAGTTTATAAAAGGGGAATGAGATATTCCTTGGAGAATATTTTGGTCATTTTTCATTTGTATTGGAGAGTTCATGCTTCTCACAACCTGGGAGATGTGCCCCTTTGCATATAGTAACTAGTTGGTGCGCTTATCAGTGATTTCGGCTAGTGATTGAGGAGTTGGATGTCCTTTCCATATCATTGAGCTTCATTACAGAAGTAGAATAGAATTTCATATGTTATGCAGCATACTGGTGTGGTTTGGTTTGAATTTCGAAGTTGGTAACAACTTCCAATACAATGGTTTTTCCTAGAACTAGTTTCTGATTGGTTATGGTTTGTTAATGGTGGCACACTTCCATGAAAGAGTGGGTGTTCTAGAGATTATATTGGACCAATATTCCTTCAAAAGGTATTGGACATATATCATAGGTCGAATTGCAGGTCTAAAGATATGTTTCCCCAAGAAGAATTCGAGGTTTATGAAGGGAAATGCCCTGCTCTCAAGACAATCTTCCTATATTTCTTCTTACTCTTATGAGCTTCCTATTTTCAGTCCTATCTTGAGATTGATGCAGTAGAGCATCCTTTGATGATTTATCGTATGTAATAATAATAATAATAATCTAGTTTTAAGGTCACCACCAAGTGAGACACCAATTTGGTGTATGAGACCCCCTTGTTTGTGGGACAAGGGGCCCCCCTCTGCATAGTGATTTAACTGCTAAAGTTTACAGAGGTGTACATACACTACCCCCCTATGGATTTAAACCTGTGGACTCCTAATAGTAAACACATGCTCTTAAACATTAGTCCCATAAATAGTAATAAAAGTATTCCCTTCCTTCCATTTCCATCTATTCTCAATGTTTACATGCTCCTATGTGAAAATCACTACTAGTAATTGGCATATTGTAATGGTGTTTAATTCCTCTATCAATTGTGCTTATAATAATAAACATGAAGTTAATTATAGTAAACGTGGATGTCATATAACCCTACACATGTGTTAGAACATGAATTTTAGAGCCTCTAGTTCCATTAGGAATTGTTTGTAATATGTAGTTTCACCCTCCTAAAGTTTGATTTGCACCTAATCTAGAATTTCCACTTTTTGTTTATGGATTTGAGTGAAATGTATGAACTTGATAATATATAGTAACTTATATTATTTCACCATAAGAAGAAGAGTTTCCACATAATTATTGTGGAAATTGTGTCCAATCATTTGGGATCTACCCAAATGGTTCCCCCATGTGTGATGTACTCTGAAATGTGCAATATGTTGAAGTAAATCCTTCTAGTCCAAACTTATCAGAGTACTTATGGTTTCTAAAACTATCCATTATGTCATATATGAAAATAGGTAAGGTTTTCTGTCATTTGGAGCAAGTTGGAAACAAGCGAATTTTGGGTTTGTAAAAGCTAGAATTTGCACCTAGTTTCAATTTTTCTGATTTTGATCTCCATGATGAAGTTAGTATCTCCTAAATTCAGATTGGGATACTAAAATGGTATCAAATGGTTCTTTGCACCTGTGAGAGTTAATACTTTATATTAGTTCCAAAACTTAAAAAATACATCTTCCAAAGGTCATAAATCCAGAGATCCATTTAACGAATTATAAGAGATTGATTATATTGCTGGTGTACTTTTTAAACGATCCATTATGGACACTGAATATACAAAATAAATGGAAAAAAAATTTTCCAAAGGTATCATGGAAGCTTTGAAAGAGCTGACAAGAGAGACAAAAGAGATAATAAGCCTTGTGGATAAGTTAACCAAGCAAGGGTTGGGAGGAAAAAATGGTGAAGGGGGTAGTAGTGGTTCTCATGAAGATAAAAAACGCACCATGAAAACTCATGGAGAACTGATTTTCTCCAGTACTAGGACACAAAAATGTTCTCATGAATTTAGAGAATCCCCTTTATCTATAATGCCCAATTTCTTAGAACCACATGTAATGAGAGTTCCAGTGCAGGATGGAAAACATGAACCATTAGAGGCCCAATTTGAGGAATATACGGTTACGAGTGTAGAACTCAAGGAACACATGAATTTTTATGAGTGTTGCGACTTTAGGGATAATAAAAACCAAGAGGATACAATTGAATCAATTGAACAAAAGTTCAGAATTTTGAGTTGCAACACACCCTTGGAAGGGTCTCTCTTCCAATTTTTGATGGGTCTTCTAAAGTCACTACAAGAGGATGGGTGCAAAACATTAACACTTATTTCTAGTTGAATCCCATGGTAGAAGTTGATGCCATCAAAATGACTAATTTACATTTAGAAGGAGAAGCAAATGATTGGTGGTTCCAAGGATTGAAAACCCTTGGTCATGACCAAGTCACCACATATGAAGAGTTTATAATAAGGGTTGTATAAAGGTTTGATAGAAGAGATACATATATGTCGTTCAGGGAACTTGACCAGTTGAATAAATCAAGAACACCTGAGGAATATATTTTAGAATTTCAAAGAGTTGCAGTCATGGTTTGAGACATGTTAGATGATCACTGAGTACTTTTGTTTATAGAGGGATTAGCTGAGCCATTAAAGGGAATGGTTAAAGCTTATTGACCTTCAATCTTGCAAGATTCCATTGGTCAGAATAGATATCTACAAGATGTTGTAACAAAAACCATATTTCCACCAATAAGAAACATTTTCGGCCAAATTCAAGGAAAAGAACCCTTTCCAAAAAATGTTCAACATGAAATTTCAAGAAGGATAACTATGTTAAAGACTAAGATGATTTAAGTAGAAATAAATTTTCTCCGCCTCCCAAGAACCTTGGGTTCTAGGACACAAATGTGATAATGGGAAATCACATTACATATAAGTCTTTTCTGAAAGTGATTAGGAAGAAGAAAGTGAGGAGTAACAACTTATTCTGGGAAGGTGAAACATTTGAACAAGGGAAACCTCAACTTGAATCCAAAAATATTGTTGTGTTAACAAGAGTTCATTGATTTCATACTCTCGTATTCAAGGGTGTAGTCCAAGGCCAAGGACTGATGTGGGAGTGATAGTGCTAGTAGATGGAGGTGCCACCCACAATTCCATATATTCTATATTGGTGGAGAGAAGAAAGTTTCCCACATAAAATTTTGATGGATTCACTATCATTATCACAGGTAATAATTCCATGGAATGTAGTAAATGGATTCCTAAGTTGTAGCTTACCATGGAGATCATACTGTGACATACAAATTTTATATGGTGAATGCGGCTAGAACCAACATGGTTTTGGGAGTCCAATAGTTGTTCTCTATTGGAGGACATATTGTGAACTATAAGGTACCCGATATGAGATTTAAGGACTCTGTTGGGAAATAGGTGGTATTGAAAGGAATTTATACTTACCTAAATAAAGTGATGACATTCCATAACATGAGTTATATACTGATACATGGAGACATAGAGTGGGTTATTGAATGCTTTATTTCCTCATAGGGTTCATATGTTGTCATCTCATAGCATCCAAAAGACATCAATAAGTTGTTAAGTATGAGAAGTTTTTTGGAGACTTTCCTCTTGGAAGGATGCTAGATAGAGGAGTGGATCATAGGATAGAATTGGAAGTGGGAACACATCCCATCATGAAGCACTCATATAAGTAACCCAATAAGTTCAAAGATGAAATTGAGAGGGAAATAAAGGAGATTATTGACTTAGGAATTATCACGCCAAGTTCGAGTCCTTTTGCATATTCAATGATTATAGTGAAGAAGAAAGATGGAACGTTGAGAATGTGCATAGATTATAGGGATATTAAGAAGAAGAGCATAAAGAAATGGTACCCTATTCCAAGAATTGATGAGTTAATAAATTAAATGCATGGGGATAAGTTCTTTTCTAAGATAGACCTTCATTCTGGTTACCACCAAATCAGAATGAGAGAGGAAGACATACAAAACACATCCTTCTATTGTCACTATGGACACTTTGAATTTTTATTCATGCCCTTTCTCTTGACTAATGCTCCAACTACATTCCAATCTTGCATGAACTGAGTATTTAGTAAGCAAATCCATAAGTATGTGTTGATTTTTTGATGATATTCTGATGGATAACAAGACTTGGAAATAACATTTGCATCATTTAGAAACTATGCTAACCATTTTGGTATAACAACCTGTGTATGCATACTTGTCCAAATCTGAATTTGGAATGAATGAGATACTGTATCTTGGTCATGTGATTGGGAAAGAGGGTGTCCAAATTCACATGGAGAAGAATCAATTAATTCTTGATTTCCTAAGCCCAAACAATATAAATGAGTGGATGGGATTCATTGGAATATACATCTATTATAGAAAATTTGTCAAAGTATTATCACAGATGGAATCACCCTTAATTGACCTTACACAAAAAGGGGCCTTTTGCTGGTCTGAAGAAGATGAAAAGGTATTCAATAGAATGAGGGAGGTAATGAGTAGTAAGTTGTCCAATTATATACTTACTATATTTTACACAACCATTTGTGCTCAAATGTGATGCTTTGGGAAAAGGAATTGGAGCATTGGGTTGATGCACAATCATGGACTCCTTTAAAGGCACTTTAGATGCCACATAATATTGAAAAACATGGAACCTTTGACTTTAGGTGACAATCCGAGGTACTTCCCTAACCGATTTGAAGATGACGTAAAAAGAAAAAAGTTAGGTAATTGAATAATATTTCATAATATATAACTTTAATCTATATAAACTTTGTGTGAAAGATTATAAAATTAGTTTCCATTAAATTGGGTTTTTAAATTTTAAGCACATCATAACATATATGTTTGTGCAGGTGCATCAATATATGAGGTAAATGATGTCATTTTTGGATAAACTCTTGCAGAAATATAAAGGACATATGGTACTAGTGCAACACTATTTTTTCAAAACAATTTATGAATTATTTTAATTATTATTAATTATTGAAGTCTAAAAACCTTGAAACGAAAACATTATGTGTGGATGCAACAATTTAGGGGATAAAATTAATGAAATTATTGATTTCTATATATAAGTTTGTAGAGCTCGCTCTCCTCTAGTGCACCATATAGTTTTCTTGCGAAATGGTGAAGGCTATGAAAAGTTATATAAAAAACAATGGATGTATCTATTTTCAAAAACTGATGTGTGTCATTTAGAAAAATGATAATAAATAAATAAAACATACATATGTAGGAAAAAAATACATATTTAGAATCGTAATATTGTATTCTACAATATTCTATATTTTCATAAAAAATATTGTATTTTTTATAGCAAAAAATGCCATTGAAACTAAGCATATTAACATAGTTCTGAAATACAGTTAGTTTTCTGAATGGCCCGACAGAGGATGATTTGAGAGCAGCAGAGATTAAAGATAGACACAACAAATAATACCGTTAGTTTTTTGAATATAGTCACACAAAAAATCCCATAGACACAACAAATTATACAGTTAGTTTTCTGAATGGCCTGACAGAGGATGATTTGAGAGCAGTAGGGATTAAAGATATAATTTCAGTCGTAACTTAGGAAAGAAAGGTTGTTAGAAAGCATCAGCATCTTGACACTGTACAAGACAAAATAGACATCATGCAACGTCAAATCAAGATGTTCATTGAATTATTGACACCAGTTTTTAAAATGAGTTTACCTTTATTATGAGGAGAAAAGGGTAGACTTTTATCTAAAGCATAATATCATGCACAATTGGTTAGATGCAGGTTAGACCATAAGAAATTTGAAGACATGTAGTAGTCTTTGTGTGGGAAAACAATAGTGGATAAATTATCTGAATATTTTGAGATGTTAAACACTTTCCGAGCTACTTGTGCACAGCTGCTAGAAATATCATACATGGATGATGTAGAATTAAGGGTGTTCGAAAAATAAATTGCTATCCTGGAGCTACCAAATATCGATCAATGGAATACAATTGAAAAATATGGGAAAACTAAGAATAGGCTGTGTGGATGAAGACTTGTTGAACACCATTAAAGACTAGTTAATTAACAGTTATAGTTTATTTCTTGAGCAGTTATTAGTTAGAGAGCCAAATGACAGATGCAAAAATGCAATTATTTTCCTATTTTTAGTATAAAGTTAGTTATAAACTCATGGAGCATTCTGTTTTATTTAAGCAAGATTTTACATTCTAACAAGGGTTGGAATCCGTGAGAGATTTTGTATTGTAACAAAGATCCGATTAATAAAATTGCAGAGTCGAGCATGCCTTTGACAAAGATTTCTGTGTTGTTATCTTTACAGTCTGTACTTTATTTTCTTATATGTGTATGTGTTTCATGTTAAAAACTTCCATTATGTTATCTCTTTTCATGCTTAAATGAATATTCATAATTCATATCCATATGATCCGTTTCATTGCTTTTAAGCATTCACAAAACCTTTCTTCTAAAGTTAATGGTGGACTCACACTTGATATATACCCACATTGATGAATTGTTTCTAATTTATTCTATATCACCAGACAACAAGATTTTTTTACTATGAATTAGTAACTACCTTTCCTTTGTTAAAATTCCTTTGCAATAGCCCTGTAAATGTTTATTGTCCTACATGACTCAATGCTCAACGAGCACTTGTTTCAACCACAATCAATATTAAATTTTGTTTCTTTTTAAACATATCTGGCCTGTAAGATAAATATTGAGAGATCCCTCTATGGAAAGAAAGAAGTCAACTTTCTTCCTAAAGTTTGGTTATGTGGTTATCTTGGGATCACCCTTTCACAACTCGGGGTAAATTCTGAGTGCTAACATCAAGTGCAACTTTTTTTTTTAATATGAAAAATGGTATGCCACTATATGTAATGTACAATTTTTTTTTTCAAATTCCAATGCAATCCTTCCTATATGAAAGTCTGAACACTAACTTCATCTAAGAAAATCTAATACAAGTACCAAGTTGAATGCAAATGCACAATGCAATGAACATGCAAAGATAAAATTGTTTTTGTATTTTCAATATAGATGAATGAAAATGCAATAAAAGGACATACAAACTCTCAGACCCTTCAGCAAGAAGCCAACAAAATCCAATCAAGATATTGAGACTAAATAAGGCCAATGCACTAATATCAAAACAAGAAAGGAGGTAAATGACAAGAACTAACTTCAAAGAAAAATCCATGAAAAAGAGGTCTCTAGTCACAACAGAAGTATTCAACAGACATCACAAGAACCCAGGAATATTGAGCCACACTTAAAACCTACCCAACACTTCCACACATCAAAATACGAAGGAAAAAGGGAGATGTACATGACTGTTTACACTACATCCCATGTATACACTTGAGTGTGAGTTCTATGACATGCGTATACAAAGAGAAAAATGGTAAAAAGAAAGCCAAGATTCGAATATATCCAAGGGACTTCCAATGAATGAACACACTAGTGAATGTGACACAGAAAAGGAGAAAAATTGAGAGCAAATTGAGCAAAACATCCACCCAAGCCCCATCAAAAAAGGAAAGTCCCCAGTGGAGTCTCCAATTCTATTATGGAGAAAAATTACTATGGCTTGGGGTGCACCACAACAGACAATATGACACCAAAAATTGATCCATTCTTTGGCATGCTAAATATATAAATGAAACTAACACTAAGGGATAAGAATCACACCTTTAACTAGACGTTCAAAGAAGATCCCTATTGATATTTCAATCAAAATTGTCCCTACACTTAGTCCTCAACAACAAAGAGATATACAAGAATGATATAAAAAGTGTTAGATTCTAATCTAGCATATTCAATTTAATCATGTATACAAAGTAATTACATCCATGGATACAAATATTCATAATTGCACATGAAAATGGATATTTATATTAATATAAACAGATATACAAATGGAAAACTTTGTCGGCACCTCGTCGAAATCAAGAAACTGAGTCTCTTCACCTGGGCCTCCAACAGTTTAATAATCCATACTTTGGCAAGCTCACAAAGACAAAGACAAGCTTGGGAAAGAGCACTAATGGCTACTTCAATGACAAAGGGATGTAGACTCAAGCATATAAGAATGGGGCACGATTTTCTCTATAATCCCTTTACTGTCCAAATTTCTCCTCCTTCATTTCTTCATAATAACTCAATATATATCCTCCCAATAGGAAATGAAGGGTCGAATCGAAGCGTTTCCTAGCATATGGGTGTTTCTCAGACTGGTATTGATTCAGATTGGGATCCCTATGGATGTTTCAAATTGGATTGTAGCCTGTGTATCCTCAACAAATTTCGCGGTTTTGGTTAATGGAGCTCCAAGCAACGTCTTAAAAATTTCTAGAGGACTACGCCAAGGTTGTCCTTTATCTTCCTATTGGTTATTGGGGTTATGAGATGAATGATTTCTAAGGAAAAACTAAAGGATAAGTTCTATGGTTTAAAATTTCTTCAGTTCTCAAGATAACCCACTTGTTATTCATTGATGATGTTATCATATTTGGCTCTGATAAGATTGAGGATTGGAAGAATCTGCATGACACACTCAAATTTTTTTTGTTCAGCATCAGGGATGGATATAAGATTAGAAAAATCCATGTTATACAAGAATATGATCTCTAATGAAGTTATGAATGAGCTTCTTTCAATTTTTCACTTCAATATGGAAGACCAAGAAACATGTTTCAAATATCTTTGTTTTTTTTTAAACCAAACAAGGACAAGAACGAGGGTTGGATGTGGATGGTAAAAATAATTGACAAAAGGATTAGCAACTGGGCATATAGGCTTATGTCACTAGGAGGACGACTAACTCTTGTACGAGAAGTTTTTGGAGAAACCTATTTGGTAATAGTTTGTGGAGTTCGATTTTCCATGCTAAATATTTAAGAAAGAATGAGTTATTGTCTTGGTTTAGAATTGAAGAAATTATTTGTAATGGCTCTTATTTAATTTGGAACAAGTTCGTACAAAAATTTCATTGGATAAGGATATGGGAGGATTGGGATATTGGTAATGGTAAGCATGTGCAAATCAATATCGATTCGTTAATAGGAGATAATGGAAACTGCTTACTGCCTTTTGTGTATCTATGAGCATATTATTAATACAAATATGACTGTGCTTAATCAAATTATGAGGTCGTAATGGTTAGTTCTAAAAGGAGTATATTGGTTAAACTCCAAAGATCTGGTATTTTCAAGTTATTAGGCTATTATCTGGGAAAAGTATGTAAATACTTTAAACAACACTAGAATAAGACTTGAACCTGCAGAAGATAAAATACTTTGGACTTGGAATTAATCCAATGGGTAAATAACGACGAAGGAGGCCTATGAAGCTATAGTTTCAATGCAAATTCAATGGGAAAAAATGGTGGAATGAAAAAATATGGAAGTGGCCTATTCCTCAAAAACTCAAATGTTGTTTTAGGCTTCTTCTGGAATATAAAATCTTCACTTCGAAAAATATAAGGAAAAAAGGATGGAATGTTTCAGGGATTTGTATGCTATGTAGAATGGAAGACAAAACAGTTGTACATCTTTTTATTTCTTGTCTCTTTTGAAAAATGGTTTGGAATTGTTTTTGTGGATATTTAAATATTAACTCTGCTTGGGGTGAAAGTAATATGGAAGAAAGTTTTAGGAAATAATTTTCAAGTGAAAGGAACTACATGATGTTGCATATTTTCATTTGTTGGGACATTTCGAATATGAAAAATAATATTATATTTGAGAATACCAGTCCTAATTTTAATCAGTGTTGTATATCTTTTTTCAAAGAATTCTCAAGAAAAGATTAGTTCAAAACTTGGAAAAATGCTTATAATCCTTTTCCTACTTCTTCTTCAACTATAGGATTTTTTGATGGTGCTTTAGTTGAGGGAAGTTGTAGGAGTGGTATAGTTATTTGGATTAATGAAAGTCACTACTTCAACTTATGGCTGGGAACATGGGGGCTTCACTTTTTGACCNACAAAAAGAGTTTGGGTCAATATCTCTGGAAATTAAGGGTATTATTTAATATCCCATGATCGCACGTGCTATGTGAGAGGTTCACTAAGTGAAGTCCCCATGGTTGTGAGGCGGTGTGGAGAGTAATACCAAAGAATATTTATGAGGAATGTGTGGAATTCTCTTCTTTTGCAAGGAGACTAGTATTGACTCAATTAGTTTTTTGGTGAATTGAAGGTTATTGTTGAAGGGGTAAAGGGTAACTATAACCTTTAGGTCTTATAGGTAAGATATTGGTGCAGGAGAATTAAATATTTTCTTCAATCCTTCACCCATATTTCTATTAAGCATATCTCAAGGATTTACAACTATGAAGTCGATAGAATGTCAAAATAAATGACTGAAAATCGAACGATGTATCATGTATTTTCAAGAATTTATGGATGGTGTTATTATCCTAGAAGGATATGAAGCTTTGGAATGAATCTTAGTTATGATGCCAAACTGGTTTTGATCCATATTTTTATTTCTTCTTTTTGTTATGGATAAGTCGAAAGGATTAGTTAAGAGTATTTTCGAAAGGTTATTGAACTTATTTTCAAGTGGTGTTTATAGCTCAGTTGATAGGAAAGAGCTCCTTTTGTAACAAATTGCTTGTAGACTGTTTTATGATATGCCTTTAATCATTTGGAGAAAGGATAAAAGAGATAAGTTTTGAAGGTATATGTTTATTTGATATTCTCATGAATAACAAGAAAAATGTTTTTTTTCGATTGAAAAAAAAGGCTATGGTCTCACTCATGATTATTTCAAATTCATGAACATTTCTAAGGGTATTTAAATATTTCAAAAATTTATCATATAACGTCTATCTGCAAAAAAAATATAAATATATCTCTATGAACTAGCATAGATTTCCACTCAAATTGTAACTGGGCCTTCCAAAGGCTCTCGTGTCGACACTTGTGAACCCATCAGAGACGTTGGTCTACTAAGTAACAAATGATCGATTATAATGGTGAACAAAATAAGGGTATTCACAACAAACAAACTCCAATCCAGTTACAGTCAACATCCTATGACAATAATGTTAAAGTTTGAGTTAGGTTAGGGTTAATATAAAGAAAAATTAAAATGTATACTTTAATGCATAAATAGATCTAAAAAACAAAGCTAGATATAGAAGAGTACTATTGTAATAAACTTAAAAATATCTTTCATCTCTTTCAACATTAACACTCTGTTGGTCACTGCATTAAAGTTGGTCCTTAAGATGGATTATCATTTCCAATATACATAACATAAACAGTAGAAAAAATTACAATGAAACTAATACACAGTAATTAAAGAACAAATACTAAATAGATTTGGTTTGAATATGCCTTACACTTAGATATATTGAGTCATCTCTTGTCACTAAATACATAACATAAACAGTAGCAAAAATTTCAATGAAACTAATACATAGTAATTAAAGAACAAATACTAAATAGATTTGGTTTGAATATGCCTTACACTTAGATATATTGAGTCATCTCTTGTCACTGTAAGGACAAGATATTATAAGTCATACTTTGAGACAGAGAAGGTTAAAGTTGTTAGTGTTTCTAAGTTAATTCTCTTAGTATATTTATATGAAAGAATAACAAGTACAACAATACATCAAATATACACAATATAAACAAGACATAGAGATTTTCATCGACGAATCCATAAAGGAGAAAACACCGCAAACTTCCTCATATTAGTTTCATCATAGAGACAAGATCACAAGATGAAAAAACCCAAGAAAAATATGTCTTATGAAGCTCTCTCTCTTCCTCCTCACCGTCCTCTCTCTCTTAATGTGCAAATAAGAGAGTGAATGTGCATGTGTCAAATGAGTAGGGATCCTCCCTATTTATATTATTTTGTTGAGTAACTAACTCAACTAACTGGGTCGGTCAAGTAACCTTTGGGGATGAACTACCTAGGAATACACAAAGTACATTTTCCTTTATTTAACCTGGGGAATATTGCCTCAACTTAAAATGGAGGGATTACCTCAGTGACCATACACAACGATGACATCCCAAAAGGAGGGAAACATATATTCTATGGGGGTACAACAATATACAATAGTAATATGCATCATAATATGTTCCGAAGTTACAATTACATCAACACTCCTTCTTAACTAGGAAGGTATTCTATTGCCACAATCATCAACACACCTAGTCATCATCACTACTGCCATTTTTCTAATCTTGTCCAATCCATCTCATCTATCCATCACAGGAAGTTTCTACAAAGCCAACCCTTTTTCATACTGGGTGTAGGCCTATTCCTCATCTAGGTCTTTATCACATCTTCGATAAAGACATCGCGTAGGAACAATGCATGAACTTATTTACATTTCCATCACAATAACTTATGTTTCCTACCTTCTTCTCATCATATCTAGATAATCTTTTTTTTCTTGCACACAACAAACCAAAACACACAGAGCTCATAGAGCTCACCTCAGATGCAGACCACCTGCGTTCTATCAACATAAGAACATGTCAGGATGTCACCAAGACAATCCTGCATATACCACTATGTGAGAACCTCCCATGAGCACACCAAGTTTATTACGTCTCTCTACGATCAACTTGTATTATACCTATAAAGGAGAACTTCCCAGGTACACACCAAGTGCCTTGTGACCTCATAATCTCCATCATGGGAATACAAAAATACAAGGACTGATTACGTTTGAATAACCTGCATCCAGGAGCCTTTTATGTTCAAACAAAATTCTGGAATTATTACGTTCGAATAACCTGCATACCACGCTAGGCTCGTATTTACACTGAGACAAACCACATGACTTATTACATTTGAATAACCTACGTACCACTCCATCGCAGGAAGTGCCACATATAAGAAGAGCACCTTAGGTGGATGTTATTGTCTGGGATCTACCATGATCTCATGGTTTAGTAAGAAACAATCCAGTGTTTCTCTCAGTACAGCTAAAGAATAGTAGATAGAAGCTTGCTCTGCTAGTTGTGAAGTGATGTGGCTTCGAAAATTGATGTCAGGATTATATGACATGGAGTTGGACACCACAGTGATTCTTTGTAACAACCAAAGTTGCTTAAAGATTATAGAGAATCTGGTGTTCCATGATAAATCAAAGCACATATAAATATGATACTTTAATATAAGGGATATGGTACAAAAGGGAGCTATAAAATTCTAGTATGTGAGTACCGATGAGCAAGTTGTTAATGTGCTGACCAAGCCTCTATCTCGAGTAAAGTTTGAATATCTCAGTGACAATCTTGGTGTGGTTAGAAAAGACTTTCCTCACAAGGAGGAACAATGATGATACTACAAATGATGAAGATACGGACTCTCTTTGGAAAGGAGGAACAATTCGAAGATATGGACTCCCCTCAGAAAGGAAGAGCAGGTCAAAGATATGAACCCTCCTCGAACAAAGGGGGAGCAGGTTAGCAAAGGGGAAGTGATGATAAGACTGACATCAATGATGGGATGATAGTGATGCTCCAATATGAAAGAGGCCAAGTGCGCCTGAAGATGATGAAAAGGTATGACATTCACTTGGGGATGATAGTCTGGTCTGACAGGAAATAAAACTCTGTTCCTGAGAGTGGTCCTTACTAAGGATGGCCTTCCAGACGTTACTGTCACATGGAGAGTACCCACATTTATTTGTGAATATCGTAGAATAACACTCGCTTATGAGTGGTCCTATCCTTAGTGGAAAGGATGCTCTACGATGAGTCCTTACGAATGATAAGGCCGACATTTACATGGGGTCGATATCTGCTTTGCAGACATTACTCTTGCATGGAGAGTATACCTACATTTTAATGTATATTCCATAGAATAACACTTGCTTGGGAGTGGTCCTAGCCTTAGTGGCAAGGATGCTCTATTATGAGTCCTCACGGAAATCGTAGTATAACAATCACATGGAGTGGTTCTAGCTCTAACAGGCTGAGGATTTCCTATGATGAGGGCTGACACCTAGGTTTGGTCAAGCTCTACAGCTGCAGAAAATACTCTTATATGGAGAGTGTGCCTACATGTATATGTAGATGTCATAGTATAACAATCACTCAGGAGTGGCCCTAGCTTTGAAGTTGAGGATGCACTACGATAAGTCCTTATGGATGATAGGGCATGCATCTAGGTGCGGTCAAGATCTACATTTAGTTGTAGACAATTTAGCCGGTCGATGCTGTGGACCCTTCTCATTAAGGGGGAGTAGTATGATGGGGGATTGCATCATCCTTGGACCTATGTCCTAAAGTGATAGGGACTGATCATACCAAAAAGACATCATGTGTAATGCAAGTAGCATGGAAGCAAAGGATTGAAAAGATCGAAGTGTGGCTGCAAAGGATCGAGAAGATCAAAGAGCTACTGGAAAGGATCGAGAAGATCAAAGTGGTGCTGCAAAGGATTGAGAAGATCGAAGTGTTTCTAAAAGGAATGAGAAGATTGAATTGTTGCTGCAAAGGATCAAGCAGATCGAAGTGTTGCTATGAAGGATCGAAAGGTTGAAGTGTTTCTGCAAAAGGATCAAGTGATCATGTGATGCAAAATATGAAGACATTGAAGAGTAATTGCTCCAGTTATTGATTGTGAAAGCTTCCTATGACATATAGATGTATTACCTTGATAAGATGAAGATACTCTCTCTCGTTTCTCCTATAGTCTATGATGATGTTTTCACTAAAATAACCTTCTCATTAAGGGGGAGTGTTTAAATATTGTAACTTCAAAGGATATTCTAAATGTATTTTACTGATGTAACCCAAGGGAGATGTTATTATTCCTTCATCCAGATGTTACTATTGTAATTGGTCATCTATAGTCATGAGGTAAAGCCTCCATTGTAAGTCGGGTCATTAATACCCTAATGAATAATATAAAATATTTTTTTGAGACTTCCTAGGTGAAGTTAGTCTAGCCAGTTAAGTGGGGACGACTTGTCTAGGGTAAGATTCAGCTGACATAATGTGTATAAATAGAGGATTCGTGTTCCTCAATATAACACAGGCACACTCACTTGAGTAGCACATAGGAGAGAGAGAGAGAGAGAGAGAGAGAGCAACAAGGAGGAGAATACCCATTTTGGAATTACATCTTATGCATCTTATACAGAGGAAGTTTTGTTGGGTTTTATTCCCCTTGAGGGTTTCCCAAGATAAATACTATGTCTATCTTGTGATTGTGTTTCTTTCAGTGATTCTGCATATGCTAATGTTGTGAATTTGGATTGAACACTAATAATATCTAGTCTAGCATATGAAATCTTAACAAAGAGGAGCATGGTGGTCACTTCCCACACAAATAACAACAAGGATGTCACAAATAGTCTCGATCAAGAGTAATCAAGCCACGACCTATTAAAAATAGCAACATGACAATCACAACCCACTCCAAGAGAAGAAAGAACCTAAGATGTCAAGTCAAAGCAACAGTAACCCTATATGTTAATCAAAATCAAGCTTGTTAGGAAAAATTAGTAGCAACAAACTCTAAAGTAGACAAAGAGTTAGATATGATTTTCTTTCTTGTCCAGAGGCCACATGAAAATTGGAGAAGCGAAACTTAATTTATAATCTTGGCAAGCCTTCTAGAAAGGTCTCTGAGGTAACCCTTATGTTTTACGATAGTTACCAATAAAATAAAATAATAAGATTAGGTTGACTTATAATAGGGTACTAAAGGTCATATGATCAAAACAATAAAACAATAAAATAAAAGTCATCAAACCAAAGGTACACACAATAAGGGGGCTAGCACCCAGTAAAAGATAAAGGACCATAAGTCAACCAAAGGGGTCATAATAAGAAGGTAAGACAACCCTTATACCCGTAAGACCACAATGTACCATAAGGGTGGAGAAACAACCCCTTTTACCGATAGGACCAACAAGACCAAGGACTTTAATATTTTCTCTCTCTCAAGGTATATATATATATATTATCATCGCTATATAAGGAGAAGATCCAAACTAATGATGTGATCCTATGGTCCTCAATACTGCTCCTAAGGGTTAGGTGTAGGTGACATCATCAAGGGGTGGTAAGTTCCTTGAGAAACAATCTAGAAATAACTGAATAGGAGAGAGGACACCACACATCATTATCTTGGTCAACTTGACCAAAATACACCTGGTTAACTAACCAGGAATGCACATGCATGAACTACTTGGTCCCAGACCAAGAATCTACCTAGTCCCACACCAGGAAATTATCTATGTCAACCTATAGGATCTTCTTGGTCCCAGACCAAGAACCCCAAGAGACTATTAGGGGCCCTAGGGTACCTTCTAGTGTCTTACTGCACCCTAGTTATCTGACAAGGGTACCATCCTCCCTAAGAATGGGTCTCGTAGTTGCACTATCTTTAACACCCCCTCTCAGCAAGAGAGGCATTATCAACAACAATAAGTTTGTCTAGGAAGTACTTAGACTTCGACAACAACTTAGTCAACACATCAGTAAAATATCTACTTGACAAAGCATATTTCACCATGTCCCAGAGATGGTGATACTTCCTCTTGATGTGATCCTACCTTTCATAGAGCACCAGATTTTCTGAGAGCTCCAAACAACTCTAATTGTCAGCAAGAATCTTGATCTTTTATAGATCCATTTGGAAGTTATAACTAACTTCCCTTATTAGACGGGAACCACTTCTTACACGTCATTGAAAAACTTAGCCTCTTTCAAACCTAATGTTTCGCTGCCTCCTCATAAATGGAGGATTCTAAAAAGTGATGTGGCTTATCTGAGATATCAAATGAGAGAACATAAATATGTGTCAAGTCTATTTTAAACGAGTATTGGGTAGGCCCTCTGAGAGAACATAAATATGTTGCCTTGGGTGTTACCTTCTCTGGAACTATGCTTCTTTCCCTAGGAATTATTTTCCACTTGATTATGAAGGGTTTTCAAATATTGTTTCTACACAAAAACAATGTTTCATATTAGAAATGAATGATGGGGATTATTTGGATGCATAACCCAACAATCCTACCTTATACTAACAAATTATTTTGTGCCCTCCTGCGGAGAAATTATGTTGGTTGGCTTAAGTAGTTGTTGTTGATTTTTTTACAGCTTTGTTTGCTTAGTGAAGTGAGAATGAACTTGATCATTACTAAAAAATCATATTGATCCTTCATTTAAATTATATATTTTTTGTACATGTGCACATGTTAAATAATAATTAAATATGATACTTGATTTTTAAAACAATTTTCAAAAGAGTGACTATGCATATTTATTTAATACATGCACACTTTCAATTTAAGATTGTGAGATATCATTTAAAGAGACTTTTAATCAAATAATTTATATGAACATACATGGAAAACAAATCTGTACTTTCTATAATATAAAATAATATATTTTAGGGTACTCTACATTAAATGAATTTGTAACTATTACAACATCCATCCCAATGAAGTAATTTAGAATAGATGCCTTATAAGCTATTATTTTATATGTGAAATTGCACGCACATTTATATTTCTAATTTAAGGAGAAATCATATACATAAAAAAACATGAACCATATACATAAATAAGCATTAACTCTACTTTAAGGATTTGTTTTTTCACATGTACGTACATATTTGAACTTAAGTTGTTTTAGAGTGTTTATTGCTATGAATATTTGGTCCTATCAATTCTACTAGATGATATTTGAAACTTCATATCATAAGCAACTTTGAGAAGTAAAATTTAACACTACAAGTGAAATTTCGAGAGAGCACATAAATTTTTGCTATATCTAGATTGATAAATTGGTGAACTTTAGCTTGATTGAGCTAGCTTTTAAATTATCGATCGAGCTAATATTTCAATCGAGATATTAGCTAAATAGAGTTTTTGGTTAACCCTCAATCAAGATGTTTTGGAAAAGCAAGCAAATGCTCGATCGAGGTATTTAAAAAACTTGATTGAGCTAAAAGGCTTGATTGAGGGATTTAAAACAAACTTTTAGCCCGCTTGTTTAGAGAATTTTTTTGCACTTTTTACCAGGCCTAAACCCTAGCCTAGGATTCCCCTTGGATGGAAAACTTCATACCGATGGTTTCGTCATCAAATCATTTATTCATTGGCATAAAATTACAAGATTTTGAGTTTATATGATAATTTGTTGTTATTTACTTATAAAACCATGTCCACAACTTTGAATCAACTCAAAGATAAATCAAAACGCAACAAAATGAATTTAAAAAATCATATGGTTGAGGACAATTTATGTTATTCAAAAGGGTATTTTTTAATTTTCGATTTTTTAATGAGGGAATTTTTTTTTTTCGTGCACACACATGTGTACGAAATGAATATAAAGTTTTCAACGACAGGTTTTGAAAATTAAAATAAAATATAATTTTTCATCGTAAATTTAAAAAAAATGTGCACCCCACAATGCATTTTGTGTACATTATATATCTATCTATATATATATTCAAAATTTATGCATTTATTACTAAATTATTTTATGTACACACAAGCCATTTGTAATCTTTTTTCTCTCTCAATGTATGTGTGTGTGTGTATATATATATATATATAAGGAGATGATCCAAACTAATGATGTGATCCTCTGGTCCTCAATATTGCTCCTAAGGGTTAGGTGCAAGTGACATCATCAAGGGGTCGTTAGTCCCTTGAGAAACAACCTAGCAATAACCGAATAGGAGAGTGGACGTCACACATCATTATCTTTGTCAACTTGACTAAGATCCACTTGGATAACTAACCAAGAATGTACCTGCAAGAACTACTTGGTCCCAGATGAAAATACGACCTGGTTCGAGACCAAGAATATATTTACCTGAACCTACTGGATATGCTTGGTCTCAAATCAAGAAGTTGCATGGTCCCAGACTAGGAATCCTATGGGCATATAGGGGCCCTAACCATGTGTTAGGGACTTTCCCATGGCATCAACCTACTTGGTACCAGACCAGGAACCCCAAGATACTACTAGGGTCCCTAGGGTACCTTCTAAAATCTTACTATGCCCTAGTTAATTAACTAGGTACCATACTCCCCGAGAATGGGTCTCGTAGCTGCACTATCTTTAACAAATAACCTATAGGGTATATTTCCTTTGTTTTGGCTACTAAAAACCTTAATCAAGTGGGGGGAAAGAAGTTATCCCTCATATGGTATTGTGTTGTCTCTTTTAAACGGGTGTTGAGTAGGCCACTTAAGAGAACAAAAACATGTTACCTCGGGTTTTACCTTCTCTGGAACAATGCATATTTCCCCAAGAATTCTTTTACACTTGATGATGAAGGGTTTTTAAATATTCTTTCTAGACAACAACTATGTTTAATATAAGAAATGATTGATGGGAAATATTTGGATTCCTAACCCAACAATCCAACCTTATACTAACATACTATTTTGTGCCCTTCTGCGAAGAAATTATGTTGATTGGCTTAGGTAGTTGTGGTAGATTTTTTCATCACATAAAAAAAATGTCCACGCCACAATGTATTTTGTGTACAATATGCTCATGATTTTTTAAGAAAATACCCGCTACTTATAAACTTTTACTTAATTTTACAAGAACAACTCTATCATTAAGGAATAAATGGAAAGATGACATAATTTGTTCTAATTTATTTATTATTGCATATCGAAATTCACAAAACATACATAAGCTTCAATTTAATAAATGAAAAAAAAAATTTATCATTACTTTTGACCAAATAAATGTTACACATTTTCATAAAATTCACTCTTTCCCATTTACAAAATAAAAAATAAAAACCATTTATAGTATAATATACTTTTATCATTGTCATTATACGAAAATAATAAAACCATTTTTACCATTCTCATTTAATACCGAAATAATAAAACCATTAATAAATTTATACCAAAATAATAAAACCATTTAATACGAGTAGGTCCATCCTTACCCAAGGAAATTAATCCATGACACAAATCACCACGAATTTGTCCAATGATACTAATGATACTAATGCATTTTCCATGGAGACATGTTTTTGTCAAAACCTAATGAGTAAAAGACGGGTGACCTAGCAATTCCGTCAAACTGGACAGAACTGTAACTTATGACAAATAATCAGAGTTCCAGTCCCAGCCAGACTGCGAGTTGAGAGGGATTAAAAATCCCGGGAATGTGGACGTCGCCAGATCTGACAAAATCTGAAAGAATATAATACAGCCTTACTTTCTCTTTTCTGCTTTCCGGGCTTTCTCCTTCTTTGGATTTGTTTTTATTTTTCCTGACGGCCGGTGTTCGAATCCTGCGGCGGTGGCCACGGCGAGCAATGTACCACGGTTGACATACTCATTTGCCATAAAGCAGGCCAGCCGCCAATTAACCGGTTTCTTTTCGTTCACCGGTGGTGGTGGCGGTGGCGGTGGCGGTGGCAGCAGACTGGGCGCTGGAGCACTCCGCGTAGAGGTGTTGTATATCTTATTGGTCCTGGGTTCGAGTTCAGGCCGGGGCGTCTTGCCTATGGATCGACCAATTTCACGGGACTTTGGCCTCACAGGTTGTTCCTCAAAGAACGTGGAAAGGTTGCTCCTGGCGTTGCCTTTTCCTGGAGTTCGATTTGCCATGCTAAATATTTAAAGAAAGAACGAGTTATTGTCTTTGTTCATAATTGAATAAATTATTTGTAATGGCTCTTATTTAATTTGGAGCAAGTTCGTACAAAAATTTCATTGGATAAGGATATGGGAGGCTTGAGATATTGGTAATGGTAAGCACGTGCAAATCGGTATTGATTCGTTTATAGGAGATAATAGAAACTACTTACTTCCTTTGTGTATCTATGAGCATATTATTAATACAAATATGACTACGCTCAATCAAATTAAGAGTTTGTAATGTTTGGTTCTAAAAGGATGACATTAGTTAAACTCCAGAGATCTGGGATTTTCAGGTTATTGGGATATTATCTTGGACAAGTATGTAAATACTTTAAACAACACTACACTAAGGCTTTAATCTGCAGAAGATAAAATAATTTGGACTTGCGATAAATCCAATCGGTAAATAATGACGAAGGACTATGAAGCTATAGTTTCAATGAAAATTCAATGGGACACAATGGTTGAATGCAAAAATATGGAAGTGGCGTATTCCTAAAAAACTCGAATGTTTTTTCTAGCTTCTTCTAGAATATAAAATCCTCACTTGGAAAAATCTAAGGAAAAAAGGAGGGAATGTTCCAAGGATTTGTATTCTATGTAAGAGGGAAGAAATAGTTGACCATCTTTTTATTTCTTGTCTCTTTTGTAAAGTGGTTTGGAATTGTTTTTGTGGAGATTTAAATATTAACTCTTCTTGGGGTGATAGTTTTAGGAAATGATTTTCAAGTGAAAGGAACTACATGATGTTGCATATTTCATTTGTTGGGACTTTTAGAATATGAGAAATCATATTGTATTTGAGAATACAAGTCTTAACCTTAATCAGTGTTGCATATATTTTTTCAAATAATTATCAAGAAAAGATCAGTTTAAAACTTGGAAAAATGCTTATAAGCCTTTTCCTACTTCTTCTTCAGCTATAGGATTTTTTTGATGGTGCTTTAGTTTGAGGGACGTTGTAGGAGTGGTATGGTTATTTGGATTAATGAAAGTCACTACTTCAACTTATGGCTGGGAGGCGGTTTTGGGAGTAATACCAAAGCAGAGTTATTAGGAATGTGGGGAATTCTCTTCTTTTGCAATGAAAGTGGTATTGACTCAATTAGTTTTTTTGGTGACTCGAAGGTTATTGTTGAATGGGCAAAGGGAAACTATAATCTTTAGGTCTTACAAGTAAGATATTCGTGCAGGAGAATTAAATATTTGCTTCAATCCTTGAACCATATTTCTCGTAATCATATCTCAAGGATTTACAACTATGAATTCCATGGAATGTAAAAAGAAATGACTCAATGCGAAAGGGGTATCATGCATTTTCAATAATTTATCGATGGTGTTATTATGTTGAAGGATATGAAGCTTTTGAATGAATCTTAGTTATGATGCCAAACTGATTTTGATGCATATTTTTGTTTCTTCTTTTTTGTTTTGGATATATCAAAAGGATTAGTTAAGAGTCTTTCTAGAAGGTTATTGAACTTGTTTTCAAGTGGTGTTTATATTTCAGTTGATCGGAAAGAGATCCTTTTTCAACAGATTGCTTGTAGATTGTTTTATGATATGCCTTTAATCGTTTGGAGAAAGGATAAAAGAGATAAGTTTTGAATGTATCTTTTTCTTTGATTCTCACTCATGATTATTTCAAATGCATGAACATTTCTAAGGGTATTTAAATATTTCAAAAAATTATCATATAACGTAGATCTGCAAATAAAATAAAAATAGATCTATGAACTAGCATCTTTCCACTCAAATTATAACTAAGACCTCCAAAGGATATCGTGTCAACGGTTGTGAACCCGTCAGAGACATTGGCCTACTAAGGCAACAAATGACCGATTATAATGATGAGAACTATAAGGATATTGACAACAAACAAACTTCAATCCAATTATAGTTAGCGTCCCATGACAATAATGTTAAAGTCTGAGTTAGGTTAGGGTTAATATAAAGAAAAATTAAAATTTATACTTTAATGCATAAACAGATCCAAAAAAAAGGCTAGATCCCGAAGAGTACTGTTGTAATAAACTTAAACATAATTTTCATCTCTTTCAACTTTAACACTCTGCTGGTCACTGCCTTAAAGTTGGTCCTTGATATGGATTATCATTTCCAATATACATAACATAAACGATAGCAAAAATTACAATCAAACTAATACACAGTAATTAAAGAACAAATACTAAATATATCTGGTTTGAATATGCCTTATACTTAGATATATTGAGTTAGCTCTTGTCCACGGGAGATTCACTTATTGACCAATATCCTATCACGTTGGTTCATATTGTGGGTTTTAAAATTATTAAAAATTGAACCAATATATTGCAGGTATTGGGGGTATGAGGGGTTTAAGGTGGGGGTGGGTAGGGTGGTTTATAAGGATTGAAGTATAAAAAGGGGTGGGGAGGAGGTTTTAATTATTGGGAGGGGGTTTCTGTAGCACCCTGGTTTTGACCTCGTTGCATTAAATGTACATGATGTATATATTGTAATGAATCGTGGTGTGGAATTAAAGGCAAAAGCTCCACCATCGATTTGTTTGTGTTATGTTTCAGCGATTGGAATCGTTGCCAATGGTTTATCATGGTATACGTCATATATTAAGTTTTGTCATCATGTATATATGCATCTTTAATTAAATAACCCAACCAGCTATGTTCACGGCAACTAAATTGAGAAGGGGCATGATTCTCATAAGGATAAGAGGGGGGGATGTCAAACCTTGAACCAACAGGGAAAAATCCATGTGTCACCACCCTGTTTGATTTGCCCATCTTTCCTTGTCTTATCCAACTACCACTTTAATGTTCTACTGAGTAGTTGAGGTAGTTATGGCTGGGAGTGGAGTGTGGTAGGACTGTCAGTCCTTTCCCACACGCACACTCCACCAGCGAGTTGACCGTCACGTTGGCAAGAAAACCACAACCGCCATCACTCCATGCAGATTCCCCATCATTCCACTCTCTCCATGACAGTGTTGAAACACTCACGCACTTCCGACTCGCCATTCTCTCCATTGTTGGTTCATCCTCACGCAGGGACGGTAGTTCCGCTCATTCTCACGGAAGGAAAAACGCCCTGTGTCTCATGCAGAGGAATTTCTTTTTCTGTTTGGTCTCACGCAGCCAGGAGAGGGAGCCGTTTCGATTGCCATTCGTGTTTTCCACAGAGAGGAATCTGGTGTAAATTTCTCTCACGCACTGGGTTCTGTGTTATTGTTACTCACACAGCAAGCTGGGGGCCGTTCGGTCACTATCACCCACAATTTTTCTTGTGGAGAGCCATTTTTATGCTCAAGGACTGTGTGTAAGTTTCCTTACCGATTTTTGGCTTGTGTATATGTTTTCCCCTTGCTCAACTGAGAACCTGGCTTTTCTCTTCCATTTTTGGACTGTGTAAGTCTTCCCGGTGGCTTCATTGTTGAGAATGGACTGTTGTTTCCCCACGTTGCTGGTTGTGTCTGTTTTACATTTTGGGAGTGTTGTAGGTTGTTTTGGAGTCGTTTTGGCCACGATAGGGCCAAGAATGACTCAGGAGTTGTTTTCCCTATATAAGTTGTAACTACTGATTGATTGCATGTATGTAATGGTTGGTCTTCGGGCTGTGTTGGGAGCAGGGATGGGGGCTTGGTTTGCTTGATAAACCTGGTGTGCTTGGAAACCACACAGACAGAGCTAGAGGGCTGGCTTTCTTCTCCACAACCCCTGAATAGCACTGGAATGGAAGTCAGGGCCTGAGGGACTGTGTAGCAGAGAAGGGACGGATTCCTTATGTTGGGTATGTGTGTGGGTGTCTTAGAAGTCAGGCTAGTTCTGGTGTAGGAATTCCTAGTTCTGTAATAGGCTCACCATCTTAGCATTTAGCCTTTCCCAACTCCTTGATGGCCTGATAAACCTGACCATGTTGGCTTGGCTGTCTTGTTGATGGCCTGATAAACCTGACCATGTTGGCTTGGCTGTCTTGTTGATGGCCTGATAAACCCAACTGTGTTGGCTTGGCTGTGTTTTGTGTGTCATTGGCTATGTGTAAGCCTGCTTGTTCTTTATTCCTTGGGGAATCATGCCCATCTCGGGGGTGGCAGCGTTGCTGAGAGATTAAGGAGCATGCTGGCCTATGGTTGGGTGGAACGTTGAAGCGACATAGCTGGTTGCGGGACAGTTCTTATAAGATAAGTATTCTTGACTAAATCTATTTTGCAATAATATTTGTTGTAATGAGTTATGATGATGGACATGTTGAATGTTGAAATGTATGTTTTGCTTTCGCTGAGTATATGTATGATTATGCATCTTAGTATGTAGTATGTTTAAGCATTTGGGTTTTTATATGTATGTACATGTTCATGGGGCTAGTTTCCCAGATGTTTAGTGTATGGTAGTGTCCTCTTTTCCAGTCGAAGGGTTGGGGACATTACAGTGTGGTATCAAAGCTCATGTTGCAGCATGGGCCTGAATGGACCACAAAGATGCAGTGACAGAGGCAGGATTTCCTTCTGCCCAGCAGAGATCAGAAATTTATGATAGAAAATTTCTTGAAAATTTTGTCTAAGTGCCTAAACCGTCGGCCCATCCGAAGACTAAATGGGAAGCTCCCCCGATGTAGCAGAGAGCTAGAAGGAAGATCACCCGATGGAGGAAGAACTTGCGAATTTTCTCTAAGTGATCATCGGCTGTCGGTGAAAGTTAGTGGAAGCTGGAGCCGCAGTTTCAGCGGAGAGCAGCCAAAGACCGCCGAAACACCAACCCTTTTTAGTTAAAGGACCGTTCGAAAAAGGCCATCGGTGATCGACGACGGTTAGCTGTTTGGATCAGCAGAAGTTAGTGGTTCGTGCGCCCACCGTTTCGGAAGCCTAGAACACTAGCCTTCCAACGAGAAGAGACTACCGACACCGATCAGGTTCTGCCTCAGCAGATTGGGCCGCCGATCGGAAGAAGATCAAAGATGTTGAGCCGCCGTTGTGGCTGCTGATGGAACTATTTCGCCAACGAAAAGAAGAGAATTGAGCCGATAAAGCGGCGAAAAGGAAGACTAAAGGGAAAATTTCAAAAATTTCTCTAAGTCCTGGAATCATCGGCCATCGATGAGGGTTAGTGGAACACATTGCTAACACCTAGTTGATTCAGTTGCCGATGAGTTACGTTGGATGAAGTTAGTGGATTGAATGTCCGCCGTTGTGGCTGGCCATGGAACTAGCCACCCGATGAGTAGACAAATAGACGAGAAATGGATATCGGAAGAAGCTAGTTGTTTTGATTGCCGAAACGTCAGAATGTTAGTTGGGAAGAGGTCCGATTGGGAGAAAAAAAAATTTGAGTTTTCAAGTGTGATTTCTTAGTAGATTTCGACTGTTTTTTAGTAGGATTTTCATCCTCAAGGGGGCAAGCCCCCTTGACCCCCATCGTCTCCCTCAGACAGACATTCTTTGATGAAGGAAATCTTGTGTTTGGGCAAATTTGTTATTTTATGATTTTTCCAGGAGAAGTTAAGTGATTCTAATTTAAATCAATGTTATGCATCTAACAGTTGTGTTACTAACACGTTTGTAGAATCATAGACACCTTCAAGAGCTACTATTCTAGGTAGTTCCATTTGGTAAAGTAAGTGGTGGTTTAGTTACGAGAACCCATGACGGATATGATGCTCGGGATTCTTACGAGCGTGCCCGAGATCCCATGGGAGAAACTGTCCATAATGGAAATGATGACATAGAGTCTAATGGAAGGATATTCCAAGAGACACTGTTAGATGTTGCAGCCACCATGAGAATCTTGATTAGAGCCCAGGAAGAGTAACATCAGCTGAATGCTGCAATGTTGCAGAGTTTAACAGACTTGCAGAGAAAGATAGACTCTGGACGAGGTACAGCAAGACCAGAAGGCAATAAGAGCAGTACTAGGAGAAGGATAAGGACTTCTAGTAGACCATCTGACTCCAAAGAATCCAGCGGGGATTCAAGTTCTTCTTCTCGTAAAAGAAAAAGAAAGAGACACCATAGGGATCGCTCTCGGGATGAATTTAAGAAGGCTAAACCTCCTACATTTGATGGTGAGGTAAAGACTGGACAAGAAGATGAAGCTTAGCTTCTTGGGATAAAGAAGTACTTTCAAGTTCAGGATTATTCTAAGAAACGTGAAGGCCAGAGTTGCCATATTCAATCTAAATGGAAGGGCATCCATTTGGTGGGAACACTTCAAGCAAGTAAAGAGGATCAGTGAAAGGAGACTTAAGTGGAAACAGTTCAAGAAGTATTTCAAGCAGAAATACCTCTCTTACAGGTATTATGATGACAAGATTAAGGAGTTCCATGAGCTGAGATTGGGACAACAGACCATGGAAGAATATGCAAATAAGTTTTTGGAGTTATTGAGGTATGTTCGGTACATCAGAGATGAAAAAGTGAAGGTCCAACGTTTTCTGAGTGGATTGCCTCAGTCTTACAAAGATAGAATTGAGTTTTATGAATCTAGAACTCTTGATGAAGCAATAAGGAAGGCTAAGTATTGCTATGAGCAAAGCAAAGGTAAAGCGGATTACCATAAGACATGGAAGGACAAGAAGAATGAGAAGTTTGACCAAAGAAAGAAAGGTTTCAAACCTTCTAACTTCAGGAATCAGCAGAAGCAGCCATCCCAAGCTGCGAGTAAACCAGTTGGAGTGACAAGAGAAAAGCCTAAGGATCCACAACAGAATAGGGGACCACTTCAATGTTGGAGATGTGGAGGACCCCACATGCGTAGAAATTGTCCACTCGAGAATGAGAGTGCAAGATCAGCTTATAACATTCAGGAAGCAGAAACAGTGGGTCAAGTAGCAAGGGTAGTCCCTAGGATCTATGCAACACTGAAGGACCGCCAAGCAGATCACCAGTCAACTGTAGTCGAAGTTGCAGGTAAGATTGTTGAGCAATCTGTTTCTCTTTTGATTGACCCTAGTTCTACGCACAGTTACATTACTCCTAGAGTAGTGGAGATTTGTGATTTTAAGAAAGTAAAGCATAGGAAATCTTGGTTAGTTCAGCTAGCCACTGGAAGTAAGAGAAAGGTCAGTGAAGTGGTAGAGAAATGTCCATTGGTCATGAATGGATTGGTCACTTATGTAGATCTGAATGTTCTACCACTTGGTTTCTATGATGTTCTCATTGGAATGGATTGGTTAGAAGCTCACAGGGTGAAGCTTGACTATTACAACAAGACTTTCGAATGCATGGATGAAGAAGGGAACCCAGTAGTTGTGAAAGGAATTCCAAAGGTTATTTCAGTAAGGCAGGTTTCAGCAATGCAATTGAAGAAGTTCAATAGGAAGGGTTGCCAGTTGTATGCAACTCATATTTTGGAGACATCAAGAGATGAAACTCCTAGGTTGGAGGACTATTAGGTGTTACAAGAATTCAGGGACGTGTTTCCTGATGAGATTCTAGGGCTTCCTCCAAAGTGGGACATTGATTTCACAATTGAACTTGTTCCAGGAGTAGCACCAGTGTCCAAGACACCCTACAGGATGAGTACACCAGAGATGCTAGAACTGAAGATACAACTGCAGGAGTTGTTGGAAAAGAAGTATATCCAGCCGAGTGTGTCTCCGTGGGGAGCACCAGTTCTGTTTGTAAAGGAGAAAGATGGTACATTCAGGTTATGTATTGATTACAGACAGTTGAACAAGGTTATTGTGAAGAATAAATACCCTTTTCCTAGGATTGATGACCTCTTTGATCAAATGAAAGGAGCAAAGGTATTTTCTAAAATCGACTTGAGGTCTGGTTACCATCAGATGAGAATCAAGGATGAATACATTCATAAGACAACCTTTAGGACAAGGTATGGGCATTATGAGTTTGTAGTGGTACCATTTGGTCTCACAAATGCACCAGGTACATTTATGTGCCTTATGAATAGTGTCTTCAGCAGATATTTGGACAAGTTTGTTCTTGTTTTCCTTGATGACATTCTTGTTTATTCTAAGAATGAGAAAAAGCATGAAGAGCATTTGAGGTTGACATTGCAATTGCTCAGGGAGCACCAGTTGTATGCAAAACTGAGCAAGTGTGACTTCTATAGAGATAGAATTTAGTATTTGGGTCACATTATCTTAGAGGAGGGTATATCTGTGGACCTTGAAAATATTGAAGCCATTATGAATTGGCCTACTCCAAGAAATGTGACAGATGTAAGATCTTTTATGGGACTTGTAGGATACTACCAGAGGTTTATTGACGGATTCTCCAAAGTTGCACATGCCATCACTTCTTTGCAAAAGAAGGGGATAAAGTTCAAATGGACATCGAGGTGTGAAGAAAGCTTCCAGCAGTTGAAGAATCTTCTCACCAGTGCACCAGTATTGAAGGTTGCAGATCCAAAGAAATATTTTGTGGTGTGTACCAATGCATGCAAACAAGGGCTTGGAGGAGTCCTTATGCAAGACAGCCACGTGATATGTTATGAGTCAAGAAAGTTGAAGGAACATGAGAAGAACTATGCCACTCATGATCTAGAGCTTGCAGCCATAGTACATGCCCTCAAGATGTGGAGACATTACTTGATGGGTAGAAGATTTAAGCTCAGGATAGACCATTGTGGTCTGAAGTATCTATTTGATCAGCCTACTCTAAATGCTAGGCAAGTAAGATGGCTGGAATTTTTATGTGAATTTGATTTTGAAATCAAGCACATAAAAGGGAAAGAGAATAAGGTAGCTGATGCACTCAACAGGAAGGTGCAGGAAATGCGTGTGGCATCCCTTAGTATTTTCTAATCAAATTTGAGGCAACAGATTGTTAGTCATGCTACTGGAGATGAATTGTATGAGCAGGTAAAAGACAAATTGCAGCAGTAAAGTCTTGAGAAGAGGTATGAGGGATATAAATTGGAAGAAGATGGACTTCTCACTTATAAAGGTAGAATTTATATTCCAGA
Source organism: Pseudotsuga menziesii (assembly GCA_001517045.1). NCBI lineage: Eukaryota > Viridiplantae > Streptophyta > Pinopsida > Pinales > Pinaceae > Pseudotsuga > Pseudotsuga menziesii. The sequence continues at coordinate 44,772 of LPNX010576255.1, read as the reverse complement.
TGTAGGAGGTTTGAGGAGAGTTGTTATGGATGAAATCCATCAAGCTCCGTATTCTGGTCACCCAGGATATTAGAAGACAATTGCTACAACTAGAAAGCAATACTTTTGGCTTGGAATGAAAAGGGACATGGCTGAGTACATTTCAAGGTGTATGAAATGTCAACAGGTAAAGGTTGAGCATCAACACCCTGCAGGTTTGTTGCAGCCTTTGCCAGTTCCAGAATGGAAATGGGAAATTATTTCCATGGATTTTATTACAGGATTGTCGATGACTTGGAGACAACATGATTCCATCATGGTTGTGGTAGACAAGTTGACAAAGGAAACACATTTTATACCAGTTAAGTCTATGCATAAGACTGATGACATTGCAAAGATCTTCATGAAGGAGATTTTCAAATTGCATGGATTGCCGAAGGCAATAGTCTCTGATAGAGATGTCAAGTCCACTTCCAATTTTTGGAAGGGGTTGTTTGCAAATTTGGGTACAAAGCTAAACTTCGGCACTGTATACCATCCTTAGATAGATGGGAAGACAGAGAGAGTTAACCAGGTTCTTGAAGACATGCTTTGCATGTACGTGATGAAAAAACCAACCAAGTGGGAAGATTACTTACACTTGGTAGAGTTTGCTTATAATAATGGACAACAAGCATCCTTGGGGATGAGTCTGTACGAAGCTTTGTATGGAAGAAGGTGTAGGACACCAATGACTTGGGATAATCCAGTGAACAGGATTGTGCTTGGACTAGAATTACTCAAGGAAATGGAGCAAAAGGTTGTAAAGATGAGGAAGAATCTGAAAGCAGCATAGGATAGACAAAAAATCTATGCATATAAGCATAGGGTGAATAGGGAGTTCAGTGTTGGGGATCATGTTTATCTCGGAGTGAGGGCAAAGAAGAGTTCCTTGAAGCTTGAAAGTTGTGCCAAGCTGTCACCAAGATATTGTGGGCCATTTGAAGTTCTTGAAAGAATAGGGCCAGTTGCATGTAGACTTGAATTGCCTGCTAGCACTAGAGCTCAGCATGTTTTTCATGTTTCTTTGCTTAAGAGATATGTACATGATCCTAACCATGTGATAAATTGGGATGTGATTCAGGTGGAACCTGAGGGAGAGTTCCGAATCGATCCAATACGCATCCTCGACAGGAAGGTCACAATGCTCCGAAACCAAGCCATAGGGTAGGTAAAGGTGCAATGGGAGCACTACAGACCTGAAGAGACTACGTGGGAGATAGAGGATGCCATGTGATTGGCACATCCATTTTTGTTCAATTCTGTGGAACACTAAGGCGGTACCAGTGTAGCATTTTGGTCAAATTTTGTAAAGCATTGAGGACAGTGCTATTGAAGGGGGAGGGGAATGTAACACCCTGGTTTTGACCCCGTTGCATAAAATGTACATGATGTATATATTGTAATGAATCGTGGTGTGGAGCTAAAGGCAAAATCCCCACCATTGATTTGTCTGTGTTATGTTCCAGCGATTGGAATCGTTACCGATGGTTTATCGTGGTATACGGCATATATTAAGTTTTGTCATCATGTAAATATGCATCTTTAATTAAATAACCCAACCAGCTATGTTCACGGCAACTAAATTGAGAAGGGGCATGATTCTCATAAGGATAAGGGGGGGGATGTCAAACCTTGAACCAATGGGGAAAAATCCATGTGTCACCACCCTGTTTGATTTGCTCATCTTTCCTTGTCTTATCCAACTACCACTTTAATGTTCTACTGAGTAGTTGAGGCAGTTATGGCTGGGAGTGGAGTGTGGCAGGACTGTTAGTCCTTTCCCACACGCACACTCCACCAATGAGTTGACCCTCACGTTGGAAAGAAAACCACAACCACCATCACTCCATACAGATTCCCCATCATTCCACTCTCTCCATGACGGTGCTGAAACACTCACGCACTTTCGACTCGCCATTCTCTCCATTGTCGGTTCATCCTCTCGTAGTGATGGTAGTTCCACTCATTCTCACGGAAGGAAAAATGCCATGTGTCTCATGCAGAGGAATTTCTTTTTCTATTTGGTCTCATGCAGCCAGGAGAGGGAGTCGTTTCGACTGTCATTCACATTTTCCATAGAGAGGAATCTAGTGTGTTTCCATTCATATTTTGGATCTGGTGTAAATTTCTCTCACGCACTGGGTTCTACATTGTTGTTACTCACACAGCAGGCTGGGGGTTGTTCGGTCACTATCACCCACAATTTTTCCTGTGGAAAGCCATTTTTACACTCAAGGACTGTGTGTAAGTTTCCTTGCCGATTTGTGGCTTGTGTATATGTTTTCCCCTTGCTCAGCTGAGAACCTGGCTTTCCTCTTCCATTTTTGGACTGTGTAAGTCTTCTCGGTGGCTTCATTATTGAGAACGAACTGTTGTTTCCCCACGTTGCTAGTTGTGTCTGTTTTACATTTTGGGACTACTATAGGTTGTTTTGGAGTCATTTTGGCCATGATAGGGCTAAGAACGACTCAGGAGTTGTTTTCCTTGTATAAGCTGTAACTGCTGATTGATTACATGCATGTAATGGTTGGTCTTCGGACTGTGTTGGGAGTAGGGATGGGGGCTTGGTTTGCTTGATAAACCTGGTGTGTTTGGAAACCACACAGATAGATCTAGATGGCTAGCTTTCTTCTCCACAAACCCTGAATAGCACTGGAAGGGAAGTCAAGGCCTAAGGGATTGTGTAGTAGAGAAGGGATAGATTCCTTGTGTTGGGTGTGTGTGTGGGTGTCTTAGAAGTTAGGCTAGTTCTGGTGTAGGTGTTCCTAGTTCTGTAATGGGCTCAACAGCTTATCATTTAGCATTTCCTAGCTCCTTAATGGCCTGATAAACCTGACCATGTTGGCTTGGCTGTCTTGTTGATGGCCTGATAAACCCAAATGTGTTGGATTGGCTGTGTTTTGTGTATCCTTGGCTATGTGTAAGCCTGCTTGTTCCTTATTCCTTGGGGAATCATGCCCATCTTGGGGGTGGTAGCATTGCTGAGAGATTAAGGAGCACGCTGGCCTATGGTTGGGTGAAACGTTGCAGCGACTTAGCTGGTTGCGGGACAATTCTTATAAGATAAGTATTCTTGACTAAATCTGTTTTGCAATCATATTTACTGTAATGAGTTATGATGATGGACATGTTGAATCCTGAATTGTATGTTTTGCTTCCACTGAGTATATGTATGATTATGCATCTTAGTATGTAGTATGTTTAAGCATTTGGGTTTTTATATGTATGTACATGTTCATGGGGATAGTTGCTCGGATGTTTGGTGTATGGTAGCGTCCTCTTCACCGGTCGGAGGGTTGGGGACGTTACAGTTTCAACAAAAAGTGTTTGGGTCAATATCTCTGGAAATTAAGGGTATTCTTTAATATCCCATGATCGCACGTGCTATGTGAGATGTTCACTAAGTGAAGTCCCCATGCTCTTGTCACTAAGGACAAGCTTTCATAAGTCATACTTTGAGACAAAGAAGGTTAAAGTTGTTAGTGTTTCTAAGTTAGTTCACTTAGGATATTTATCTAACAGAATAACAAGTACAACAATACATCAAATATACACAATTTACACTAGACACATACATTTTCATCAAGGAAACCATAAAGGATAAAACCCAGTAAACTTCCTCATAATAGTTATGTCACAAAGACAATATCAAAAGATGGAATAACCTAAGAACAACTTTATGTCTTATGCAACTCTCTCTCTTCCTCCTCATTGTCCTCTCTCTCCTAATGTGCACATGAGAGAGTGAATGTGTATGTGTCAAATGAGGAGGGCACCTCCTTATTTATATTCTTTTGTTAAGTAACTAGCTCAACTAACTAGGTCAGACATGTAACCTTTGTTGATGACCTACCTAGGAATACACACAGTACATTTTCTTGTATTTAACATGGGGACTATTGCCCTGACTTAAAATGGAGGGCTTACCTCAGTGACCATACATAATGATGACATCCCAAAAGGTGGAAAACACATTTCCAATGGGGGTACGACAATATACAATAGTGATATATCGTAGAATATATTCCCAAGTTACAATTACATCAACACTCCCTCTTAACTAGGATGGTATTCTCTCACCACAATCATCAACACATCTGTTCAACGTCATTGCTTCCATTGTTCTCATCTTATCCAATCCATCGCATCTATCTATCATAGGAAGTTTATACAAATCCAACCCTTTTTCATGCTCGGTGTAGGCTTAATCCTTATCCAAGTATTCATCACATCTTTGAGCAATCCATTGTGTAGGTACATTCCAAGACCTTCTTTACATTGGCACTACAATAACCTGTGTTTCCTACCTTCTTCTCATCGTATCCATATCATCTCTTTTGTCCTGCACACAACAAAACAAAACACACAGAGCTCATAGAGTTCACCTCATATGCATACCACCTATGTTCTATCAACATAGGAACATGTTAGGATGTCAGCAAGACAATCCTCCATATACCACTATGTGAGAACCTCCCAGGAGCACACCAAGTGCATTATGTCTCTCTACGGTCAACTTGCATTCGACCTATAAAGGAGAACTTCCCAGGTACACACCAAGTGCATTGTGACCTCATCATCTCATTCATGAGAACACACACATACAAGGATTGATTACATTTGAACAACCTGCGTTCATTACCCTTTTACATTCAAACAGCCTTCAAGACTTATTACGTCCAAATAACCTATGTACCACGTCAGGGATTGTATTTACATTCAGACAACCCACATGACTTATTACATTTGAATAACATGCATACTAGGCTAGGGCCTGTATTTAGATTCAGATAATCTATCTCAAGACTGATTACGTCCAAAGATAACCTAGGAGCTTCGCTAGGACTTATTACATTCAAGGACAACCTACATGACTTATTACGTCTAAGTAACCTGCAACCATGCCAGGGATCTTATTTACACTCAGACAACATGTCTCACCATCTATTCTACCTTAGGGGAGTTTTGAGGTAAAAAGTGGGCCTCAAAACAAAAATTGTACCTTTGAAATTCACTTTATAAGAACCAATAGGATTCAAGATGATGATGTCAAACATAAGGGTAAAAATTGTAAAAGAAAATGGAGGGAAAAAAACTACTTTTTCTTATTGTATTTTTGACATATCTCCTTATTTGTTCACCCAAATTTTGAGTTTGGGGACTTGTTGGATGTGGAATTTAATTCTGCATCCAACCCATCTCAACAGTGCATACTTTTTAGGTACCCACAACACCCAAAAATTAAAATTTCAATAAAAAAATTGTATTTTAATATTAAAATATGTTTTTTTATTGAAATTTCCATTTTTGGTGCTGTGGGCACCTCAGAAGTATGCAGTGTTGATATGGGTTGGATGCCAAATTTAGTTCTGCATCAAACGAGTCCCCAAACTCTAAATTTGGGTGAACCGATAAGGATATATGTGAAAAATACAATAAGAAAAAGTAGTTTTTTTCTTTTTCCCCTCCAAAATGTAGAACTTTTATTTTATTATTATAACTCTTTTTTATTATTTCCCTTATAAGTCCCATTTTAGACCTCAAAACTCCCCTAATGGAACTCATCACTCCATCTATCGAGGGATCTCATTTTGGATCACACCAAGTCTTTCTCTGAAGCACTCAAACTTCACTTTGTCTAGAGGTTTGGTCAACACATCGACTATCTGCTCATCAGTTGCCACATACTAGAGCTTCATTGATCCTCTTTGTATCATACAAAAAATTAAAAATAGAGCAAACAAATCAGATAGTGTATTTTGAATCCATACTACCTCACAACTAGTTGAGCAAGTGACATCATATTCTACCTCGATTGTACTTAGTGCCACACAGGACTACTTCCTGTTAAACTAGGAGATTATGCTAGATCCCAAACTGAAGCAAAAACATGAATTTCTCTTCCTATTAGTGGAGCTACCTTCCCTAAATCTACATAATCGTGTCCATTAATCTTCTGATTCGCATCATATTTGACCCCATAATTCATTGTACCTTTTAGATACCTCAATATCTGCTTTGCATCGACTAGGTGAACATGTCTCAAATCTTTTAGGAACTGTCTCGATGTGTTCACAGCAAAGCATATGTCTAGTCTCGTATTCCTCACAAACATCAATGAACCAATCACCCGATGATACATTGTGGCATCAACCAACTCCAATGAAGCATCACACAAAAGATTCAAGTTTGATTCCATAGGTTTTTTCATTTCATTGCGGTCCAGTATTTTGAATCTCTTCAGAATATCCACTATAAACTTTCCTTTGCCAAGTAAAATCCCATTTGGATTCTACCATACCTAAGATGTAGTGTATCATCCCTAGGTATTTCATCTCGAACTTAGTGTCAAGTCTCCTCTTTGCATCTGCAATGAGTTTTTCCTCTCCTATCTAGAACAGGTCATCAACATATAGCAGGAGCATCATTAGTGTTATGCCTTCAAACTTGAACTAGAGGTTGGAATCCACTTTAATCCTAGTAAATCCTAATCCCATCAGTTAGTTTTCCATATTGTCGTGCTATGTCAAGATTCTTGAACTTAGAGATATTATGCTGTCACTCCCTCTGAAGTGGAGCATCATCCCCCCTCTACATTTTGTAATCTATGTATCAAAACATTATGTACTAGAGTGACTAGTAGATTCCTCTGTTATTTATATTTTGATTCCTCTGTTACTGATATTTTATGTATCCATATCAAGTCAATCGATACCAATATCCTCTATCTTGAACTTTGTTTAAAAATCCATCTTTTACCCATCTGGGAGCTTGTTTTCTTCTATAGGCTTCCATCTTCATCCTTGTAGGAAAGTTTAAGATATTCATCACTTTAGATGATATTAAAGCTCCTCATGTAACTATATGTGCTATCCCATTGGTGTCTTCTAATCTCATATAAGTACTTCAATTTACATACATGATTATGCTCGTCATGTGTCTCGAATCCCAGTTGTTGTTCTACGCACACTTACTCCTCAACTACACCATTCAAGAATGTTGTCTTGACATCCATATGGTGTATCTTGCATCTTATAATTTCAACCAATGCAAGTATATATCTAATGGAAGTGTACCTCACCACTGGTGCAAACGTATCCTCGTAGTCCATGCCTTCTTTTTATGAGAAGCCTCATGCTACTAATATTTCCTTGTATCCATTGATGTTGCCATATTTTGCATGCTTGATCTTGTAGATCCACATGGAAGACATTACAGACATCCCTGCAATTCTCAGAACTACATCCTAGACATAATTCCTCTTAATCAACTGGTACTCTTTGATCATAGTCTCCTTCCATTTCTTCTTGGATACTTCTTCATAGCTGGAAGGATATGCATTAATGATGTCACTCAATTGTGCCACAGAACTGAAGTGTGTCTGAGGCCTCTTACTTTCTTAGGAAGTCTCGTCATCATTATTATTCATCTTGGATTATTTCTCATGCCCAATATGATCTTCATCTATCAAGGTGGATCTACCGTTCTCTTTATATTCTTCTGAAGCTCTCTCTTTCACCATGGTATCTCCCACCTAAGGAGCTTCATGTGTCTCTTCTGAACTATCGTCACTTTTTCTTCAAAATGATCTAGAAGTTAAGCTCAGTTGCATGATTAGAGAAATTTCATTATTTCCAAAACTTATTAATCTAACGCATCAAGATATATGTCACACAGTCATGCAACTATCTTAGCCAATGCTACAACATTCATCCATGTCCCATATACATACGATAATTTTCTAGATGTCTTCCATTTCTCCCAATTATTTCATCAAGGAGGTTTCAGTCTAGATAAGTAGCAATGGAATGTTCTACAGCACCATAGGCTACTTACCCATCACATGTAAGTCAGTAGTATAAGTGCAAACACTTATTCATGCATAACACATCAATTAAATATAAACATGTGCACAACCAAACAATATAATTTAAGTAAGTAGATATATGAGGAAATGATAATTGAACACTTATCATTGTTTGTTTGGGGGATGGAATCCCTCTTGATCCTTATGTGTGGAGTCTTTGACAGTGTGTTCATTCACAGCTGCATTCTTTCTTATCCAAGTACTACGATTGATAATAGTGTGACATTCATCTTCACCAGTAGAATTCATATTCCTCATCACTTGAGGAATATTCCTTTTGTTCTTTGTTGAAGCAACCTCTGTTTCTGGGACAGTATATGGAGTAATGTCCCTTCTCATCACAACTATAGCATCTGATATTGGAAGGATCTCCTATGAATTTATTTTGTCTTCTGTTGTGATGATGGTCCTCCTTCTTTCTATGATTTCTACTAGTGTGAATTGTGAGAGCTTGATCTTCAGTTTCTCCCATCTTCTCCTCTCTTGTTATGACCTGAGATTCTTCTTGTGTGCATTCTTCTCATAGTCTATTGAAGGATATCATATTCCTTGTACACATTCATTGAATGAATCCTATGATATTGGGATGCCATTCAAGGTGATCATAACAATCTATCCTTCTTGCACATTCTCTTCGACTTCTTCAAGTTGTTCCATGATTTGAGAAACCCTTGTGAAGTATGACTACATGGTTTCTAAGTCATGGTTCCTCAATGTCACCTTCTGATTGATGTTCTTTATTTCAAACAAATTCGTTAAAGCATCAAAAACTTACTTTGGTTTCTTCAATGTCAACACTTGTGGGATAAGATGATCCTTAATAGAATATACAATGATCCTCTTGGACTTAACCAAGTTCTTCTTATGAGCATCCTTAGCCTCATCTCCCTCTGGACCTGGAACTTCCTTACTAATCCAAGTCATTTTCTTCAAGGATCAGCGAGATCCTATACTTCCATTCTTGGAAGCCGTCAACTCCCCCAATCTTATCATCAAGTTGGGTGTGATTAGTCATTTTGAAATGAGAACCTCAAATGGAAATAACAAAGATTTAGATATTACCGATTTGAGGTGTACGACCTGGTTTTGGAGCTGGCTTGTTTAGGGTTTGTTAGATAAACCCTGATTTTCTAAACTTGGAATTTCAAACTTCTGATTGGATAGGAAGATGCACCTCTTTAAGGCGATCTGTCTAATGTATTCCTTTTCTGAAAACTGTGGTGGGAATCCTATGAAACCTGATGCCCTAGTTTCTTCCTGTAGTTTCTTACAGTGTCCTAGAGTAAAAAATTGAAATTCCACATAATGAGAAACTTCTTCCATAGAAATATGTGCCCTCGTAAGGATAATTTGATGGTATTCCCTTTTCAACAATTTGCTAGAGGGAAGTTCCCGAAACAAGAAGCCCTAGTTTCTTATATTTATTCTCCAAAATTTCCTAAGATTGTTTGTGTTGTATCTATAAATTTTATGCTCCTTAAGGTTTGAAACTTCATCCTGAGGTATCTTGTTCTATTTTATTTCAAACCCCAAAAGTGAGAGAATAGTTGGATCCACCAAGTGGAACTTATGATAAGTTTCCCAAGGTGACTGTTTTGAAGAATGTTCCACATAGAAAACTTGTAAGGACTTCCACATGTCATTGTTTCACATTCGGGGTCTAAAAATTGGACCACAAAAACTAAATTCAGTGCCCTATATTCTACATATTTTGAAATTTTATTTGGACATTCCTATCCTAAGATATAGAAATTCTCCCTATCTCACTTGTTTATGAATTTACTCAGGAGGAGGTTGGAACCCTAATTTGGAGGAATCATATCTCCTAAATTATAGTGAATATGTGGCTAAAACTTGCATACAAGGTACATAAAGATTTCATCTTCTACCTGTAAAAGTTTCAACTCTAGAGACATCTGCAATATCTAGCTATATCGAAAGTCCCAAGATGGCTAGATTTTGTTTTCTAGGGTTTTTAGGCATGAAACCCTAATCTTTAGTAGTTTCCATTATAGCAATATTTGAGCTGCACAATGCCTTCTTTTAGAGTGGGTTTGATACCATGTTAGCGTTTCTAATTTAATTCACTTAGGATCTTTATCTGAAAGAATAACAAGTACAACAATACATCAAAGATACACAAGATACACAAGACACATATATTTTCATCGGGGAAACCATAAAGGAGAAAACCCTGCAAACTTTCTCAGAATAGTTTTGTCATAAAGAAAACATCATAAGATGGAATAACCAAAGAACAATATGTCTTATGCAACTCTCTCTCTTCCTCCTCATTGTTCTCTTTCTCCTTATGTGCACATGAGAAAGTGAATGAGTGTATGTGTCAAATGAGGAGGGTGCCTCCCTATCTATATTCTTCTGTTGAGTAACCAACTCAACTAAATAGGTCGACTAGGTAATATTTGGAGCTGACCTACCTAAGAATACACAAAGTACATTTTATTGTATTTAAATTGGGGACTATTTCCCCAACTTACAATGAAGGGTTTACCTCAGTGATCATACATAATGCTGGCATACCGAAAGGAGGGAAACACATCTCTGATGGGGGTACAAAAATATACAATAGTAATATACATCAGAACATCTTCTGAAGCTACAATTACCTCAACAAAAGTGATATGCGTTTAGGTTAGATACATACAATAACAAATACCAGTCACCAAGTGGGCTGATCTCATTAGGATAACAGTAATGATACTCAACCCAAACTATAAATAGGTACCCTAAAAGTCATAGCTCCCTATAGAAGACTTACCACTACTATTGACCTATAATATAGGGTTTAAAACAATCATAGCTCAGCTAGGATAAGGAACCACAATCCATGGAAAATATAGGATATATTATGTACATTTATGACCGACCAAAATAGAGACAACAAAATCACAACCTAGTTCAAAAATCATCCAAACAATCACGAACTATTAGGAGGAGATAAGCATAGTCATGCCCATCCAAATGGGCATACAAAATAGACACAACATAGCAGGAAGATGTCATGACCCAACCTTAAAGGATCCCAACATCCACATTTCAACAAAACCATAGTCATGGTCCAATAGGAAGGGAACACAACCCAACAAAAGAGGTGACTAACATTCACAGTTCAACCTTATAAGGTTATTAAAAAATATGGTTCAATATAGAAAGGGACGCCATAGTCACAATCTAGTAGGAAGGTCACTAGGAGTCAAATTTCATCCTTAGAAAGGTTGCTAACAGACACATCCCAACCCTAGAATACTTAAAGCATTCACGATGCAACCCTTTGATGGATTACACAGGTCATGTACCAGCCCTAGAGGGCATACAAAGTTACGACCCAACCCTTTGATGGATTACATAGGTCACATCCCAGCCATAAAGGGAATACACAGTCACGTCCCATCCCTTTGAAAGATTACACAGGTCACAACCTAACCTTAGAGGGAATACATAGTCATGACCCAACCAAAAAAGGTCACAAACAAGGTTTTGGAAGCCCTAGATAAGGTGGCATCCAAGTTTAAAGTCCAAGAGAGGATAAGCATCCCAAAAAGAGGAGAATGGTGGTTACAAACTATATAAACAATAACAAGGATGCCAGAGATAGGACTGTTCAAGAGTAATGAAGTAACGACCTGCTAAAAACATCAACATGAGAGTCATGACGCACTCCAAGAGAAGAAAGAAATTAATACATCAATTCAAAGCAATAATAACCCTATATGTTAATCACCGGGAAGATCGTCAAGAAAAATGAGTAGCAACAAAATCTAAAGCAGACAAAGAGTCAAATTTGTTTTTCTTTCTTCTCTAGATGCTGCATGAAAAATGGAGAAGTGAAACTTTAATTTATAATATTTACAAGCTTTCTAGAAAGGTATCAAAAGTAACCCCTACATTTTAGGATAGGTACCAATAAGAAAAAAAATATTAGGTTGAATTAGAATAGGGTAATAGAGGTCATATGGTCAATAACAACAAAACAATAAAATAAAAGTCATCATACCAAAGGTACACAAAATAAGGGTGCTAGGACCAAGTAAAATATAAAACACCATAAGTCAACCAAAGGGGTCATAATAAGAAGGTAATACTACCCTTATACCCATAGGACCAACAATACCAAGGACTTTAATCATTTCTATCTCTCTGAAGATGTGTGTGTGTGTGTCATCACTATATAAGGAGAAGGCCCAAACTGATGATGTGATCCTATCATCCTCAATACTGCTCCCAAGGGTTAGGTGCAAGTGACATAATCAAGGGGTGGCTAGTCCCTTGAGAAACAACCTAGAAATAACAAAATATAAGAGAGGACATCACCCATCATTATCTTGGTTAAATTGACCAAGATTCACCTGGTTAATTGACCAGGAATGTACTTGCAGGAACTTCTTGGTCCTAGACCAAGAATATTTCTAGTCCCGACTAGGAATGTCTCTACCTTAACCTGTAGGATCTTCTTGGCCTCAGACCAATAATATTTATGGTCCCAGGAACCCTAGAGGAATCATTGGGCCCTAACCATGTGTTAGGGAATTTTCCATGGCATCAACCTACTTGGTCCTAGACTAAGAACCCTAGGAGACTATTGGGGGCTCTAGGGTATCTTATAGTGTCTTACTTTTCCCTAGTTAACTTACGAGGGTACCATCCTCCATTAGAATGAGTCTCGTAGCTGCATTATCTTTAACACCCTCGGCTAGCAAGAGAGGCATTCTCAACAACAATAATCTTGTGTCATAAGTACTTAGACTTTGACAGAGGCTTAGTGAACACATCAACAAACTATCTACTTGATAGATCATATTTCACGATGGCCCAAGCATGGTGACACTTCCTCTTGATGTGATCCTACATGTCATAGAGCACAGGATTTTATGAGAACTCTAAACAAATCTAAATATCAACACGAAGCTTGATCTTTTATGGATCCACTTGGAAGTTCTAACTAACTTCCCTTGTTAGTTGCGAACAAATTTTTGCATGTCATTTAACATCTTTACCTCTTTCAAACTTGATGTTTCAGTGCTTTCTCATAAACGAAGTATTCTAAAAAGTGACATGGCTTATATGAGATATCAAACCAAAACAATCATGAAATGTCTCAATAGGTTACTCAAAGAGATCAACTGAAGACTCCCTAACCTCCTCCCTGTGCTCATCTAAGTCAGATGACTCATGTACTTGGATTTCTTCCATGTCTATATTATTGGGGAGGATTCTCTAAAAAAATTCTTCAAGCGATATCACAACTTTTGTTTCCAATCCCATCCCATTGGGAATTGAGGAGAAAATTTGGATACCTCTTGATCAACATAGAATTCTTCACATTTTCTCTTTTTCCAATTCCATGATGGAACCAAGGAAGATGAACATCCTACGTAACTGATCTTTCATTTTGTGGGGCCTCTTTCTCTTTCTATACATGAGCAATCATCCCCCTCTTGAGTTGTGCATTTAATTCTAAGCATAAACAAGATCTACAAACATTCATCGCTTGTCACATCCTCCTCCTCTTGTGTGTCTTATCATTCATATATGTACAGAACTTATCTAAATGCTATCAAGAACATATGCACATGTTACATGGCAATACAAGGAATCAACAAGTTGGGATAAAAAGTCCTCCTTATTTATATCTTCCCTTATGCAGAAATCTCATTGTGCATATTTGGTCTTGACATTAAATTGAACATGTGTTCTTTGTGGTGTCAACATCATATCATTAATAATATACATGCATTAGCACAATCTAGGTTAGATCATAACCCTAGACATGATATTATGATAAATAATTGAACAATCTCTAATCTTATTTGCACTTGCAAATTCATATTACATTGATCGATGCATCACAAACAATGATTAAGCATTCTACACCAATGTCCTTTAAATCTGAGCATGCACTTCCTAAATATTATATTTTTCAAGATCTCATGCATCATCACACTTGTTAGTATAAACCAAGATAATTTAACACATATGATCAATAATCGCAAAAATTACAATGAAACTAATACGTAGAAATTAAAGAACAAACATTGAATAGATTTGGTTTGAATTTTCCTCATACTCAGTTATATTGATTAATTTATTGTCACTGTAGGGACAAGTTGTCATAATTCATACTTTGAAAGAGATGAGGTTAAAGTTCTATGGGCTTATGTTAGATACACACAGTAAAAAATCGCAGTCACCAGGTGAGATGATTCCATTAGGATAACAACAATGATACTTAGACCAAACCATAAATAGGCACCCTCAAAGTCACAACTTCCTCTAGCATACTTACTACTACTACTCACCCATTATCTATGGTTTAACATAGTCATATATCATCTAAGATAGGGCACCACAGTCCATGGAAAAGCTAGGAGATATTATGTACAATCATGACCTAGTCAAAATAAAGACAACATAGTCACAATCAAGTCCAAAAATCATCCAAACAGTCATGACATGTTAGTAGGAAACAACCATAGTCATGCCCAGGCCAAGGGGCATACAAAATTGTCACAACTTAGTAGGATGATGTCACAACCTAGACTTAAAGGTTCCCAGTAGCCATGTTTCAACAAAGTGGATAAACCCACAAACATGGCCCAGTAGGAAAGTAACATGACACAAAAAAAGAGGTGACCAACAGTCACAGTTCATCCTTATAGGGTTGCTAACAAATACAGTTCAACAGAAAAAGGGACACCACAATCATCGTATATAAAGAAGGTTACCATCAGTGACATTTCAGCCTTAGAAAGGTTGTTAATAGACACATCCCAACCCCAGAATACTTAAAGCATTCACGACCCATCCCTTTGAGGGCTTACACAGGGTTAGGTGCAGGTGACATTATCAAGGGGTGGTTAGTCCCTTGAGAAACAACCTAGCAATAAACGAATAGGAGAGAGGACACCACACATCATTATCTTGGTCAACTTGACCAAGATCCACCTAGTTAACTAACCAGGAATGTACCTACAGGAACTACTTGGTCCTAGACCAAGAATCTACCTAGTCTCAGACCAGGAAAGTCTCTATGTCAACTTGCAGGATATGCTTGGTCCTAGACCAAGAAATTTCCTGGTCCTAGACAAAGAACCCCAGGATACTACTAAGGACCCTATGGTACCTTCTAGGGTCTTACTCTACCCTAGTTATCAGAATAGGGTACCATCCTCCCTAAGAATGGGTCTCACATCTGCATTATCTTTAACACCCCCTCTCAACAAGAGAGGCATTCTCAACAACACTAATATTGTCTTGGAAGTACTTAGACCTTGACAGAGTCTTAGTCAACACATCAGTAAACTATCTACTTGAAGAATCATATTGCACCATGTCCCAGACATGGTGATACTTCCTCTTGATGTGATCCTACCTTTCATAGAGCATGAGATTTTCTGAGAGCTCCAAACAACTCTAATAGTTAGCAAGAATCTTGATTTTTTATAGATCCACTTGGAAGTTGTAACTAACTTCCCTTGTTAGTTGAGAACCACTTTTTGCACGTCATTTAACATCTTTACCTCTTTCAAACCTAATTTTTTCGTTGTCTCCTCATAAATGGAGGGTTCTAAAAAGTGACATGGCTTATCTGAGATATCAAACGAGAGAAATCATGAAACATCTCAATAGGTTACTGAAAGAGCTCAATTGAAGAATCCCTAAACTTCTCCTTCTGCTCATCTAAGAGAGATGACTCATGTCCTGGGATTACTTCCACGTCTATATTACTGGGGAGGATTCTATGAAAACTTTCTTTAAGGGAGATCACAATTTTTCTTTGTAATCGCATCTTATTAGGGATTGAGGAACACATTTGGATCCCTCTTTATCAATAACAAATAACTTATAGGGAAAATATCCTATGATTTGGTTACTAAGAACCTTTGTCAAGTGGGGGGAAAGAATTTATCCCTCGTACGGTATTTTGTTATCCCTTTTAAACGAGTGTTGGGTAGGCCCTCTGAGAGAACATAAACACATTACCTCAGGTTTTACCTTCTCTGGAACGATGCCTCTTTCCCCGGGAATTATTTTCCACTTGATTATGAAAGGTTTCTACACAAAAAGATGTTTCATATGAGAAATGAATGATGATAACTTTTTGGATGCCTAACCCAACAATCCTACCTTATACTAAAAAATTATTTTGTGCCCTCCTACAGATAAATTATGTTGGTTGGCTTACGTAGTGGTGGTTGATTTTTTAACGGCTTTCTTTGCTTAGTGGAGTGAGAATGAGCTTCATCATTACTCAAAAATAATCCATGGACTTCATTTAAATTATATATATTCTGTAAATGTGCACATGTTAAATAATAAATAAAATATGATGCAAACTTTTTAAAACAATTTTCAAAAGAGTGACTAAGCATATTTATCTAATACATGCGTACCTTCAATTTAAGATTGTGAGATAGCATTTAAAGAGACTTTTATTCAAATAATTTATATGAACATACATGGACAACAAATCAGTACTTTCTATAATGTAAAATTGGTACTGTACATTAAATTTACTTTTGACTATTACAACATCCATCTCAATGAAGTAATTTACAATAGATGTCTCATAAGGTATTATTTTATATGTGAAGTTCCATGCACATTTATATCTCTAATTTAAGGAGAAATCAGATACATAAATAAACATGAACGATATACATAAATAAGCATTAACTCTACTTTAAGGACATTACAGTGTTGTATCAGAGCTCATGTTGCAGCATGGGCTTGAATGGACCACGAAGATGCAGTGACAGAGGTAGGATTTCCTTCTGCCCAGCAGAGATCAGAAATTTATGATAGAAAATTTCTTGAAAAATTTGTCTAAATGCCTGAACTATTGGCCCATCAGAAGACTAAGTGGGAAGCTCCCCCGATGTAGCAGAGAGCTAGACGGAAGATCACCCAATGGAGGAAGAACTTGTGAATTTTCTCTAAGTGATCGTCGGCTGTCGACGAAAGTTAGTGGAAGTTGGAGCCACAGTTTTGGCGGAGAGAAGACGAAGACCGCCGAAACACCGACCCTTTTTAGTTGAAGGACCGTCCGAAAAAGGCCATCGGTGATCGGCGACGGTTAGCTGTTTGGATCGGCGGAAGTTAGTGGTTCGTGCGCCTACCGTTTTGGAAGCCTAGAGCACTAGCCTTCCGACGAGAAGAGACTGCTGACACCAATTAGGTTATGCCTTAGCAGATTGGGCCGCCGATCGAAAGAAGATCGAAGATGCTGAGCCGTCGTTGCGGCTGCTGATGGAACTATTTCACCGACGAAAAGAAGAGAATTGAGCTGATCAAGCGGTGAAAAGGAAGACTAAAGGGAAAATTTCAAAAATTTCTTTAAGTCCTGGAATCATCGGCCATCGGTGATGGTTAGTGGAACACATTGCTAACACTTAGTTGATTTAGTTTCCGATGAGCTACGTTGGATGAAGTTAGTGGATTGAATGTCCACCATTGTGGCTGCCGATGGAACTAGCTGCCCGATGAGTAGACAAATAGACCAGCGATGGATATCGGAAGAAGCTAGTTGTTTTGATCGCCGAAACGTCGAAATGTTAGTTGGGAAGAGGTACGATTGGGAGAAAAGAAAATTTTGAGTTTTCAAGTGGGATTTCTTAGTAGATTTCGACTGTTTTTTAGTAGGATTTTCAGCCTCAAGGGGGCAAGCCCCCTTGACCCCGGTCGTCCCCCTCAGACAGAAGTTCTTTGATGAAGGAAATCTTGTGTTTGGGAAAATTTGTTATTTTATGATTTTTTTAGGAGAAGGTAAGTGATTCTGATTTAAATCAATGTTATGCATCTAACAGTTGTGTTACTAACATGTTTGCAGAATCATAGACACCTTCAAGAGCTAATATTCCAGGTAGTGCCATTTGGTAAAGTAAGTGGTGGTTTAGTTATGAGAACCCATGACGGATATGATGCTCAGGATTCTTACGAGCGTGCCCGAGATGCCATGGGAGAAAATGTCCATAATGGAAATGATGACATAGAGTCTAATGGAAGAAGATTCCAAGAGACACCGTCAGATGTTGCAGCCACCATGAGAAGCTTGATTAAAGCCCAGGAAGAGAAACATCAACTGAATGCTGCAATGTTGCAGAGTTTGATAGACTTGCAGAGAAAGATAGACTCTGGATGAGGTACAACAAGACCAGAAGGTAGTAAGAGAAGTACTAGGAGAAGGAGAAGGACTTCTAGTGGATCATCTGACTCCGAAGAATCCAGCGGGGATTCAAGTTCTTCTTCTCGTAAAATAAAAAGAAAGAGACACCATAGGGATCGCTCTCGAGATGAATTTAAGAAGGCTAAACCTCCTACATTTGATGGTGAGGTAAAGACTGGACAAGAAGTTGAAGCTTGGCTTCTTAGGATAAAGAAGTACTTTCAAGTTCAGGATTATTCAGAAAACATGAAGGCCAGAGTTGCCATATTCAATCTGAATGGAAGGGCATCCATTTGGTGGGAACACTTCAAGCAAGTAAAGAGGATCAATGAAAGGAGACTTAAGTGGAAATAGTTCAAGAAGTATTTCAAGCAGAAATACCTCTCTGATAGGTATTATGATGACAAGATTAAGGAGTTCCATGAGCTGAGATTGGGACAGCAGACCATGGAAGAATATGCAAATAAGGTTTTGGAGTTGTTGAGGTATGTCCGGTACATCAGAGATGAAAAAGTGAAGGTTCAACGTTTTCTGAGTAGATTGCCTCAGTCTTACAAAGATAGAATTGAGTTTTATGAACCTAGAACTCTTGATGAAGCAATAGGGAAGGCTAAGTATTGCTATGAGCAAAGCAAAGGTAAAGCAGATTACGATAAGGCATGGAAGGACAAGAAGAATGAGAAGTTTGACCAAAGAAAGAAAGGTTTCAAACCTTCTAACTTTAGGAATTAGTAGAAGCAGCCATCCCAAGATGCGAGTAAACTAGTTGGAGTGATAGGAGAAAAGCCTAAGGATCCACAATAGAATAGGGGACCACTTCAATGTTGGAGATGTGGAGGACCCCACATGTGCAGAAATTGTGCACTCGAGAATGAGAGTGCAAGACCAGCTTATAACATTCAGGAAGTAAAAATAGTGGGTCAAGTAGAAAGGGTAGTCCCTAGGATCTATGCAGCACTAGAGGACCGCCAAGCAGATCACTAGTCAACTGTGGTCGAAGTTGCAGGTAAGATTGTTGAGCAATCTGTTTCTATTTTGATTGACCCTGGTTCTACGCACAGTTACATTACTCCTAGAGTAGTGGAGATTTGTGCTTTTAAGAAAGTAGAGCATAGGAAATCTTGGTTAGTTCATCTAGCCACTAGAACTAAGAGAAAGGTCAATGAAGTGGTAGAGAAATGTCCATTGGTCATGAATGGATTGGTCACTTGTGTAGATCTGAATGTTCTACCACTTGGTTCCTATGATGTTCTCATTGGAATGGATTGGTTAGAAGCTCACAAGGTGAAGCTTGAATGTTACAACAAGACTTTCGAATGCATGGATGAAGAAGGGAACCTAGTAGTTGTGAAAGGCATTCCAAAGGTTATTTCAGTAAGGCAGGTTTCAGCAATGCAATTGAAGAAGTTCTGTAGGAAGGGTTGCCAGTTTTATGCAGCTCATATTTTGGAGACATCAGGAGATGAAACTCCTAGGTTGGAGGACTATTAGGTATTACAGGAATTCAGGGATGTGTTTCTTGATGAGATTGCAGGGCTTCCTCCAAATCAGGACATTGATTTCACAATTGAACTTGTTCCAGGAGCAGCACCAGTGCCCAAGACACCCTACAGGATGAGTACACCAGAGATGCTAGAACTGAAGATACAACTGTAGGAGTTGTTGGAAAAGAAGTATATCCAGCCGAGTGTGTCTCCGTGGGGAGCACCAGTTCTATTTGTAAAGAAGAAAGATGGTACACTTAGGTTATGTATTGATTACAGATAGTTGAACAAGGTTACTGTGAGGAATAAATACCCTTTGCCTAGGATTGATGACCTCTTTGATCAAATGAAAGGAGCAAAGGTATTTTCCAAAATCAACTTGAGGTCTGGTTACCATCAGGTGAGAATCAAGGATGAAGACATTCATAAGATAACCTTCAGGACAAGGTATGGGCATTATGAGTTTGTAGTGGTACCATTTGGTCTCACAAATGCACCAGCTACATTTATGTGCCTTATGAATAGTGTCTTCAGCAGATATTTGGACAAGTTTGTTCTTATTTTCCTTGATGACATTCTTGTTTATTCTAAGAATGAGAAAAAGCATGAAGAGCATTTGAGGTTGACATTGCAATTGCTCAGGGAGCACCAGTTGTATGAAAAACTGAGCAAGTGTGACTTCTATAGAGATAGAATTTAGTATTTGGGTCGCATTATCTCAGAGGAGGGTATATCTGTGGACCCTGAAAATATTGAAGCCATTACGAATTGGCCTACTCTAAGAAATGTGACAGATGTAAGATCTTTTATGGGACTTGCAGGATACTACCAGAGGTTTATTGAGGGATTCTCCAAAGTTGCACATGCCATCACTTCTTTGCAAAAGAAGGGGATAAAGTTCGAATGGACTTCGAGGTGTGAAGAAAGCTTCCAGCAGTTGAAGAATATTCTCACCAATGCACCAGTATTGAAGGTTGCAGATCCAAAGAAAGATTTTGTGGTGTGTACCGATGCATGCGGACAAGGGCTTGGAGGAGTCCTTATGCAAGACAACCATGTGATATGTTATGAGTCAAGAAAGCTGAAGGAACATGAGAAGAACTATGCCACTCATGATATAGAGCTTGCAGCCATAGTACATGCCCTCAAGATGTGGAGACATTACTTGATGGGTAGAATATTTAAGCTCAGGACAGACCATTGTGGTTTGAAGTATCTATTTGATCAGCCTACTCTAAATGCTAGACAAGCAAGATGGTTGGAATTTTTATGTGAATTTGATTTTGAAATTAAGCACATAAAAGGGAAAGAGAATAAGGTAGCTGATGCACTCAACAGGAAGGTGTAGGAAATGTGTGTGGCATCCCTTAGTATTTTCCAATCAAATTTGAGGCAACAGATTGTTAGTCATGCTGCTAGAGATGAATTGTATGAGCAGGTAAAAGACAAATTGCAGTAGCAAAGTCTTGAGAAGAGGTATGAGGGATATAAATTGGAAGAAGATGGACTTCTCACTTATAAAGGTAGAATTTATATTCAAGATGTAGCAGGTTTGAGGAGAGTTGTTATGGATGAAATCCATCAAGCTCCGTATTCTGGTCACCCAGGATATCATAAGACAATTGCTACATCTAGAAAGCAGTACTTTTGGCCAGGAATGAAAAGGGACATGAATAAGCACATTTCAAGGTGTATGAAATGTCAACAGGTAAAGGTTGAGCATCAACACCCTGCAGGTTTGTTGCAGCCTTTTCCAGTTCCAGAATGGAAATGGGAAATTATTTCCATGGATTTTATTACAGGATTGCCGATGACTTGGAGACAGCATGATTCCATTGTTAGTTTTTCATCACATTTAAGCTAGCATTATGATCTTAGGATATTTTCACTGAGAGAATAGCAAGCACATCAATAAAACACAAGCACATCACAAGAGACAAGAGACACAAAGAGTTTTCCTTGGGGAAACCATAAAGGAGAAAACCCCGCAACTTCCTCTAAGATAGAATCAACACCAAAACAATAAGAGATCTCCCAAAACAGTAGTAGTCTTCTATCTTCTGTCTAGTCCCAAAATTTCCTTCTCCAGCAGTGCGCCACACTTGGGAGAGCAAGTGATGTATTTTACAAGTGATAAATAGAGAGACTCTCACTCTCTATTTATATTCATCTGTTCACTTGAATTGCCTTTTCACACGTAGGCTCAACCTAATAATTACTACTCGAGCCTACACCTTAATTAGTGTATAATAACTCAAGTGCCCCGAAACTGTGGGGACTTACCTAATGACTTGACATGACTTGTTTACATTATTAATCCTCCCGATCGGAACATCGGGGCATGACCACATGACTCAAATACATAATAGAAACATCCCGGAATAAACATCGGGTTACAATACATAAGATACATAGAAGAATACATTCTGAAGTTACATATACATCAACACTCCCTCTTAACTAGGAAGGTATTCTTTCGACACAATTTTCAGCACTGGTCTTCTTCTCTGTATCAGCTGTATCATCTCATCTTCAAGTCATCTTCACTGGATCTGGATCATCTCTCAATCTGGATCAACATAGAACATCATCACTGGATCTGGATCATCTCTCGATCTGGATCAATATAGAACATCATCACTGGATCTGGATCATCTCTCGATCTGGATCAATATAGAACATCATCACTGGATCTGGATCATCTCTCGATCTGGATCAATATAGAACATCATCATTGGATCTGGATCATCTCTCGATCTGGATCAATACAGAACATCATCACTGGATCTGAATCATCTCTTGATCTGGATCAACATCACTGGACTGGATCTGGATCATCACTCGATCTGGATCATCACTGCTGGATCATCATTACTGGATCTGGATCATCACTCGATCTGGATCAACACTGGTGCTATCTCATGATTCTTCTCGTCATAGGAAGTTCTACAGAGCCAGCCCTTTTTCATGCTGGTTGTAGGCCTACCCTCATGTAGTTCTTCGCCCAGCACTTACATCTGACCTGCTCGTCAGAAAGGCACGCCCAACACTCAGATCTGATCATGTAGTAAACTACAATCCCATCAGAAAGGCCCAGCACTCACATTCACCAGCATGATAGTACACACCTACTATCATCTGTGAAATGGCTCAGCACTTACAAACACCAGCATGATAGGACACACCTACTATCATCTGTGGAAAGGCACAGCACTCACATCCACCGGCATGGTAGGACACACCTACTACCATCTATGGAAAGGCTCAGCACTTATAATCACCAGCATGGTAGGACACACCTACTACCATCTGTGAAAAGGCACAGCGCTCACATCCACCAGCATGGTAGGACACACCTACTACCATCTTTGGAAAGGCTCAGCACTTATAATCACCAGCATGGTAGGACACACCTACTACCATCTGTGAAAAGGCTCTGCACTTACAATCACCAGCATGGTAGGACACACCTACTACCATCTGTGAAAAGGCACTGCACTTACAGTCACCAGCATGATAGGACACATCTACTATCATCTGTGAAATGGCACAGAACTTACAGTCACCAGCATGGTAGGACACACCTACTATCATCTGTGACAAGGCTTAGCACTTACATCCATCCAGGCGGGAACATATCCTGCTCACAATGATGGAAGGGCATGCACTCATATCTGATCATGAGGGGAACACATCCCAGCAATCATATCAGAATGGCCCCCAGTCCTCCTCGACTGAGATACCTGGTAACTGACCAGGCGCCTCCATTCTCCTAGAGAATGGCAGTTGCCCTTACATCCGACCTGCTCGTCGGAATGGCCAACACTCACATCTGACATGGAAGGAACTTAATCCTTTAGCCATGAACAGAATTGTTCAGCCCTTACATCTGATCAAGTGGGAACACATCCCTCTATCACATCAGAATGGCTACTCAGTTCTTACACTGAGTGTTCCTGGTAACTGACCAAGTGCCTCCATTCCTAGAATGGCAATTGCTCTTACATCTGTCCTGCTCGATAGAATGGCCAGCACTCATATCTAACATGGAAGGGAGAAACCCTACCACCATGACAGAATGGCTCAGCCCTTATATCTGACCTACTCGTCAGAATGGCTATGGATCTCAGCACTCATATTTGACATGGAAAGAACCAATCCTCTCACCATGACAGAATAGCTCAGACCTTACATCTGACCATGGAAGGAACCAATCCTCTCACCATGTCAGAATGGCTATGGGTCTCATCACTTTCTCTAGGAGGAATCCTCAATCTGGAGAACACCAAGTCTCTCTCTGAAGTACTTGAACTTCAACCTAGCCAATGGCTTCGTCAATACATCAGCTATCTGTTCCTCCATTGCAACATACAGGAGCTTCACTGCTCCTCTCTACACCATATCCCTGATATAGTGATACTTGATCTCGATATGCTTCGACTTGTCATGAAACACTGGATTCTCTGACAACTTCACGCAACTCTGTTTGTCACAATGTATACAAGTAGCATCTAACTGGAGATCAAATATATCAGACAGTAGCTTTCGCAGCCATACTGCCTCACAACTAGCTGAACAAGCTGTGACATACTCTGCTTCAGCTGTACTCAGTGCCACACAGGATTGCTTTCGACTAAACCAAGAGATCGCACCTGATCCCATACTGAAGCAACACCCTGAAGTACTCTTCCTGTCGATGGCACTACTTGCACAATCTGAATCAACATAACCCTCCAGGTTAATCTTCTGATTCGCATCGTACTTGAGCCCATAATCAATTGTACCCTTCATGTACCTCAGAATATGATTTGCAGCTGTCAAGTGAACACTCCTCGGATCTGTCAAGTACCGGCTCAAGGTGTTCACAGCAAAGCAAATGTCTGGTCTCGTGTTTGTCAGGTACATCAATGACCCAATCATCTGACGATACATCGTAGCATCAACCGACTCTGATGAAGCATCACTCAATAGCTTCAGGTTCGATGCCATAGGTGTGGCCATTTCCTTGCATTCCATCATCCCGAACCTCTTCAGGATGTCTACTGCATACTTCCCTTGTCCAAGGAAGATCCCATATGTACTCTGCCACACCTCCATACCTAGAACAGTAGTGCATCGACACATAACAGGAGCATCACTGGTATTCCACGTTCAACCTTGGATCAAAGGTTGGAATCCACTTCACTCTCAGTAAAGCCTAGAATCATCAGTAATCTTCCCATCCTGTCGTACCATGTCGAACCTCAGGATCTTCTGCAATCACTCCCTCTGAAGCGGAGCATCATACTCCCTCTATCTTCCGTACTCTATACACTAAAACATTATGTACTGGAGTGACAAGTAGTATCCATCTAGGATCACTGGATACTAAGATCCTCTATCTTGAACTTCTTAAAAAGTTCATCTTGCACCCATGTGNTAGCATTGTTTCTTATCCAAAAGCTAAGGTGGATAAGAAGTTCTTCAAGAGTTGAGTTCTTCATATTCCTCATTGATTGAGGGATCTTCTTTGGATGGAAATATCTTGATCTTAAATTGCTCCCCTCTTCTCTTCTCTTCTTATGATTCAAGCTTCTTCTTCTTCCCAAATT
>LPNX010576255.1:0-19403 GCA_001517045.1 Pseudotsuga menziesii | reverse complement strand
CTGCATGGTCTCTGCATTCTAGATCTTCACATTCTTCAACTGGATTCTTTAGGTCATATTCTGATTTTTGTTCTTCCCTTCAAATAGCTTGAAATTCTGGGACAACTTTGCTTGCAATAGGTAGTGCTCTGTAATGCACATGTGCAAGCCTTCTATGCCAAAGCTCATTTGGCTCTACTATGTCATGGATCAAGGCTTGTTCTGGATGGCCCTTCAATTTGTACAAGCCTCCTTCTTGTTCTCCAATCACTACCGCATCATCGATAGTCTTTCCTTTTGGACACATGATGACTTGACCATCTATGAATGCAATCCGCATTCCTTTTGCATCAATGCTGAAATGGAGAGAAGGTTCTTCTTGAGCCCTGGAACAAACAATACTTCTTTCATTGTTAGAGACTTACTAGAGTCTAGCTTGTATGAAGATTCCCCACTACCTTTTATTGGATATTGGTAGTCATCTCCTAGTTTCACCTTGTGAGGTGATTCATGTTCTGACAGTCTTACAAAGGATTCCTTGAGTCCCGTCATATGTTTGGAAGCCCCACTATATATAAGCCAATCATCACTTCCATGAGTAATGTTACCTTGAAGAATCTTCACTTTCATATCTGGATCTCTTTCTGGATGGTTCATCATCCTCTGCAGCATGAGCATGATGTCTTCTTTGGCCTTGACCAAGTTCTTCTTGTGAAAGGCTTCTAACCTTGTCTCCCTCTGAAACTGGAACCTCTATATTCATGTAGGTGTTCAATCCATTTTCTTCAGAGAGATCAAATACTTCCAGGCTTGGAAGTTGTCAACTTCACCATGCTTATCATCAAGATTATGTGATATATCATATTGAAATGAGAACCTCAAATGGAAATAGCAAAGGATTAGATCTTACCGATTTGAGGTGTCCGTCCTTGTCTCGGAGTTCGCTGATCTAGGGTTTGTCGCAGAAACACTAATTTTAAAAACTTAGAATCTTTCATATCTTATTGGATAAATAGATATATATCTTCAAATGGATCTGTCCAATGTACTCCTTTTCTGAAAACAGTGGAGGGAAGCTCCCGGAACAGGAAGCCCTAAGTTTCAATTTCTTCTGCAGAAATTCCTGTTACTGTTTCTGTGATATCTCTGAAATTACTACTCCTCTATGTCTGAAATTTCGTACTGAGGTAACCTCGAATGTCTCTGATCCAACACCATAGTTTTCATTAGAATTTGTTTCACCATTTGGTATTTATGATCCTTTTCCCAAGGTGACCTGTTACAGGACTATTCAGAACAGCGAATTTGTATGGCATGCCACATGTCACTGGTTCATCTTCTGAGTCTGATATTCGGACCACAGAAATTAAAGTTCGTGCACGTTTTGGAACATCTTCAGGAATTCCATTTGGACCTCTGTAGCCCAAGATATTGCAGATCTCCCCAGGTGTCCTGTTTATGGATGATTTCTGGAAGAGGCTGGAACCCTAACTTTGAGAGATCTTATCTCCCATAATATAGCGAAGATGAGGCTGATTTTTGGAAAAAGTGTTCATCAGTATTTTAGCTTCAGCCCCTACAATTTTCAACTTCTGAGACTTTGCCAATATCGGAATATAGTGACTGTACCAAACCTTAGCAGTTTTAGTATTTAGGGTTTCTCCTAGTTCAGGGTCAAACTAGGGTTTGACTTTCCTGGAGTTTTACCAAACCAAATTTCTTGATCCAGGTCTCTAAACTTCGGTTTTGATGAGGAGAATAACCCTATGCTGGTCTCACTCAAAAATTCCTCTTCTGTAGAAATCCCTAATTTCCATATCGAAACTGAAAATGCTTGAGATTGAATTCTGCATTTACAGAAAGATGCACCCTTCAATGGGGAGTCATCTTAGCATAATTTTGCTGAAAATATGTGGAGGAAGATCCACAAAATAGGAAGCCCTAGTTCATGTAGCTGCATAACGTCTTCTTCTTAGGTTAGCTCTGATTCCATGTTAGTTTTTCATCACATTTAAGCTATCATTATGATCTTAGGATCTTTTCACTGAGAGAATAACAAGCACAGCAATAAAACACAAGCACATCACAAGAGACAAGAGACACAAAGAGTTTTCCTTGGGGAAACCATAAAGGAGAAAACCCCGCAACTTCCTCTAAGATAGAATCAACACCAAAATAGTAAGAGATCTCCCAAAACAGCAGTAGTCTTCTGTCTTCTGTCTAGTTCCAAAATTTCCTTCTCCAGTAGTGCACCACACTTGGGAGAGCAAGTGATGTATTTTACAAGTGATAAATAGAGAGACTCTCACTCTCTATTTACATTCATTCGTTCACTTGAATTTCCTTTTCACACGTAGGCTCAACCTAATAATTACTACTCGAGCCTACACCTTAATTAGTGTATAATAACTCAAGTGCCCCAAAACTGTGGGGACTTACCTAATGACTTGACATGACTTGTTTACATTATTAATTCTCCCGATCGAAACAATTACTAATCGAGCCTACACCTTAATTAGTGTATAATAACTCAAGTGCCCCGAAACTGTGGGGACTTACCTAATGACTTGACATGACTTGTTTACATTATTAATCCTCCCAATCGGAACATCGGGGCATGACCACATGACTCAAATACATAATAGAAACATCTCAAAATAAACATCGGGTTACAATACATAAGATACATAGAAGAATACATTCTGAAGTTACATATACATCAACATCCATCATGGTTGTGGTAGACAAGTTGACAAAGGAAGCACATTTTATATCAGTTAAGTCTATGCATAAGACCGATGACATTGCAAAGATATTCATGAAGGAGATTTTCAAATTGCGTGGATTACCGAAGGCAATAGTCTCTGACAGAGATGTCAAGTCCACTTCCAATTTTTGGAAGGGGTTGTTTGCAGATTTGGGTACAAAGCTAAAATTTTGCACTGTATACCATCCTCAGATATATGGGCAGACAGAGAGATTTAATCAGGTTCTTGAAGACATGCTTCGCATGTACATGATGGAAAAACCAACCAAGTGGGAAGATTACTTACACTTGGTAGAGTTTACTTATAATAATGGACAACAAGCATCCTTGGGGATGAGTCTGTATGAAGATTTGTATGGAAGAAGGTGTAGGACACCAGTGACTTGGGATAACCCAGTGAACAAGATTGTGCTTGGACCAAAATTGCTCAAGGAAATGGAGCAAGAGGTTGTAAAGATGAGGAAGAATCTGAAAGCAGCACAGGACAGATAGAAAAGCTATGCAGATAAGCATAGGGTGAATAGGGAGTTCAGTGTTGGGGATCATGTTTACCTCAAAGTGAGGGCAAAGAAGAGTTCCTTGAAGCTTGGAAGTTGTGCCAAGCTATCACCAAGATATTGTGGGCCATTTGAAGTGCTTGAAATAATAGGGCCAGTTGCATATAGACTTGCATTGCCTGCTAGCACTAGAGCTCATAATGTTTTTCATGTTTCTTTGCTTAAGAGATAGGTACATGATTCGAACCATGTGATAAATTGGGATGTGATTTAGGTGGAACCTGAGGGAGAGTTCCAAATCGAACCAATACGCATCCTCGACCGGAAGGTCACAATGCTCCGAAACCGGGCCATAGGGTAGGTAAAGGTGCAATGGGAGCACTACGGACTTGAAGAGGCTGCATGGGAGATGGAGGATTCCATGTGATTGGCACATCCATTTTTGTTCAATTATGCAGAACACTAAGGCGGTACCAGTGTAGCATTTTGTTCAAATTTTGTAAAGCACTGAGGATAGTGCTATTGAAGGGGGAGGGGAATGTAACACCCTGGTTTTGACCCCGTTGCATAAAATGTACATGATGTATATATTGTAATGAATCGTGGTGTGGAGCTAAAGGAAAAAGTCCCACCATCGATTTGTTTGTGTTATGTTTCGACGATTGGAATCGTTGCCGATGGTTTATCGTGGTATATGGCATATATTAAGTTTTGTCATCATGTAAATATTCATCTTTGATTAAATAACCCAACCAGCTATGTTTGCGGAAACTAAATTGAGAAGGGGCATGATTCTCATAAGGATAAGGGGGGGGGGGATGTTAAACCTTGAACCAATGGGGAAAAATCCATGTGTCACCACCCTGTTTGATTTGCCCATCTTTCCTTGTCTTATCCAACTACCACTTTAATGTTCTGCTGAGTAGTTGAGGCAGTTATGGCTGGGAGTGGAGTGTGGCAGGACTATCAATCCTTGCCCACATGCACACTCCACCAGCAAGTTGACCCTCACGTTGGGAAGAAAACCACAACCGCCATCACTCCATACGGATTCCCCATCATTCCACTCTCTCCATGACAGTGTTGAAACACTCACGCACTTCCGACTCGCCATTCTCTCCATTGTCGGTTCATCCTCACGTAGGGATGGTAGTTCCACTCATTCTCATGGAAGGAAAAACGCCCTGTGTTTCATGCAAAGGAATTTCTTTTTCTGTTTGGTCTCACGCAGCCAGGAGAGGGAGCCGTTTCGACTGTCATTCACATTTTCCACAGAGAGGAATCTGGTGTGTTTCCATTCGTATTTGGGATCTAGTGTAAATTTCTCTCACGCACTAGGTTCTGCATTGTTTTAACTCACACAGCAAGCTGGGGGTCGTTCGGTCACTATCACCCACAATTTTTCCTGTGGAGAGCCATTTTTACGCTCAGGGACTATGTGTAAGTTTCCTTACCGATTTGTGGCTTGTGTATATGTTTTCCCCTTGCTCAGCTAAGAACCTGGCTTTTCTCTTCCATTTTCGGACTGTGTAAGTCTTGGTTTCGATTACCATGGAATGCTCCTACTGAATTTTTTAACTATTTTTCAAAAATAAAAGATTATTATTTTTTAATAGTTTATTACTTTGTTATATATATATATATATATATATCGAAACTCATTAGCTTGATAATTTAATTTGATAATATACCCTCTATGAGTTTAGCGTATAGAAAAACCAAGAAACCTAATTTTAGATGATTCCAACTTTTATTGTTGGGATTTTAGTTTTATTAAATTTGATATTTTATTTGTTGGAGTTTAACATTTTTAAATATATTTTGGTATTTTAATATTATTATTTTTTATAATTAGGTAAAAAAAGATATATTGTAAATATAATTGCTCAACTAATGTAACAAAATAATAAAAAATAAAATTTTTAACTATTCCCAAAATAAATGTTGGCTAGAAAAACAACCTAATATGGGTGAGATGTTGTAATGTTTTTACCTAACAAAAAAATAAAAATAAAATTTAATTATACGCAAAAAAAATGTGGGTTAGAAAAAAAAACACAATGTGGGGAAGTTGTTGTAATGTTTCTACCTAACAAAAAAGAAAAAAACATTGAATTTTCCCCCAAAAAATGTTGGCAGGCCTTCTAAACAACCCATTGTTTTATTGTACATGGTTTAGGAGGGCCTTGCGCATGGTTTTAAAACCACGTGCAAAGCCTCCCAAACAACCCATGGTTTTATTGTACATGGTTTAGGAGAGCCTTGCAAATGGTTTTAAGACCATGTGCAAGACCTCCTAAACAACCCATGGTTTTAGGAGGGCCTTGCATATGGTTTTAAAACCATGTATGGGGAGATGTATAAAAAATAATAAAAAATATTATATGTTGGCCATAAATAATATTAAATACTAATAATAAAAATATTATATGTGGACCTTAAATAAAAATAGGTGTCCTTTGGTTTGAATCAAATCAATGGCTATATATAGGATTCACCAAAGTTGATAGCTCATTGAGTGCAAAACCTAAGAAGAGGTTTGCACATCGAGAGTTTTGATCCCTCTCGACACTTAATAGAGCTTATGATTTGGATCTACGTTGGTTTACTTATAAAACCATGTCCACAAATTTGAATCAACACAAAGATAAATCAATAACATAACAAAAAATTCAAAAAATCATATGGCCCACGACAATGCATGCTCTTCAAAAGGGTATTTTTTATTTTTTCGATTTTTGTAATGAGGGAAAAAAAGTTTTACGTGCACACACGTGTACGGAATGAATTTAAAGTTTTCAACAGTCAGTTTCGAAAATTAAAATAAAATATAAATTTTCATCATAAATTAAAAAAAAATGTGCACCGCATAGTGCATTTTGTACACATTATATAAATATTCAAAATTTATGCATTTATCACTAAATTATTTTATGTACACACAAGCCATTTGTAAACTTTTGCTTAAATTTATATGAACAACTCTATCATTAAATGTGATTTTTACATATTAAATATATTTATTATTTAAAAAAATATAAGTGAAAAAATGACTTAATTCCTTCTAATTTGTTTTATTGTTGTATGTCTAAATTCACAAACCATACATTAGTTTTGATAATTTCAATTTAATAAATTAATTAAAAACTTAATTTTATCATCACTTTTAACCAAATAAATGTATTTATGTTCATAAATTCAGCCTCTCCCATTCACCAGAATAATAAAAACAATTTTTAATATAATATGTTTTTGGCATTCCCATTTATACCAAAATATTAAAACCATTAATACTAGTAGGTCCATTCTTACTCAAGGAAATCCGTGACAAAAATCACCACGAATTTGTCCAATGATACTAATGTTTTTTTTACGGGGACATATTTTTCTCATAACCTAAGGAGTAAAAGAAAGGTGACCAAAAATCACAGTTCAACCTTGTAAGGTTGTTAACAAACACGGTTCAACAGAGAAAGGGACACCACAATCACGTTCCAATAGGAAGGTTAGCAACAACCACAGTTTATCCTTAGAAACGTTGTTAATAGACAAATCCCAACCTGAGATGACTTAAAGAAGGCATCGTCCAACCCTTTAAGGGCTTACAAAGGTCACGAATCATCCCTAGAGGGCATACAAAGTCATGACGCAACCCTTTTAGGGATTACATAGCGCACAACCTAGCCCTAGAGGGAATAAATAGTGACATCCCAACCCTTTAAGGGCTTACATAGGTCACAACCCATCCTTAGGGAATACACAGTCACGACCCAGCCACAAAAGGTCACATATAAGGTTTTGGAAGCCTTAGATAAGGTGATGCCCAAGTTAATAGTCCAAGAGAGGATAGGAAACCCACATAGAGGAGAATGTTGGTGACGACCTACACAAACAACAGGAAGGATGTCACGGATAGGCCTAGTCAAGAATAATGAATTTACGACATGCTAAAGAAAGTAGTAGGAGAGTCACGTCCCACACCAAGAGCAACAAGAACATAAGACGTCAAGTCAAAGCAGCAGTAACCCTAGATGTTAAGCAACAACAAGCTTGTCAAGCAAAACTAGTAGTAATAGACTCCAAAGCAGACAAAGAGTCAGATCTAATTTTCTTTCTTGTCCAGATGCCACATGAAAAATGGAGAAGTGAAACTTAATTTATAATCTTGACAAGCCTTCTATAAATGTCTATTAGGTAACCCCTAAGTTTTGGGATAATTAGCAATAAAATAAAAAATAAGATTATGTTGACCTAGAATATGGGACTAAAGGTCATATGGTCAATAACAATAAGCTAATAAAATAAAATTCATCATACCAAAGGTACACACAATAAGGGTGCCACAAGGGTGCTAGGACCAAGTAAAAGATAAAGGACCATAACTCAACCAAAGGTTTCATAATAAAAAGGTAAGACAACCCTTGTACCCATAAGACCATGGTGTAGCATAAGTGTGGAGAAACAACCCCTTTTACCCACAGGACCAACAAGAAGTCATGTTTGAAATAATTCTCATTCAAACAATGAAATAAGAAAAATACCGATATTGTTTGCAATTGGAGTTGAATCCACCAAAGGTTGATCTTCACCGTCTTCTTGTTTCTCTGTCTATGTTGCTCGTTGTCGGCTCAGCATTTCTTTGAGATTTTTTTGTATCATGTTTTCATTAATTTGATCCCGATCGTGTTTCCTAATCTGATGATTTTTATTTCCCATCTTAATTGGTGAATAAGAAATGAAATGCATCCAATTTTCTTTGAAATCCTTAGGAAAAAAAAACACTTGAGTGACACAAGAGAGTAAAATTGAAGTTACAATTTATAAATTTAATTTTATGTGTGCCTTTTATATTTATTTATGCAATATATTTTAGTAAATGCAAATTATTGGTATGTTGTTCATGTGTTGGGTTGAGGAGGTGAAATGAATGAAAAGTTGGTGAATTATAGCATGATTGAGATAGCTTTTAAATTATTGATGGAGCTAATATTTCAATCGAGATATTTGCTCAATCACGCTTTTAGTTAACCCTTAATCAAGATGTTCCAAAAAAACTCACAAATGCTCGATCGAGTTATTTAAAGACCTTGATCGATCTAAAAAGCTCGATCGAGAGATTTAAAATAAACTTTTAAAGCCCCCTTGTTTATATAATTTTCCTTCTCATTTTACCAAACCTAAACCCTAGCCTATGATACCTCTTGGATGAAAAAGTTCATATCAATGGATTTGTCATTGAATCGTCTATTCATTGGCATAAAAATTGCAAGAGTTTGAGTTCATATGATAATCTTTTTTTCTTATAAAAATTATACTTATAAAACCATGGCCACAACTTCAAATCAACAAAAAATTAAATCAATAACAAAAAAATCATAACAAACAAATTTCAAAAAAGCATATGGCTCAAACCAACACATGCTCTTCAAAAGAGTATTTTTTATTTTTCGAATTTTGTAACATATAAAAAAAAGTTTTACTTGCACACACTTGTATGAAATGAGTTTTAAATTTTCAACAGTTGGTTTCAAAAAGTTAAAATAAAATAAATTTTTCATCATAAAATAAATAAAAAAATGTGTACCCACAATGCATTTTGTGTACAATAGGTTCTTATTGTTTTTTAAGAATTTTTTAAGAAAATACAAGTCACTCAATAGGTTCTTATTGTTTTTTAAGAATTTTTTAAGAAAATACAAGTCACTTGTAAACTTTTGTTTAAATTTACAAGAACAATTTTATAAATTTACAACAACAATTTTATCATTAAATAATAGATAAAATGATCACATAGTTCTTTCTAATTTGTCAATTATTACATGTCGAAATTCACAAAACATACCAGAGCTTCGTTATAAAAAAAAATTATCATAACTTTTTGACCAAATAAATGTTACCCCTCTTCATAAATGGATTCTTTCTCATTTAACAAAATAATTAAAAACATTTATAATATAATATACTTTTACCAAAATAATAAAACCATTTTACAATTCTCATTTATACCAAAATAATAAAACCATTAATAAATTTATACCAAAATAATAAAGCTATTAATCAATCCCTGACAAAAATCACCATGAATTTGTCCAATGATACTAACGCATTTTCCATTTTCCACGGGGACATATTTTTCTCAAAACCTAACGTGTAAACGACGGGTGACCTACCTATTCCGCCAAACTGAATAGTGCTGTAACTTACAAAATGTTTGGTGACAAATAATCAGAGTTCCAGTCCGAGCCAGACTGCGAGTTGAGAAGGATTAAAAATCCCGGGAATGTGGACGTCGCCAGATCTGAGAAAATCTGCAACAATATAATACACCCTTTCTTTCTCTCTTCTGCTTTCCGGGCTTTCTCCTTCTTCGGATTTGTTTTCATTTTCCGGACGGCCGGTGTTCGAATCCTGCGGCGGTGGCCAAGGCCTGCCGAGCGATGTACAACGGTTGACATACTCGTTTGCCATAAAGCCGGCCAGCCGCCAATTAACCGGCTTCTTTTTCGTTCACCGGTGGCGGTGGCGGCGGCGGCGGCGGCAGAGTGGGCGCTGGAAAATGTGTATAACCTTCTCTTTATATAAATGTATTAATTGGAAAATGTTTATAAAGATGGTCAAAGTTTTGGGTACTTTTATTTATATATATTTTTTTTAATTTTAATATCAAATATAATAATTAATATATATTATTCTTTCTCAATATTAATATCAAATATAATAATTTATATATTTTTAAATTAATTCTTTTAATATATATTCTAAGCTTTATTGACTACTTGGTTTATTTTTATTTTACAAATAAAAAGTTGGNTCCTCCCTCCATCGGACGGAGGAGGAGCAAAGTCAACGTTAACTTTGCTCCTCCTCCGTCCGATGAGGGAGGATTGCTCCATAGCTAGCTTACTCCAAAAAGTTGTAAAGGGTTAAGAAATTATACAACCATAGAACCCGAAGGGTTGGCTATGGTCTACGTATTACATTACTTTATATATTATCTATTATGCATACCTTGTACGGGTAGATATGTAGGTGGTTACTCCTATTTTAGGAATTAAATTTTGAAGAGGTTTGAAAGTAATAATTAAGGTTGCAGAGATTATTATTATTGACCAAGCATCTAAAGTCCACAATAAAGTGCATATAAATGTGGTTAAATTTGAAGGGTTATGAGAAGGTTACATATAAATGTATTAATTGAAAAATGTTTGTTAAGATGTTCAAATTTTATGCTTTAAGATAAGCAAGGGGTAGGTAGAGAAAATGATTTAATCTATCATGGATGCATAAGGTAGTGGTTGGATATTTATGTGAGGTTAAATATTAAATGATATATCCATGAAAATAGTGGTCGGATGTTTATTTAATGTTTATCTAAGATTGGATGTTTGATAGTTTCTCTTTTGTCGATTCCATGCTGACACTTGGGAAGATGAACATCCAACATAATTGATCTTGCATTTTGTGAGGGCTCTTGCTCTTTCTATACCTGAGCACTCATCTCCCTCTTGAGTTGTCCATTTAATTATAAGCATAAATAGGATCCGCAAACATTCATTGCTTGTCACATCCTCCTCTTGTGCATCTTATCATTCATATATGTACAAAGAATCTATCTAAATGATACCAAGAACATATGCACATGTTATGGCAATACAAGGAATCAACAAGTTGGGATAGAAAATCCTCCCTCTTTATATATGTCCTTATGCAGAAATCTCATTGTGCATCTTTGATCTTGACATCAAATTGAACATGTTCTCTTTGTTGTGTCAACGTCATATCATTAATAATATGCACGCATTAGCACAATCTAGGTTAGATCATAACCCTAGACATTATATTATGATAAATGCTTGAACAAGCTCTAACCTTCTTTGCACTTGAAAATTCATATTACATTGATCGATGCATCACAAACAATGATTAAGAATTCTACACCAATGTCCTTTACATATGAGCATGCACTTCTTAAATAATATATTTTTCAAGATCTCATGCATCATCACACTTGCTAGTATAAACCAGGATAATTTAACACATAGGATCAAGATCATAAATGAATTCTTACTTCCTTATGCAACTTTGATCATAATGAGTCAAGGAACTCTTTTACACAAGAAATGATCAACTAGAAGGTATCATAATTATGATCTCAAGATTCAATCATATGAAGAGTTAAGTAAGATTTCTCACTTATCACAAAAAACATGCTTGATTCAATCCTTCTGGCATTTGTTGGTCTCTTCAAGGGGTCATCATTTTCTCATTCCATCAAATCCATTTTTTGATATAGACTGAAAGAACGCATCTCTTTCTTCAGATGCCTCAGAAATATTGATCTTAAATTTAGTCAAATAATTAGGTCAAACTCATATCTTTGTCATCTTTATCACTTTGATGGCCAAAATAAAGTTCAAGCCCTTACTATTAGTTTGATAATGTTGAAACCCTTATCTTAGGATCATTCTAGACTCTGTTAAACTAAATAATAGAGTTAACTACAATCCCTAAGCTCCGATAGCATGTTAAATTTTGAGTTAGGTTAGGGTTAATATAAAGAACAATTAAAATTTATACTTTAATGCATAAACATATCTAAAAAACAAAGCTAGATTTAGGAGAGTATTGTTGTACTAAATTTAAACATAATTGTGAGCTCTTTCAAATTTATCACTCTGTTGGTCACTGTGTTTAAGTTGGTCCTTGATATGGATTATCATTTCCAATATAAAGAACATAAAAAGTAACAAAAATTACAATGGAACTAATACACAGTAATTAAAAAACAAATGCTGAATAGATCTGGTTTGAATTTTCCTTATACTCAGATATATTGAGTAAGCTCTTGTCATTGTAAGGACAAGCTGTCATAAGTCATACTTTGAAAGAGAGAAGGTTAAAGTGCTATGGGTTTAGGTTAGATACATATAGTAACAAATACCAGTCACCAAGTTAGATGGTCTCATTAGGATAGAAACAATGATACTCAGAACAAACCACAAATATGCACCCTAAAAGTCATAACTCCCTTTAGCAGACTTACCACTACTACTCACCCATCATATAGGGTTTAATAAAGTCATAGATCAACTAGAATAGGGAACCGCAGTCCATGGAAAATGTAGGAGATATTATGTACAATCATGACCCAGCCAAAATAAAGACAACACAATCACGACCTAGCCCAAAAATCATCCAAACAGTCACAACATGTTAGTAGAAAATAACCATAATCATGTCCATCCCAAGGGGCATACAAAATAGTCACAACTTAGGAAAATGTCACGACCCATTCTTAAAGGCTCATAGTAGCCATGTTTCAACAAAGTGGATAAACCCACAGTCATAGTCTAGTAGGAAGGTAACACGACCCAACAAAATAGGTGACCAACAATCATAGTTCGGCCTTATAAGGCTATTAACAAATACTATTCAACAGAGAAAGGGACACCACAGTCACGGTCTAGCAAGAGGGTCACCATCAGTCACAATTCATTCTTATAAAGGTTGTTAAGAGACACATCCCAACCCCGGAATACATAAATCAACCACGACCCATCCCTTTGAGGGATTACATATGTAATGGCCCAGCCCTAGAGGGAATACATGTTGATTTATTTGTAACTTTGGAAGATATTCTGATGTATATTATCGTTATATGTTGTTGTAACCCCATTGGGAATGTGTGTTACCCCTTTACGAGATGTCCAAATTGTGTCTAGACCTTGAGGTACGACCTCCATTAGAAGTCGGGGAAATAGTCCCGAGTGTAACATAATGTAATATGTAATTGTTGTCTCTCTAGGAGAAGTGGGCCCCATGTGAGATGACATGTAGGCTCGAGTCTTATATTTGGTCAATGAATTAAAAGGGTATAAATATGGAGGTGCTCTCCCTCATTTATACACACCTCACACTCTCTCTAACGCACATGAGAAATAAAGACATGCATAGGAAGAGTGAAAGATAGTTGCTGAACATTTCTTATTACTACTTTTGATCATCTTACTATTATGATGAAGTTTGCGGGGTTTTCTCCTTTATGGTTTCCTTGGTAAAAATATTTGTGTCGTGTGTATCTTTCACATCTTATGCATCTTGTTGTACTTGTTATTCTTTCAGATAAAGATCCTATATAATCTAATTAGATCTTAATAAAAACTAACATGGTAACAGAGCCTCTCTGAAAGAAGGAACTGTGCAACTGAGGGAACTAGGGATTCCTAGTTGAAGGTGTTCTCTCCACAGATCATCAAGAAAAGAGGGATAGGATAACTCACCTCACTAGGGTGCATCTTTTGGTTGTACTAGTTTATGAATTAGATAAGTTTCTATTTTTAGCTGCAATTGTTGCCGGGAGGAACTAGGGCATCAAGTATCGAAGGCTTCCCACCTCATTTTTTAGAAAGTGACCTAGCTGAGAAATTCACCTCAAGGAGGCACATATATTTGTCTAAATAGAATTCACAAACTCCATGTTTGGAAAATTAGGGTTTCTGTGACAAACCCTAGGTCAACCTGCTCTGAAACCTAGTCAAACACCTCAAATTGGTAAGATCCAAATCTTTACTATTTTCATTTGATGTTCTCATTTTGAAAATATGACTCACCATACTCAGCTTGAGGAAAAGCTTGGAGGGGTTGATAACTTCCGGGCATGGAAGTATAGGATCTCCTCGATCCTTGAAGAAAATGACTTGGATCAGTTTATTAGTGGATATGTTCCAAAACCAGAGGGAGATGAGACTCTGCTCATAAGAGAAGAATGGATAAGGCTAAGAGAATAATTGCATATTCTATTAAGGATTGCCTCATCTCCCATGTGTCTGCATTCAAGACACCGAAGGAAGTATATGATTCTTTGAAAAAGATGTTCGAAGGAAAGGACATCAATCAGAAAATGAATTTGAGGAACTAGCTGAAGAATGTGAAGATACAGAACTCTGATACTATACATTGTTACTTCACTATGGTTGCTCAAATCAAAGAACAACTTGAAGTAGTTGAAGAAAATGTCAAAGAAGGAGAAATTGCAATGACAACCCTGAATGGTATCCCAAGATTATGGGACTCTTTCATTCAAGGGATTTGTGCAAGAAGGAAGTTGATCTCTTTCAACAGACTTTGACAAGAATATGCACAAGAAGAAGCAATACTTGTGACAAGAGAATAAAAGTTGGCAGCAACTAATGATCAAGCTCTTGTAGTCTACAAGAAGAATTTCAAGAAGAAGGAAATGAAGGAGAGCTTTCATCACAACAAGAATAAATAAAAGAAACTGAAGAAGACGAAAAGAGATCTTTCAAATGTTCGATGTTATACTTGTGATGAAAAGGGACACTTGGAAAGAGATTGTCCCATCCATAAAAGGAGACACCATGCTCACATTGTCGAAGATGATGAACCAACAAACAAAATATTTAAACGAGAGAATAATGATTGGGATGAAGAGTATGTGATAATATCAACACTCACTAGCACTATCACACGTGGAAGCAATGATTTGCTCATGGATAGTGGAGCTTCCAAACACATGACTAGATACAATGAATCATTCGTCATTATGTATGAACGTGAGTCACCTCACAAGGTGAAACTTGGGGATGATTTTCAATACCCCATAAAAGGGAGTGGCGAAGCTTCATACACGATTGATTCTAGGAAATCCTTAAAGATGAAGGATGTGCTATATGTTCTAGGATTGAAGAAGAATCTTCTCTCCATATTTGCAATAGATGCAAAAGGAATTAGGGTTGCATTTGTAGATGGCTAAGTTCTGATGTGGCCCAAAGGAAAGACAATAGACGATGCAATAGTAATTGGAGAAGAAGACTGATGCTTGTACAAGTTGAAGGGATAGCCTGAAAAAACATTGGTTCATGATTTAATTGAACCAAATGAACTGTTGCATAGAAGGATTGCACATGCGCACTACTGAGCACTACTGATGGCAAGCAAAGCAATTTCAGGATTTCTAGAGATCCAGGAAAAGCATGAGGGCATTTACAAAGGATGCGCAAAAGGAAAGAATGCAAAGAAGACATTTCCCAGCAATGAGAGAAAGGCTAAAGGAATATTGGAGATAGTACACTTGAATTTATGTGGACCCATGTATTCTAGCTCATTAAGCGAGTATGTGTACTATGTTTCCTTTATAGATGACTTCTCACGTAAAACTTGGATATATTTCTTGAAAGAGAAAAGTGAAGTTTTCAGTAAGTTCAAGGAATATAAAGCCTTACTCGAAAAACAGATAGATAGGAATATTAAGATTCTACAATCAGATAATGACGGCGATTTCATTTTGGAAGAATTTAAGGAACTTTGCAAACAATATGGGATTAAGAGGGAGTTTATCACTCCATAAAATACTCAGCAAAATGGGGTTCCAGAATGAAAGAACGGAACCATAATGGGAGAAATGAAAGCAATGTTGCTTAACCAGGATCTTCCTATGCACCTTTGGGTGGAGGAAACAAGAAAAACTGTGTATGTACAGAACCGTACTCCTCATCGAGTACTTGACAACAAGACTCTTGAACAGGATTTATCAGGAGTGAAACCCAAAGTCAGCCATCTGAGAATATTTGGTTGTCCAGTGTGCATCCATGTACCAAAGGAGAAAAGGACCAAGCTCAATCCTTATGGGGGGAAGGATGTATTTGTAGGATATAGTGATACATCAAAGGCCTACCGAATATACTTCTCAAGATTCAAGAATATTGACATTAGTAGAGATGTAACCTTTGATGAAGACTCAACATACTTCAGATCCAGGAGGACTCCTATCCAAGAAGTCGAGGGACCTGAAGAGACGAGAGTCCGAGACATGGAAATTGAGGAAGTAATTCTAGAAGACACTGAATATCATGACATGACAGAACAATACGAGCTGGTATATACATTGTTTGAGAAGGACTCCCACAAGAGGAAACCAACATGGGCGCAGGAGCTCTTACGAGAAGCTGAAAGGTATGGAGATCTATAAGGACTATATAGAGAGAAAAAAAGGGTAAAGCCCTAAAATAGGTATGTGGCCCTCCTGTGTGACATCATTGATAAAGAACCTTCCACCTATGAAGATGCTACCAAAAATAAGGAATGGAAGGATGCGATGATCGAGGAATATGAGTCGATCATGAAGAATGATGTTTGGGAGGTTGTTCTAAGGTTGGAGAAGACGTTTGTCATGACTTCAATGTGTATCTACAAGATCAAGCATGCTACAGATGCCAGTATTGAGAAACACAAGGAAATATTCGTAGCATGAGGATTCTCACAGAAAGAAGGAATAGACTACGAAGAGACATTTGCACCCATGGCGAGGTACACTTCCATAAGGACCATACTTTCTTTGGAAATAGTTATGAAATGGAAAGTACACTAGATGGATGTCAAGACAACCTTCTTGAATGGTGTATTCGAATAGGA
Source organism: Pseudotsuga menziesii (assembly GCA_001517045.1). NCBI lineage: Eukaryota > Viridiplantae > Streptophyta > Pinopsida > Pinales > Pinaceae > Pseudotsuga > Pseudotsuga menziesii. The sequence continues at coordinate 2,729 of LPNX010576255.1, read as the reverse complement.
AGTGTACATAGAAAAACCATTGCGATTTGAGACACATGATAGGAAGACCCATGTGTGAAAATTGAAGAAAGCCTTTGATGGTTTGAAACAAGCACCGAGGACATGGTACAATAGGATGGATAGCTTCCTGAGAAGCTTGGCATTTACCAAGATTAAAGAATATTCCAACCTCTACTTCAAGGTGGAAGACGAAAAACCAGTGATACTCCTGTTATATGTCGATGACTTGTTTCTAACAGGCAATGAGGAACTCATTACAGATACAAGAAGGACACTTTCTATTGACTTTGATATGAATGACCTAGGTATGATGCACTACTTCTTAGGCATGGAGGTGTGGTAGAGTTGTTGATTGCATGGGCAGACCCAGGTTTACTATAATTAATCAACAACACCCCAAACTCACTGGCCCTTTCGGCAACAGACCGCAAAGCGATCTGAAGTCTCACCCGAAGTGGATCTAATGGGTTGGCCAAGACTCAAGTGTCTTGGACCAGGTTCTGGACATCCTACTTCTTTCGCCTTTTTCCTATGCGCCACTAGGTCAACTAGCCCTGCGCATCGCACGTCCCCTTCTACTCGCAGCACTTTCTCCCAAGCGATGCTCAACCCCGTACCAGTTGCTCGGATTCCTCTCACGTCGCACAACTTCCACTTACTCGCAGCTTTCCAACCCCTACTACAGTTCTGCGCACCGTGGAGCCTCCATCCTGTCCTCAACGCTGAGCCCCCAGCTCGCAGTATCTCGCATCGCAGCTCCTCTGCCGATGCGATATCGCTCCTCTGCGATAACTTACTACTGCGACTTTACGCTCTTAACGTTGATTGCGCCGATGTGCGACCCTACTTCTCAGAAGTCTATTATGAGTAACTGGTAATTAGTGACGGACGTGAAATAGTCCCTTAAACAACCTACTGCAATACTTCGACTTATCCTTAGCTTATTGCAATATTATGAACAAACAATACATACATTCGTCTACTGCCACTATCATTACATGCATAATAACTGGTAACAATAAGCAAATATAATCACATCCATTCAACACATAACACGCAGATTTAACGTGGTTCACCCCCGGGCTGGGAGCTACGTCCACCAAACTGTGCTTCTATTATATATCTTGAGGGAAGTTAGCACAGTTTGTTGCACTACCCTTGCAGCGCAAAGTTTCTCCTAGATCTCTGATCTTCTCTTTATATCCCTTCCCTCTCTGTTCTCTCTCTGCAAATGATTACATACAGACTCAAATGACTCACAGACGACTATGTGCCTGGATCGTTACAACATAGTCTGTCCGACTGATTTCTGAACTTACAAGACTATATACTGATCGACTATCTACTGATTGATTAGCTATCCAACCAACCCTTTACAATACAAAAATGCAAGCTTTTATAGGCAGCCCGAAGGTCGTGCCATTACAACACTTTGGGCCTATCCCAACAGTAAACCCATACCCTAAACAGTGACAGTCGGTCCTCTCTGTCCTTGAGGTAGCCGCTTCCCGTCACACCGCAGCTCTCTGCAGTCTTCCATGCTTCCCGGTACTGACCATGGGTACTATGCACCGCTTCTCTTTCTGTCCTTCGCCTTCAATGCTTGAGCCTCGTTGCTCCTTCTTCTTTATGAGGGTCGCTGGGCCCTCCTGTCTTCCGCCGCTGCCTTCAATGCAGTGGTTGATCTTTCTTCTCTCGGCCGCTCTGGTACTGTTGCCTTCTTGACTTTTCTATCCCAAAAGTCATGGTTTCCAGCTCTGCTCTCCAGCTGGAAACGTGCTACACCGTCGTAGCTCTGCCCTGTCCTTTTTCCGCTAAACTTCTCTCTTTCCGCCAAAATTAGCAGCTTCTTCTGTAGCTGCGGGGTCCTGCTCCAACAGTCCCCTAACACTTACTTGTGGCTCGCCCCGAGCCACTACCAGCAGGTGTTTCCTGTTGTAGCTTCTCCTTCGCCTTCTGCGAAGTTTTTTGCAACTTTTCCAGAAGTTCTGCAACTTCATGCTTCATCACCTCGGCACGCTCTTTCTGGAGTTTCGGTAACGTAGCTTGGTGGGCTCTCTTATGCTTTCTGCCCTTAGTTATGGTGTCGCTTTCTTCGCTACTTCTTCTTTATGAGGGCTCCAGTGTTTGAGAAGTGGTCCACAGATGTCCTTGCCTCATTATGTCGATTAGACTTCTATCGCAAGGAAAATCTGCATCTTCCAGCCTCCTCAAACCTTTTCTTCCATCTTAGGGCCTTGTGGATGGAGAAGAAGCAACCCATGAACGCCGCTCCGAGGACAAGCCTTTGCCCTTCTTCTGGGAGTCTTCCCTCTGCTGGGTTTGCAGTCTTCTTCCACTTCTCTTCTCTTCGACGTGGTCCAGGTCCATAGGCTGCCTTGGATCCTCAAGGTGCTGTTTTGCCTTTTCTTGCTCAGCACCCCTCGCGAAGCATGCATGCTGCCTCTGATCTATGACAACCATATGTTGTTTCTTTACCTTAGGAAGCTTTTGTTCTTCGGTTAGCTGATCAGATGGGTTAGCGAACTTCTCCCGTTGCTTTCTTTTTCTGATTTTTACCTTCCTTGTAGCGGGAGATTTCTCCTCATCAGTCATCTGCTCTGCTTTCTTATCTTCAGTGGTCGGCTCAGCATTCTTCTTCTTTTCAGCGGAGACCTTAGTAACCACTCCTACTTCTGGCACTTGACTCTTCATCCCTAGCGACTGTCTAACTTGTGCTGTACTTAGTT
>LPNX010576193.1:0-25046 GCA_001517045.1 Pseudotsuga menziesii | reverse complement strand
TATGTGAATTAGATAACACCATTCAATTTTTAACTTCTCAATTTGTTTTTTACATAAACTCAACATGTCACTATATCAAATGTGCATAATTATATTCAATAATCAATCTTAAAACATCTTCTAGACTTCCTCCGTGAATAAATGTAAGGCACTTGCAATAAGGTTTGAAGTGACTTTTCACTATTATTTGTTATTATAATTGATATAAATTTGATTGTTCTACTCTGTTGCATTCTAATTAATATTATATTTTCTTTTGTAGAGTTTAAAGTGGTGTGAACTTTGTACTAATGCAATATCTTATACTCAACAAAGACAAAGTAGTAACATTTTCATAGTGCAAGCTTTCACAGTTTGTCATCATTGTGAATGATTTTTTGGATTAAGTTGTCAGTGAGTTTTTCAAACCAACATTTCAAGTGGGAACTCCATGCATGCTCGTCAGGGGAACAATGTAAAATTCATTATGGTTTGAAAATCTTTCACATAGCTTAATCTCGAAAATCAATATCCAAATATTAACATTTAATGTCAATACTACATAAGTTAATAATAGTCACAACACAATATTAATATGTTGTTAAATAACTTTATATTATGTAAGAAATTTCTTACACAAATTATTAATAATTCGCTAGTCAAATATTGATGACTTTTGTTTTAATACGTAAATATAAATATTAATGATAATCAAAGTATATCATTAAATACATTTATAGGTAAAAATTTTCACAGAAATACGTTATTCTTAAAATCAACATTCATCAACTTAGTTTTTTAATACACCACCACCACCACCACCAACAATAATAAATTATGTCTCTAATTCATAATTTATTTTTGTCATTACTAAGATAAAACCCATTTTACTCTAAGTCATAAAATATTTTCTCGTCCACTATCAAGTGCTGCCAATTTCCAAAAATAAAACATCATACTAAAAAAAAAATTAGAACTCAACCTAGACACATTAGTTAACATAATTTCAATTAAATGAAATTCCAAGATAATAATAGCAACACACATTGATTATTAATGCCATTAAATAGCTTTAATAATAATATGTAAAAAATCTTCTACTATCTATTTTTCGTGATATAATCATTGATCTTAACTTATATTAGAAAATATAAATAATAGTAATATAAATAAATTATATTTCTATTCTAACTTGTAATTGATTTTGATCGTTAAAATAATAAACTTAGCATAGTAACACTTAATATATAATAGTTTTTCTTGTCACTTGTAAAATGTTGCCAACCTTCTAATATATTACAACATGATACTCAACACATACAATATTACTTGTTATGTTGAGAATTAAAATTGTTACAATAACAAACACATTTGTATTATTCCATTAAATAGTTTTTAAATGGGTCATTCTAAAATTGTGCCAACCTTCAACTAGTATAGGAACTCAACACCAACAATGTACTAGTTATCATATCAAATTATAATTCAATTGCTTTATCATAGTAACATATACAATATTAATTTCATTACATAAACTTAATCAACTTACCACTTAATTCAAACTATAGATAAGATTAATAGAAATTATGTAAGGAATCAAAGTCCAAGAATTTCATCATTTTGAAAGAATTAAAGTCTAAGGCTTTCTTCATTTTGATTTGTGAGAGAGGATTAGAAATGTGTAATCTAGGTGTTAACATAGTCCCTCTCCCCTCATGTTGTAAAGGGTGCTAGCTCAATGGAAGAGCACCTGCATTACAAGCAGGACGATGGTGGTTCGATTCCTCCGTGCCCTAACATAAGTTAATAGATGATATAAGTTAATAGATGATATAAAATATTAATGATAATATAAAGATCGTAAGATATATATATTTTCAATATAAATATGCTCTTTTCAATTAAACACATTGTTCAAATACTTCATAAATAAATAATGAATACTTGCAATAATTAGTTCAGTGGGTTTTCCCCCTTTCCTCTTGTATATGAAAAAAAACAAATTGTAATGCAGTAACGCTATTCTAGTTCATAATTGATTTTGATTGTTAAAATAATTAATATTAATAAATAAGGGAGGCTTTACTAACATCAATATAATTAAATAAATTTATAGGTAAGAAATTTCTCACGTTAATATATTATTCATAAAGTAAACATTCATCAACTTAGTTTTTAATACACTACCACTACCAACAACAACAATAATAAATTATGTTTCTATTTTAATTCATAATTTATTTTAATCATTACAAGGATAAAACTTAGACTTTAAAGTCATAAAATATTTTCTCATTTTGATTATAAGTGGTGCCAACTTCCAAATATAAAAGAACATACTCAACAAAGACAAAAAATAATTACTATGACAATGTTTGTAATTGTTGTAGTAACAAATACAATGTTGGTATTATGTCATAAAATAATTTAATCAACTTAACATTTAATACAAACTATAAATAATATTAATAGAAATTATGTAAAGATTCAAAGGCTATGGCTTTCCTCATTTTGAAAGAACTCAATCTAGCGGAAGTTCTAAATTCTAGATCTAACCCATCTAGTTCTAATTGAGACGTAATATTTCCTTAAATTGGTTCTAATTGAGATGTAATTTTCTTTTGAATGGTTGAATACTAAAGTTTTACTTCAAATAAATAAAAAATATTAATTGATAAAATAACTCATTGGATTAATTCTTCCAAGTTTAATGGAATAGTTCTTTGAGTTGATTTTTCTAGATTTAATAGAATATGTATTTAGAGATTTACAAAAAAGCTCAATGTGGATGAAGTCCTTGTAATAGAATATTTCCAAATTTAATGAAATATGTGTTAAATCATCAATACGAGGAAGAGGATACCTGTTTTTAATGGTGATTTTGTTAAGGGCCCTGTAGTCGACACACATCCTCCACGACCCATCCTTCTTTGGAACCAAGACTATAGGAGAGCCACAAGGAGAAGTGCTGGGCCAGATGACCCCCTTCTCAATCAGCTCCTAAACCTGCTTCTTGATTTCTTCGTTTTGCATTATAGACATCCGCTACATGGATATGTTCGGGAGTGGCACGTCCTGCTGCAAATGTATCTCATGCTGAATCTCTCTCTTTGGTGGTAACCCCTTCGGATCTTGAAACAAATCATCATACTCAGAAATGATGTCAATCAGTTCAGATTTATGCTTAGGGTCACATTCTTCAAAATATTTAGAGATTTCATCATTTTTCATCTTAACCATCATCAACACAAAGTTCTTACTAGCATTCACCAACCGCTTCATTTGTCCCGCAGAGACTATTGCTAGATTGGTTTTTATCTTAAGTGCCCATACAATATATTCCATACCTTCTGTAAAAAGATGGTACTTATTCTGCTCTCTATAAAAGACTGCTTTCTGGTCATACAAATATGGACTCCCAAGTACAATTCCACAAATGTCAAGTGGTACTACATCTAATTCTACCTCATCCCTAAACTTTTTCAGTAATTGCAAATTTTAATACACATTTCCTTGTAACTTGCAATCGTGTATCATTAGTAACCCAACCTAGAGGATAGGGCTTTTCATGAGGCACAGTAACTAAATGCAATTTCTTAACCACTTCTTCAAATATCAGATTTACTTGTGAACCACTATCAAACAATGTATCAATCTTTCTGTGATTTGCAATGACACGAACATGAAACAGTGCACTTCTATCTTTATCATTTTGCTTAGAAGTAGATGGCAGACTTGTACTTGCACTAGAACTTGATTGTGCATCAATGGGAAGTGAGATACTTTTATCCTTGCCTTGGATTTCGACAGCTGTAACCTTTGTTTCATCACCTGAGTCGGATCCCAAGTTTTGAATAACTGCTGCAGTAGCTTTTGATTTTCCTTTGTCTTTGTTTCCTCCATACTTCTTTGGCCTTAACTCCGGATGAAGCTTCCAACACTTAGAGACATCATGTCCCTTCTGACAATGCGAACACGTAGGCTTTTCACCTTCTTTCTTAATAGTAGCCATCTTCTTTTTCCCCTTATATTTACCTTTTGATTTGCTGTCAAATTTAAATGACTTCTTCACAAAAGTATCATTAGCATGCTTACCCCTAGCATCTAAATGGGTAGCTTGAACACATACATCATCCAAATTACTGGGATTAAACATCAGCAAGGTATGTTTCAAATAAGAATGCATGCCACCAATGTACTTAAGAAGAGTTTCCTGTGTATCTAATGAAACATTCAATGCAATAGCCCTCTTTTTGAATTCATGAGTATAATCTTGAATGCTTTGTCCTTTAGCTTGTCTAAACATTTGCCAATTCATGGTTAATTGCTGCATGTGACCTAAAGGATAAAATTGCTTCCTCAATACTTCAATGAATTCATTCCAAACAGAAATAATTTTACCATTCTTTCGAAGATCTTGCTAAATCTTGCTCTCCCACCAAGTAAGAGCCATTCCACTCATTCTCAAAGTGGCCAATTGGATTCTGGAAGGGTCATCACAAGCTGCTTGATCCAATTGTCTAATTATTTAGCATATACATCTCCATTATAAATAGGTAATTCAAATTTTACATCCAATTTGAAATAAGGCATATTAGAACTTGCATTATGAGAAGTATGAGAAGAAGAAAAATTCTAATTAGTGTCAGGAGGATCACCATCACCTCCTACTCCTTTACCCTTTTCTTCCGACTTCACTTCTGCATCTCTGGATGAAGATCCTTCTTCTTTCTTTTTCCTTTCTGCTCGCTCTTCGAGTAGAAGTTCCATCATGGCTTTCATGCTCATAAAAGCCTCTAGAAACTCAGTTTCCGACATAACAGGTTTTTCCCGTTTGGTGTGTCCTTCTTCTTCCCTTCGTGGAGAAGAAATGGTTCTTGAGAATGTTCTCCTGGAGCCAATATCAGGATCTCCTTCAACTAATTCTCCTTCACCAAGCTTTAACCTAGACCTGGTAAGCATTCACAAACTTGCACAACAGTCAACCAGCTCTGATACCAAATATGATCCGTAGGACCTCAACTTTAGTGCATTACAAGTTTGTTGTAAAAGAAGGCGTGCAACAGATTAATTAAAGGAACAGCATCAACAGAAATTAAATGCTCAGAACAGGAATGAAAAACAAGACTGATAAACCAATGCCAAGAAGAAACACAGAATGCAAAGTCACAGACAGAAATTGATAATGGAGTTCTCCCCCTCCACTGGGCTACGTCTCCGGGCCCCTCTCCAATGGGAACCGATCCAATTAACTTCTCAAAATGGTACAAATGGTTCTGGACTAATCACAGAAACTGGACATCAACAATAAAGTCTTCAAGACCTCCTCTCTAATGTTACAAAATTGGACTTCAATGGTCAAAAGAAGCCAAGTTATAACTGAGAATAGTCGACTTCAAAAAGGAACAGAAAAATGCGCTCTGAAGCTTCTCATCATAGAGAAAATGGTGCACTGTGCTCCCAATGAACTGAGTCCCCCCAATTGTCCTCAGTGTCCTCTATTTAAGCCTCATAAGTAACGGATTTTCCTTCTTTCACACAGCCGTTACCAAGGAGACAAAACGTAAACGAAATGCGACTGTTCACATCCCCTGCCAAATGCCCACTCGCTATCATAACAGGCTATTCATCTCCTTAACTGAACCAAAGAACCAAAATAAAATGTTACCAATGCGTCGGTTCCATTCCCTGAGACGTTGCATCCAAACTGTGTACCAACTGCAAAAACCATGATGGAAAATCCCCGCGCGAACGCATGCTGAGTATTTGAATCGAAAGTTTTAGTTATCCGGGCTTCTGCCATTGTGGAAGAGTGATACGCAACGGGCTCCAATATTTTTCCTACGATGATCTCTGTCTCAATCGGTTTTCGACTGGTTTTCGAGTCGGAACGCATGTTACTTTTGGTCTCCGCAGTTGCGGACGGTCAGACGGTAAAGTCTCCCGATTCGAATTTTCAAACCGTAAGTCTTGGGCTTCCGCCGAAAGCATTGTTCTTCCGATGAAGCTAGTGGCCATCATTGTGGACTGCTTATCACTCTGACTTCCGATTCGTTCTGAACATCTTTAAGCTTCCGCCGTTGCGGAAGGGGAAAAGCTTCCGATCCCTGACGTTGCAAACGAGGAGAGGCTTCTGATCCCCGATGTTGTGGACGAGGAGAGGCTTTTGAGCCCTGCCGTTGCGAAAGGGAAAAGATTTTGATTCCTGACATTGCAGACGAGGAAAGGCTTATGAGCCCCACCATTGCGAAATAAAATGCTCTTCTGTCCTCCGATCTGCGCAGCTTCTTGGTGTAGCTGCCGTCCGATTTCCTTCATGCGCGGCTTCTAGGAACCATGTACCATATTGGATCATTTAAGGAGGAATAATCCACTGGATCAATGAGGCTCTAGATGTTACCTATGGCGATACTCTAGTTGTGATGTAGTTGCATTCTGATCCTTGTGTTTTTACAGTTTCTTCAGATTCCTATGCTCCTTCAAAAATCGGGCTATAGTCCTCCTCTTCGTTGCAAGACCCTTCATCCAGCTGCAACTAAAATTTGTACTCACTCTCTTCGAACAAACTAGGAGTTCATCGGCCCTCCTCTATCTTTCTCCTTTTCCCTGATATGAATATCCTTCCACTTCTTAGGACTCTAGCTTCTAATTCAGTTTCTGTACTTCCTAGGAACATCTCAGCTCACCATTTCCCATTTTCTCTTTAGATCATCCACGGCATATCCCCTCTCCTTGGATATGTATCTCAACTACTCAACTGCAAGATTCCCTTCTCATAGACAAGCATATTTATCCATTTACCTATCGACAACAAATACCTTTGTCAAGATCCTTGGAAAAAATTTCTTTCAACCTCGCTATATGAGTTTATAGTGTCTACTACAAACTCAGTAATATACCCTTACAAAATACTATCAACAACCACTTCTCGTGCATCACAATGGGAAACTCTGCAAGGAATATCTCATGAATATCAGAATATATGTACTGGTCCAACCAGTTTTCTGTGCTCAATTGTGATCCAACTCTCTCTTCTTTCACAAAGGCTAGCATCTTAGACTCCAGCCAGTCCTCTATCTCATTCCTTTTCGGATGCCACAACATTTACCTCGACTCAAATGATTACAGGTCCTGGAAACGGAACCATTTGTTGGTCTAATCTTCCTTCTAGTCTTGACCTGATGTTCAACAATAAAAAAATACCAACAAAACACCACAAGACATTGTCTCGACAAAGAAAGATCAGTCAACAACACCCGCTAAGTAGGCATAGTCTCTCCTAAGACATCTTAATGTGTAACTTCCAGAACCATGTTTCCGCTGTTGGAGAGGGATTATAGTCCCTTGGCGCACAACCAAGGTACTCAAGAGGGATCGAGGGATGGAGGGATGGATTTTTACTACCATGCAAAGCTGTGTCACAATCCACGTGTGACACAACCTTGTCCTTCAAACTCAACAACTAGTGCAACTTGTGCGACACACTCAATTCCTTACTTTTAAATTGGCAGTGTGCGACTTATATTGTAACTTGGCAGCTTAACCATGAAATCATACATAACATGTTGATAATTCCTTAAACATTCATTCATTCATATAATGATTGGTAGTATTACGTCATACATTCCAAAGTAACTGTAATAATGTAAACTAAGCAAACATTCACATAAATATTCAACATTCAACAACATTCACCCATTTGACACAAGAAATAACGTGGAAACCCATCTGATAAAAACCACCAAGGAGCTCTTCATATGGCATGAGAAATGTGTATAACACCTTGTAGTCTACGACTTGCAGACTATTCTACGATATATCTAATGGACTCATACTCTTCTTTCTCTCATGCTCTTTGGTTTATTGCTTCTATCTACTCCTACTAATCCACTCACATCCTGGATTGACTCTTCTACCTAACGGTCTGCACACTTAGCTACAGATCCATGACTCAATGAACTTCTAATTATACTAGACTCTTAATGAAGCTAACTCAATCTACTTCTTGAAGCTGCCTCTCCAAGCTAACCCTTATACAAAATGATTCCTCCTACTTATAGTATTTACAAGACCGCATAGGGTCGACTGAGTACAACTCAATTATTACAGACACACGTAGCTACAAAATATCTATGTTACATTAATTCCAAGCCATAATGATAGAAAATTTGTGTATTACATTAACCAAAACCTTAAATAGACGTGAAAACATCTTTCATCTTGTCTGTACAGGTCATAACTAGCCACAAAACTATCCTTTAACCTTCTGTTGGTTCGTCCTTCTGCAGTCTTCCTTGAATTTATCCTGTCCAGCTTTAACTCTTCTACCTGCCTCTTCCACTGACGCTGGATGTGATTTTCCTCATCGCACCAATCCTATTATTTGCGCTTCCTTTCCATATTTATCCTGTCTCTGCCACATGCATGTTTTACCTTTCTTGCACGGGTTCTTTAGTTTCCTTCTTAACCTTCTTTTTCCCTGTCGCGCCCGCACTTTTCCTCCTGCGCTTGCGCATCAGATTTTTCCTTGCATACTTTTCCTGGACCAACAATAGCCATTCTCCCAAGGCCACTTGAGCCAGTTTTCCAACACTTAGTCATTTTCAGGACTTTCTCCAAAGTTTATTCTCGAAGCCTATTTTGGAAGATCCATAACTTCTTCCTCGGGCACTTCCAAGTCGATGTGAAGATGTGTTCAGGTAGAAAAAAAAACCATCTACATGATGACCATATGGTGTATTAATTTTATTCAACCCACAAGTTATGGGCATTGTTGCCACCTTTCACACACCTAGGTTACATGGCAGAAATCTTCAGGCCACTTGGTGTGTCCCGGGGGGCAAGTCTCGAGTCAAAACTGTCACCTTGTTCTTGACTCCACCGTTTAGGCTCAAGTCCTAATGAAGCCAAGGGGGGTAGACCCTATTAAGTTTCTAAGGCTAATTACTTAGTGTGATGGTTTTATATTGATTAAGTTGTTTAGGATATTTGAAATGAACCAGTGGAAACAAAAGATAACAAGATGCAAGATTTAAAGCATATAAGCACAATAATGACACTCAATATATATATAATCGAAAGAAATAAATCACCAGTGCCTTAAATGGAATCAATAGAGAAAATAATGTGCTTGCATGCACTTGAAATAATGTTTTGCAAATTTCTCTTGGTAGATTTTAAATTAATGTGGAATGTGAATGAATTAAATTAGGCAAAAAGGGGACTCCAGATATACCCGAGGAGTACTTGGAGTATGTCCAAAAGTGAACTTTCACGACTACTCGCAAGGTGTTTGTGGGATGGAACGGAGTCTTAGAGACTATTGTTCATAATGCACCCACCAGGGTGTGACAAAGATCGATGCCTCGAGGTCACTTTCCAGTTGTTCCCACTCCTTTGGGTATTTTTCCACCGCTTACAGTTTGTTCGAGGCGTTGGATTTTTTCCTGATGGTTTGTAAATTTGGGAGATGAAGACTAATTAATCTAGTCACTCATGTGCTTTTGATGCAGCTTGACTGATCGGATGAACCGTAGCCAAGTACAGAGCATACACACTGGAGTCTTCGTTATTTTTAGTAGATTTTAAGATAGGTGTTCTTGTTAAAAAGAAAACCCTCCAGGAACCTCTTTCGATCGAAGTGGATCTCAATCAGGGAATCAATGAGGGGTTAATTTTATTATGGATAATGAAACAATTGATGAAAAAGTAATCAAAGATACATAATTCCGGTTTTCTAGTTAGTCCTACCACGCATCTCTTTCCCCTTTGCGGGTCAATCGGGAATTCATGGGGTAAGTAGTATGATTACTTTTGAAATTAAAGTATGGAATAATGAAAAATTATATCAAAGTATGCAATCTTGCATGTCAATACTAAACTAGATCAGAAAAAGGGAAAAAAGCAAAAAAGTGAAACGGACGCAGATCCCCCCAAGGGGGATGGGGAGCGGACTCGAAAGAGCCTACTCAAAAAATATTTTCTTTTATTATTATTGGTTAGAATATCAGAAAACTGAAATATCAGAAACATATTGGTCCTTATATGGGATGAAACCAAGATCTTACAACTCTCCAAAATTTTTAAATTTTAGTGAAAGGGGAGACCCTTGGGGGGATTTGAACGCTCCCGAGGCCACTTTCGAACAGAAAATTCTTGTATTTTCTGTTACACCTGCTAAAAACCAGTAATAATTTTAGAATAACATATTCCCAAAATCACTTTAAGAGCACCTTTGGATCAGCCTACTTTAACTCAAAAAAGATTAAGTTAAAACTAGCTAAACAGGTGAAAAAGGGACCTAGGAAAGCAAGTTTTCCTTGGGATATTGGCTTGCTGTTTGTGCAGCCAATGAAATATGCACTAATTGCTGGATTTAATATTTGTTAAAACATAAAAGGAAATCTAGAGCATGCAACCTATTGATTTTATTTAACTTGCCATGCAAAATGGACGATTTCCTTATGCTAGATCTAGAATGCTTAATGATACTTTTCAGAATTGAGATCTAGACTATGAGCTTTGAAATAGAATATCTATGTAGATTTTACATTGATATAACATATCCAAATGATAACAAATCTTTAGAACACAGTAACCAGGTAAGAAAATTAATTTTTTGAAGGAGAAAGAGAGAGAAAGAGTGTTGGAAGCTTGGGAATGTTGGGCTTTGGAAGCGAGATCACCTGCAACTTAGAAATCCTTGCACAAAAAGATGGTTAAAACATAGGTGATGTTGGAAGAGATAATTGGAAAGCATGCAATTAAACTTAAAATACATAAGACTCCAATAGATCTGAAACAAGCAGCAGTAAGAGCATAAATCAAACTACAATAAACTCTTACCCTAACAGGAGGGAGCTCTCTCCTTCAAGGCCAACAATTAACCAGAAAAAGCAATGATAAATAACATAGATTATACCTCATAAGAATTTGAAAATCACCATCCACACATGAAGAGCATTACACCATAGATCTTGCCTCCAAAGCTTCTTTATTCCATAATAATAAACAATAACACAGTACAAGAGCAACATCACCTCAATCCCAGTTATAACTAGCTTAGAAGAGGCATCCTGAGATTTATTTATACAAGAAATAGGAGATCCAGTCCAAGGGGGGCGCAAATCCCAAGGAGACAGACCACTGCAACTGAGGGAGAGTCAATCAATGCTGATCTGAAGCTGAACTGATCCTACTTGTCAATCGGGGGGCTCATTGAGCTGACACATCAACCCACAGACTAACACATCAATCCACAGAGCTTCCAGGAGGGCCCACACATGTGGAGGAGAGAGAGAAGGTGCAATTCCCCATAAAGGATGCTGAAGATCAACTCTGGATTTGTCTAGATCACCTCCTTCAGTCAAGGATTTGTCATATCCAATCAATCTGGTCCAGATCTGACTGATTTCAATTAAATTAGCTGAGAATCCACTGATCTAGGATTTTGGATTTGCTCCATTATTCATCAATTTATTAATTAAAATAATCAATAATTGATTTTTTGGGGTTTTCTGACCCGAGTGATGAAAAATCACTCAAAACCTGAAAAAAGTGGGTCCATGGATTTACATGGTGCTCTTAGCTTGAAAATGAGCACCTACATGACTGAAACTAATTATTTGGCCCACTTTTACTACAAAACTAATTTTTCCAATTAAACTATTAAAAAATAGGCTAAGTTTTGGAAAATTTGAATTTTAATAAAAAACACTGAAAAAATTAAAAAATTAAAAAAGTTGAAAAAACCTAGGGGGACTTAGACATGTTCATATGACTCGACCATGATGCCTAGCATGTTTATACATTAACACATAGACTCTAATAACCTCAATAGGCCTAAATGCCAAGCCGATCACCCCAACTTTGGAGGTATGGAGTGAAAAACTCAGAAATTATCAGTCGTTTATTCAACAACCAATAATAACCAAGGGAAAACACACCCTAGGCTGATCGGATTGACAAATAAAGGCTAAGAGACCGAGTCTTTTACAGACACTATCATGCTAGAACATTTATTACAATTCCCCTATGGGGTATGAACATGTGATATAGTACAACAAAGTTTCCGAGAAACAAGACTGAAGGTCTTCTGAAGTCCGAACAAGTTATCCTTGTCCGGTTCACCAAGCTCACTTGATAAAAAACCACTAAGTACAACTTAGGTGGTAACGTTCTGGCTCCAACTGTGGGATGTGTGCTCGATCTGGTCTTTAAGGCAAGGAGAGGATACGAGAACACCAGAATCTCTGGTTTATATACCTTGTAAAAACATCTCAACTTGACAAGAAAACCTCAGTAGCGCAAGCTTTATATAAAAAGCAAAATGAACCATTAAGCTGATTTATTTAAACAAAATAAATGTAATTAACTAATGAAAAAAAAAGTTTTATTATAGCTAAGTACAAAACATAAATGCATAAAGTAAATGCTCTCTTTTAGGAGCTTATTTTCCTACTCTAAGCATGGTATAAAAAGGTTAGGTGTAATAAAAATCCAATGTAACCACCTAAGCATTTTATTAACATAATTTTTTTTTTCTTGTCTTTGGTTGCCAGCCAAAGTAAGGATACCTTATTCAGAAAATGCAAACCTGCATGATGATTAAGAATGGGTGGGATGGATGGGAGATCATAGGCATGGATAATGTCATAAAAATTCTTCCCCAACTTGTATGTGCTCATGCAGGCTTGTTACGGATAGAAATTCCTATGGCTTGGGGTACCACAATAGACAGCTTGACTCCAGAAATCAATCCTTTCCAATATGCAATATAAATCAAATATCTAACACTAAAGGATAAGACCTCGTACCTTATTCCGGATGGTTGAAGTAGATCCCCGTTGAGATTTCCAACTTCAGCTTGAATTGATTAATCACTTCCTCAACAACAAGTAAACAAGACAATCATACTATATATATGGTGTTAGATCTATTCTAGCATATATAATCAACAATGTATAAGAATTTGAAATCATCCATGGATAAAATATTCATTCAAACATACATTATTGGACAGGAAAAGATATTTCTATTAATATAAAATCAGAGATTACAATGGATACAACCTCTGTCGGCACGTCTGCGAATCGGAGAAACTAAATCCCCCACTTGGGCCTCCACCACCTCAATACTCCATCTCTCGATAGCAAGCTCACAAGCAAAAGGCAAGCTTGGGAAGAACACAAAAGTGCTCCAAGGGACAAAGGGATGAAGACTCAAGCACAAGTTTTGGAAACAATGGACTATATTTTCTTTTATCTCAATTCTCTTATGCCTTCAATGTATCCAAAGAGTTCCTTATATAGCTTTTCAAAGGGGTAATGAAAGGTCAAATCCGAGTGATCTCAAGGCATATGGAAGGCCAGGAGTCAAGTGAGTCGAATCCATGTCAAGCAAAACTCCAAAAGGATTTGAATTTTGGACACATCCCAATGTACGCGGTTTTAGGGGTCAAACCCGCATATATACGCGATTAGGGGTTTAAAAGTCATGTGTATCAATTTTCATATGTTTATAGGGATGGTCTAGGAAACATCAAAGGACAAAAAATGGTCCAAGGGGTGTAAGGAGTCTGCAGAGGGACAAGGGAAGGACATACAAGTGTGATTCAACTAGAGTGGTAAAATCAGCTATAACAGATGCCCCTTAATGTGTGAGGTCAGAGGGGTCATACAATGGCTGAAATACATTATAAGTCCATCCCAGAAGTGGAGTGATGAAGAATCCCAAATGGAAGACCAGCCACCCAATCAGCATAGTACAATGATACAACTATGCACATAACTGCAAATACATATAGCAGTCCCGGATACATAAGAGTACAATGGCCATGAATAGACATGATACAAAATATCACATAAGTGGTCATTGCCACGTACAATATACATAGATCAGAATCTCCATGATGAAGATATACAAAGGATCATGATCTCCATAATGGCTGAAGATATACAATGGATCAAGATCTCCATAATAGCTTGAAATGTCTGACATATACTGGAATCAAGTCACGAGAGCTGAAATCTCATGAACACTGGCACGATCAAGGAGGTAGCATATAAGAGATGCCACCAATCTAGAAGGTCTTCTACACAAACCGCTACGAGTACAAGTCCTACTATGTGAATAGAGGTGTCGAGGTCTAACATAGTAGTCCATCATCTGATTACCGGTCATTGATGTATACCATTAACAGACGTGAGATCACCCACCGATAATGAAAATGGGAATCAAGGTACTAGAGTGCAAACTAACAAGTGTGAATAAATGTGTTGAGGTCAAACACTTGAGAGGATCCATCGATCAGGGGACATTGATGTATTCCCAAAAAAATGTCGATGGCGAGAAAACCTGCCACTGATGACTGCAAGTATCAAGGCACTCAAAGATGACTCTAGATTCCAATCCCAGAATAAATGATCTGGATTCGATGGGATGAAATCCACTGGAAGGAGGGCATTAAGGCGTCCCCCATCATCCAACATGAGGTACTCAGCAAAGTTGTATAATGTGGAAGGAATCGATCATAAGGTGCATGAACCAGTAACTGTACCGAGAATGGCCGACATGCAAAGTCAAGATAACTGAGTAATGGCCGAATCAGGTTTCAACTTCCTTCGAACAAGAGCATAACGACGAATGGTGACTGAATAAAGGTGGCACACACTAGTGGAAAATGGGAGATTAGTGACCAAATAAATGACCAAAATCCACATATCAATGACCACTTTTGGTTTGGCGATCGCTGGTGGCTAATTTACGGTCTTTTATTACGCGACCAAAATTGGTCATTTTTATTTTGGTCATTTATAGCTTGTGAGCTGGTCATTTATTTGGTCATATATTTGGTCATTAATTTGGTCATATATTTGAATCAATGACCAAATATATGACCACATTTATAACCAAATTAATGACCACATGACAAACTAGAATATGACCAAATTTGGTCGCGTAATAAAAGACTGTAAATTAGCCACCAAAACTGTTTTTTGGTCATTGATATGTGAATTTTGGTCATTGATATGATATTATGTTTAAATTAAAAAAAGAATCATAAATTATTTATCATCATCTAATACACATGAATTATGCAATGTCACGTTAATTAGTTAATTACAACACTTATAAATAATATAAAGTACAACCATATAAGTTTTAAACCGCACAAATTATATTATATGAAATGTCAAGTATTACAATAAATATGATTTTTCTCAAAAACTATCTCCATGTAACTTTACATGAAAATCATCTAGTACATTGATGATTTTTCAAAATATTACAATAGCTAAACCATCCCACTTGTACTTGGTTGCTAATCCATACTTAGATCCCGCGGAAGCTTCAAAACCATACTTAACAGCTTGAAACCCTCAGCAATAGGCTCTTCATACTCAATGGCAAATCCTCAGTAGTGGGCTCTTCATACTCAATGGACCACTTATTTAAGCTCACCCCTGCAAAATCCAATAAAAAATTCTCACTTGTAAGTAGAAAAACAATGAACTGTAAAGTAGAAAAACAATGAAGAAAATTATTTATAATGTTCAACAGTAACCAAGATCATGTGCAAAATAGGAAAATATAATCTAACAAATTCAATTTAAGAATTGGTTAATTAAACTTGAAAGGATAAATCTACACTATTCAGTGCCTAAGAAAAATGAAGAATGTAATTTAAGTCTAGTATATATTAAAAAGTGTAGCGAATAGAGAAATAATACCATCTGCAATTAGGCTGACTCTCAACGTAAATAAGTTTGTCTGCATTAAAAGGAAAATAACTCCAATAGGTATGAAAATTAATTGACAATCATGGTAGGTTTTGTCCTGACCTTTTCAGCCACGACAATTCCATTCACTCCAGCATTCTTTGCAATTAATTTCAATGGGTAGCTTAAAGCCCATTTGACACTGCCTGCACCAATCTATGAGCACCACAAAGGCCGACACAATTTAAAGCCTATGTAATAACAAGTTGCAAAAGATTAAAAAAATGTAAGTTTGTATACACATAATATTTTTACGTTCAACAAATAATGTGTCATTTGACTATAAAACATGGCTCTGGAATCTTTTCCACCCCCATTGAACTTGATCATGAATGACAGAGACAAATATCACACCTTTTGCTCATTGTTTTCAAGTGTATCTTTGATAGCATCAACCTTTTAAGGAAACCTCAATAGACTACACTTGCCACCAACAACGATGCTTTCCTCAACATCTTCCTATATACAGTCATGGTTGTAAATTAACTTAAACTTTCTCCATCATTTAAGAACATAACAACTATGAATCTATATTAGGTCTTTATGCAGAAGTTTAACTCCTTTATTACAAACAGTAGATTATTTTGAAGTGCCCTATCAAATATATACAATTCAATGTAGAATTAATTGTTTGTTCATGGAATATGAAGAGTACACAATATATGTATAGTTGAGAACTTGTGTGTGTGTTCTCTCTTCTCTTATGCCCTTGCACACACTACCAATTTATGATCCCCTGTAAACTGACCACCTTTATCAAGAAAGTTGTAGGATTTACCAGTAGCATGATCAGTTGCAGATTGTTGAAGGGAAACTTCAAGCAGCCTGAATGCTTCAGCCACATCACAACTTTCAACCTACACAAACCACCTATGTTAATAATGACTTGTATTTTTTCATACTTTTGGATGTCATCTACTGAATTATCTTGAGAATCTTTTTTGAATGTAACAAATAAAATTTAATTTAATAATTTATGTTCTACTATAGCTTGAGACACCAACAAATGAATTATAGCAATAGATTGGTAAATAATAAATATACTGTATAAAGAGATCAAATGACCTTTCTTTTTTTCCACCTCCATTTTTTTGGACTTGGTCTGGCCTAAAGCTAGCCATGCTTTTATCTCCGGATCATCAATAGACTTTGTTGGATTCAATTCTTGCAATGGATGCCTTGTGATTTTGTCTGATCAATTTGGTATCAACACGACTGTAAATTTTATATGGGCAACTAGCTTACCTTCAAGGCACAAAGACATTATCAATTAATAATTGCATGCATTTACTAAGAAATCTTCAAATATAGTGGTCAAATGAGCATACCAATGAATTTGACTCAAACCACCAAGTGTAATTGCAATGTGCAAACCAAATCCATGTTTTCAGTTTTGAAAGGATATGTTTTGATTGTATCTCAAATAAAGATGCAATAATTGATCAAAATTTGACATCAATTATGAATTTCAAACAGTGATACAATCTTGACTTCTTATGTCCCTTGAGAAATAGTAAATTCAGATCTCACAAAGGGAGTTTTGGCATACAAAGTTTTATCAGCATATTTCAAGTAAATGTCAACTTCAGAAACTCACAAACAACTCAAAGAACTTTTCCTAATCATTAAAAGCATAGATATATATGGAAACCCAAAATTATAAACTATAAACTATAAACCCCAAGAGCTAACCTCTGATTACTTGACCACTGCCAATTTCAAATTCTATTGGATCACCCCTCTCAAAGCTTCAGTCGAAAAATATCCCATCTGTAAGATATCCCTGCAATAAATGGAGGAAACCATGACAGTCTAGCTGAAATTTTATACTAAAGAGCCTACTACTCCAACACATAGTTAGAATTAACTGCTAAAACCCTCTAATCATTCTTAGTTGATTGGGATGATCCTTTTTTCCTAGGTACTGGTGCTGTCTGGCTGTCATCAAGAATCACGAGGACACCTTCCTTATCTATCAAATGATGCAAAACACGATATGAATTGCTTAACACAGTGACCCTTTGCACCCTAGATAATACTACATAGAACCTTAAAATCAATGGAGAAGAAATTTAAAGAAAAAATATATTTAAGTTTTCCATACCTGTATAATAGATCTCACACATTTTACCTCCTCCAGTTGTCCACTCATTGTATCAAACACCTGTTGGGAGTTCAAATCTTCAACGTACCACTTGATTAAATATGCCTGTTTCAAACCATCCAAACCAGCCTCTGCAGAAACCAAATAATAAATAAATGAATCTATTTGTAACATCAGGTACTGAATGACCCATAAGTCAACACAATGGAAGGTTACAATAGCATTGTGAGTTTCTCGATATGATTATCTTCAGCAAAATAGTGAGTGATTTATCAAATCACTTTCAAAGTTATAAAAATTCCAGATGGTGTGCCAAGTTGCTAACAGATACAGTAACATGGATAGAACATGTAAATTGTCACAATACTATATTTATTTGATTCTTCATGTTTTCTAAGCCACATGACAAGTGCACGAGTAAATTTTTGGAAATGCTCATATGTAACTGTCATTTTCTTCTTTGGTTGATCACCATCTTTTCCTTCTACTGCTGCTATCCCATCCCCTAAACAATAAAGTTGTAAATACAAAACCATGGGCATAACAATGCTGTAGCCCATCTAACATGTAAAAACCAATTTCTAACATAATGTATTCCATGCTCTTACCTGAAGTTTGATGGTCATGTGCTTCTGTAGGTTGGTTCTCGTTGACCCCAGCACCTCTATCTATATTATTATTCTCAGCATCTTCAAAATCAGCCAGATCAATCTCATTTGAGTCAACACTGTATAGCAGGGACACATATTAGATCATAACTTAACAAAATATTGCATCAAACTGAAACAAAGGTAAAAGAGAGAACGTTCGCAAAAAGGAAACCTGATGATGGATGCGATTATTATTCTTGCTGCCATATTAACATGGGCTGACCACACCTGGTAACATTCCAACAATCCCAGACAATCATTACAGGATATGTTATAGTATCTGCTAATGTCAGAAAATGTGGAAGTCCTATGTACCTCAGAATCCAAATGCACACGAGCAATGGACTCAGACAATCTTATCAAATCTTCCAATTCTCTCACTATAATTCTGTATGCAACTTGACTACCAGGTGCAGCATCACCTCGCCATAAGGATACATATGCATCAACTAGAACCTTTCTGGCTTCAGTACCTAGCTATACTCAGTTCAAGCATAATTACCAATCAAGGCATTAAACAATCAATTGTGAAAAGCAATGTCAAGGGTTCCTGAAAAGAGGCAAAGAATGCTAAAAGTTCTTTTGGAAATTGGAAGACCAATTCAAAACGGGACAAAGAAACAACCTTTGGCTTAAGGGTTTTTGCGTAAGCAATGTAACACTGAATTTGAGCAGTAGTAAAAGATGGAGATAATGCCTCTTCATGCTTTTGGTGAACTCTAACAATATGATCT
Source organism: Pseudotsuga menziesii (assembly GCA_001517045.1). NCBI lineage: Eukaryota > Viridiplantae > Streptophyta > Pinopsida > Pinales > Pinaceae > Pseudotsuga > Pseudotsuga menziesii. The sequence goes on along the minus strand of LPNX010576193.1, from coordinate 5,800 downwards.
ACAATATGGTGATATGTCTGATCATTTGGCTCATCTATCATGACATAAACCAGGTCAAACCTGGAGAGAATCACAGGAGGAAGTGCCACATTGTACTGCAAAACCAAACAACATGACGAGAAAGACCAAAAAAACATGTTGCAAATCTCAATCAAGTTTGAATGATGCTTTGGCTTTAAAATGACCTGCAGACATTACCTTTAGCGGCTTTGATTTATCATAACGCCCACCATTAGGATTTGCAGCTGTTAAGATAGAGGTACGAGCATTGAGAGTTGCTTGAATGCCAGCTTTTGTAATGCTTATTGTCTGTTACTCCATAGCCTCATGAATTGAAACCTTTAATAGAAAATGTGTAGATCTTGTTAGAGGTGTGGATCAATGGCATGCCAATCTAATCAAAATGTAATTGAAAAGGCCAAGTGCAATACAAATTCCATAGCATTCACTAGAATATACCTAATCTTTTACATCCATTTTATCAACTTCATCTATACAGTAAATACCGTTGTCATCCAGCATCAAAGCTCCAGCCTGGATAGCATCACACATACCAGATTTTAATACCAAGTGGCTCATATTGTAAATAGAAACGGTTCCTATGAAAATTACAAGAGTAAAAAACAAAGACCCATGGGCCATATCCCATACTGAAACCCGCAATCTAGATGCTACTTACCCCTAATTAGACTATACAGGAACTGACAAGGAAATAAATCACAGTTTATATTCAAGGCTGATGAACTTTCTAATTTTTATGAAGGTTAATATCACATTTATAAGTCTTGGAAAGATTATCATTCCTTGGTAGCTTCGCAATAAAATGATAATCCTCATTCAATTCAAGACAACCGATATTAAAATCCGTTGTTGTTAATTCAAAGGAATTCCAAAATGCTTCTCAATTTTTTGTTTCATTTGATCTGATTTGAATAGAATGAACTTCTTGCTGGGAAAATTCTATAGCTTTACCAGCACAAGGACCATATAAATAAAATCCTTATAAGAATGGAAATCAAATTGACTACAGTAGAAAGGCATGAACCATGGATTCTAGCAGAAAATTAACAGGAACAAACATTTGCTAGCATGACTCGTTAGTAATATTTACATAAGTTCACTAATTTATTCCCAAGAGTGGTCTAACTAACAAATATCACATAATCAAAATGTAATTGAAAAGGCCAAGTGCAATACAAATTCCATAGCATTCACTAGAATATACATGATCTTTTACGTGAATTTTATCAAATTCATATATACAGCAAATACCGTTGTCAGCTAGAATAAAAGATCCATCCTAGATAGCATCACACATACCATATTTTAATACCAAGTGGCTCATATTGTAAATAGAAACGGTGGCTACAAAAATTACAAGAATAAAAAACAAAGACCCATGGGCCATATCCCCTACTGAAACCCACAATCTAGATGCTACGTACCCCTAATTAGACTATACAGGAAATGACAAGGAGATAAACCACAACTTATATTCAATTCTGATGAAATTTCTAAGTTTTATGAAGGTCAATATCAAATTTATAAGGCTTGGAAATATTAACATTCCTTGGTAGCTTCACAATAAAATGCTAATCCTCATTCAATTCAAGGGAACCGATATTCAAATTCGTTCCTGTTAATTCAAAGGCATTCCAAAATGCTTCTCAATTTTTTGTTTCATTTTATCTGATTTGAATAGAATGAACTTCTTGCTGGAAAACGTCTATAGATTTATTAGCACAAGGACCATATAAATCAAAGCCTTGTAAGAATGGAAATCAAATAGACTACATTTCAAAGGCATGAACCATGGATTCTAGCATAAAATTAACACGATCAAACATTTTCCAGCATGACCTGTTAGCAATATTTACACGGGTTCACTAATTTATTCCCAAGAGTGGTCTAATTGACAAATATCACATATACCTGACTTTAATGACAAGTGGTTCACATAGTAAATAGATATAGCACCTTCCAAAATTACGCTCTCAAGAAAATGAAGAGTAAGGTGATATCACCTTAAAAGTTTCATTTTCTAGGTTTTAGGAAGTTAAATATCACCTTAAAAAGTCTTGGAAAGTCCACATTCCTAGGTAGCTTCGACATAATAATGCTAACACTCATTCAATTTAAGGGAACCAGTATTCAAATACGCTGCTGTTAATTCATAGGAATTGCAAAATGCTTCTCAAACTTTGGTTTTATTGATCTGATTTGAATGGAATGAACTACTTGTTGGGGAACGCCTGTAAGTTTATTAAGACAAGGACCATATAAATCAAAGACTTGTAAGAAAGGTAGTCAAACAGACTATAGTTGATTGGCATGAACAATGGATTCTAGCAGAAAATTAACAAGATCAAACATTTGCCAGTAGGACCTATTGGCAATATCTACACAGGTTGACTAATTTATTCCCATGAGTGATCTACCTAAAAAATACAAGTTGCCTTAGCCAAAGTCCAGAGTTGTGGGTAATATTAATAAACTAATGAAGTATGAGAAATGATTGTGGTAGGACTTGATACCTGGTAAGGGAGATGGCGTCCCGAGCGTCATCCTACACAACAAAGGATGGTAAACTGGGTAATCCAAGAACCTCCAAAAATATGAAAAATGTTGGCCAAAGAAATATTGTGGATATAGTGAATGTTGTAACCACAACAATCCTCACATTTGACCTTATTGGCAAGGAGATCATAGGCACAACAGTTCCCATTAGAGTCATTATGACGAATTTCGCCTGAACTTAAAATATATAACGCTGCTCCAATCCAGTACATGTAGAAGATTGCAAGAATAACAAAAGGAAAAATAGGAAATATAATCATAGTACTTATTACTCCAATTGCCTTTGCCTGCCTTTGCTGCCTCCATTGTGTTCTAAAAAAACCATTCAAGTTTTCCTCAAGCATAATACTGCAATCCCATCATAGGATGATATGAAGGATATGCCCTCTCATAGGCTAGAATTGTTGGTTGGCAATACTTGAGAGCTTATTTCCACTCATGTAACTCCATGCATATCTTCAAGAGGGTATCCCTGGTTCTCATCAATATGATTGAACAAGGATGCCCTTCTTGCTTCAGAATAATTTCCAGAAGATAGCAATTTTTGAGGCCTCATTTCCAACTTTATCAACTTTTATTGCTTGTTGCTTCGCTTCTTTGTTATTTTAGCCACATCCACATAACAGGCATACTGAAATCTTGGCATCATCAACATTATGCACCAAAAACACCTCAGAGTGATCACTAAAGCATTGACAACTTTCTAAAATATAATCCTCACGAAGAGCATAAGGTATATCCACTTTTAGGCAACGTAGGCATTTGAGATAAAAAAAATACTGCTCCTTGAGAGATGTTTGGCGTGAGGCAGTACTTGCAGCGATCTAATATAAGCCATTCTCTTATACGTTCCAGAGCACGAACAATAATCGCCTCCCTTCAAACAAAAGGAGATAACTGAATAAAATCTGTGGAGATAACTGAATAAAATCGAGTCCCAAATGGCCTTTATTCATTGTTGCAGGTGGTGTGAGCATTGCAAGTAACCTCATCAGGTCCTCACAATGTATATTTTGTGTTGAAAATATAAAGTTTTGTTTCTGGGAAAAAGAAAACAAATATTTAATCACAAACAAGAAAAGCCCTTAAACTTCAGAAATCAACACATGCCCTCTGTAGAGCACATTTTACAGAACATCAAAAAGGAAATGAGTTCACTGGAATGGTTCTCATGCAAACACATCTACAGGTAACTCAATATGAAGGCTGACCAACTGTCCAAGGAAGCTCTGCAGTACCACCCAAGAAGCTTTGATATCCATGAATTAGTGGATGGCCACGAGACAGTGGCCATGGAGTTTCAATTCTAGAGCTTCAGACCTCTATGGCTATGATATTGTCATGTTTTTTCTTGTCTTAAACTGACCTTCAGATCAGTCTCGAGATCCTTTCTTGGATAGATCTTATGAACAGACCTGATCAGGTTCTCACAATGTATATCTTCTGCTGAAAATATAAAGTTTCTTTTTCTGGGAAAAAGAAAACAAATATTTAATCACAAAATAGATAAGCCCTTAAACTTCAGAAATCAACACAAATACATCCACAAGAGAATAAACACAAGAATATGGAAAAAAATCCTAAAGGTAGGGTAACACCATTAACTACTCCTTATGGAAGGAATCACTCCATAAGCTATGTTTGCTACAAGTATTACATCCAATAACCTCACAAGACATCTCATTCCATTGCTTATTCTTTATATAGTTTCTATACAACGTTCTGGGTACTTTCTAGACAAGGATCTTTCTCAGTTTATAATAGGTGGAAGTCAGAATCTTCTAGATACTTTCTAGAGAAGTAACAATCTAGTAGGTAGAACCTTGTAGTAAAGACTATTACATTTGTTTATTTCACACTACATGGTCCTTATTAAATAAAGATGGCCATAATAGATAGCATTATCCCATTGGGTACCTCCCTAGGTACCCCATATTATACTCCCTAGATATATTACAAATATCAAATATAGAGATTTTTTCATGGAAAAAAATGGCAATTTGGTTAGTCAATGGTATCAAAATTCAACTGGCATATTAACATAGTATTATAGTATGCATTGATGTTCAATTTATTTTTTCCCAGAGGGTAGTATCAAAACTTTGCCAATTGGCAACATATAAGCATGGCATTAATGCATGCATGAAAGTGCAATGTCTTCGACTCTTCATATCATAGAAAATACTGAAAAAAAAGATAAAAGATGTAAAGAAGACACAAATGACAGAAATCACACTCAGGAAAGCTATAGATGAACATTGAAGCAAAGGTATCTTAAAATTACAAAAGAAATTTATGGAAAAAATAGTGAAACCTATATAAATCTGTAAATGGAATGATAAGCATCCAAGTAAGCTGAGAAAAAAATTATAACACACCTCAAGAACATCTGGCCTGGAACAAAGCTGCTTAAGTTCTGCAATCTTCATTCTCCGTTGAAGCTGCAGGTCAAGTAACACAGAAATCAACACCCTTGAGAACTATGAAATCGAAGTGGAGAACACTACCAGAGTAGTGAATGTGGAATAAACAAATACAGAACCTTCTTCTTTTTATTTGAAACCCCTTTTTCTTTATTCTACTGCTCTTATTCATCCTCCTCATCTGAATCAGACTCTACTTTTTTCTTTGATGCCAAACTCAAAGTTGCATCCTTCTTTTCTTCATCCTGCAAAGGAACAACTTATAATATCAATATTGTTCCTCCAGCTCTTACTTTTTCAACTAAAACGCAAAAGGGGTATAAGACATAGTGGAAAAGGCTACAGACAACTAAACTACATAAGCCACACCTCCTTTGCAATTGCCATTGCATCTTCGAATGCAAACTTTTCAAACACGCTTCTGAAGTTTTCAATCATATCATCTTCCAGCTTTTCCTTTTCTATTACATATTCGATCTCAACTTGCTATGGCAGCTAACCGATACACATTGCAACAAGGTCAAAACACTACAAATGTAATAATCAAATGCAATCATAGCTCTCTAAAGATGGGGATCGTGTTCATCCTTAACCTCATCAATACTTATAAAACATAATTTATCACAGGACAGACTGGTGCAATCTATAACGTGATTTTAAAACTTTTAAACTTTAGAGAAACAAACACATGATTTTACAAAAAAGATAAATAAGGCACAAAAGTTAGCAATAGATCTGCAAAGAAGATCCAGTTTGGATCAATATACAGAAACAAAAAGTCCATCTCTCTACATGGTTTC
>LPNX010576174.1:27425-43801 GCA_001517045.1 Pseudotsuga menziesii | reverse complement strand
TACATTGTTGATTATATATGCTAGAATAGATCTAACACCAATATATATAGTATGCTTGTATTGTTTGCTTGTTGTTGAGGAAGTAATCTATCAATTCAAGCTAAAGTTAGAAATATCAACGGGGATCTACTTCAACCATCCGGAATAAGGTACGAGATCTGATCCTTTAGTGTTAGATATTTAATTTCGATTGTATATCGAAAAGGATTGATTTCTGGAGTCAAATTGTCTATTGTGGTACCCCAAGCCATAGGAATTTCTCTCCGTAAAACTGATCCTCCTCCTTCTCCTGCTACTCTTCTCTTCTCCACTAATCCGCTACACAAGTGAGAGTGTGTGCTTCAAATGAGGAGCACTACACCTCTATTTATATTCATCCATTCACTTCAATTAACTCATCTTACATGTAGGCTCATGTTAATCATGTAGCCTCAAGTTACACATGTAGGCTCAAGTAACTACACTGGGGTGCTAATGACCCACCTTTACAATTAGAGGGGACTACCTCATGACTCTTATTAGTTCTTCTGATTAGAAGCATCGAGGTACAAGGTAATACAAGTGGTTCTCCCAATAGGACCATCGGGGACCACAAAAGATACCTATAGAATATTCTTCGAAGTTACAATATTTCAACACTCCCACTTAACGAGAAGGGTATTCTACAACAACATCAACAACAACAATAGTAGGAGAGAGATAGAGGACATCATCAACATCATCAGGGTAACACATCTATAAATCATTGGAAGCTTTTCAACATCATATAGTCTTCATCTTCAATATTCAACGACAGCAACTCTTTGATCAGCATCAGCATCTTTTGACCTTTTGATCAGAAACATCTTCAGCAACATCTTCAACACTTTGGCCTTTCGATCAGCAACATCTTCAGCACTTTGACCTTTTGATCAGCAACATCTTCACCAACATCTTTGGCACTTATACCGTTCAATCAGCAGCAACATCTTTAGCACTTTGACCTTTCGATCAGCAACAATATCTTCAGCATTTTGATCAGCAACATCTTCAGCACTTTGATCTTTCGATCAGCAACAACATCTTCAACATTTCAATCAGCAATATCTTTAGTACTTTGATCTTTCGATCAGCAACAACTTCTTCAACAATTTGTTCTTTCGATCAGCAACATCATCATATTCTGATCAGTAACATCGTGATCAACACCATCATCATACTTCAATTCTTGAAGAGCATCATCATTATCATATTCTGATCTTTTGATCAATACATCGTCATCATCACACACAAATATTTTTACCAGTACATCATCATCGTCATACTCTAATCTTTCGATCAGTACATCATCATCATCATACTTTGATATTTCGATTAGTGTGTCATCATCATCATACTCTGATCTTTCGATCAGTACATCATCATCATCATACTCTGATCTTTTGATCAGTACATCATCATCATCATACTCTAATATTTCAATCAGTACATCATCATCATCATGCTCTGATCCTTCGATCAATACATCGTCATCATCATCATACTCTGATATTTTGATCAGTACATCAGCATGATCATACACTGATCTTTCAATCAGTACATCATAATCATCATACTCTGATATTTCGATCAGTACATCATCATCATCATACTATGATATTTCGACCAGTATGTCATCATCATCACACTTTGATCTTTCGATCAGTACGGCCTCATCATCATACTCTGATCTTTCAATCAGTACATCATTATCATCAGCAGCAACCTGCAATCCACATCTCAAAGACAAAAATTCTTTGGTTCACTTTTGGACTTAAAGTCTAGGGATGATGCAATCCCACCACATTCTCGATAAACGAAGTTACTGGATTGATTACGGAATAATCAGTCCCTATCATTTTAGGACTAAGTCCAAGGATGATGCAATCCTACCACATTCACAGGAACGAAAATATTTTGATACATTTTGAACCGAGGTTCAAGGATGATGCAATCCCACCACTTTCACAGGGGCCAAGACCTCCGGATACATTTTGAACTAAGGTTCAGGGATGATGCAATCCCACCACTTTCACGAGGGCCAAGACCTTCAAATACATTTTGAACCGAGGTTCAGGGATGATGCAATCCACCACTTTCATGGGGGATGAGACCTTTAGTTACATTATGATCCGAAGTTCAGGGATGATGCAATCTGCCACTTTCATAGGGGCTAAGACCTCTGGATACATTTTGAACAGAAGTTCAGGGATAATGCAATCCTACCACATTCACGAGGGTTGAGACCTCTGGATACATTTTGAACCGAAGTTTAGGGATGATGCAATCCCACCACATTCATGGGGTCTGAGACCTCCAGATGCATTTTAAACCAAAGTTCAGGGATGATGCAATCCTACTACATTCACAGGGGCTGATACCTTCGGACACATTTTGAACCGAAGTTCAGGGATGATGCAATCCCACCACATTCATGAAAACCGAAGTCACCAGATCTATTTTGGACAGATGTCCCAGGAAGATACAATCCCTCTTCATTGTCGAGGACCGAGTTCACTGGATCACTTCTAGATAGATGTACTGGGATGATACAATCCCTCTTCATTCTCAAGGACCAATGCCACTGTCAAACCCCAAAAATTATGAAAAATTTAAAACTTTTAAAAATAGAATATAATCTTATTAAGTGCAGTAATTAACTATTTGATTAGTTTATGTTACCAGAATTGTAACTGAATGATATTTTGTTACACTTAACTTTAAAGATGAGTTTCTTGTCAATTATTGATTATTTTCTGTTTGCAACCACAAGGGGAATTGCAATGACATATTGGGCTTACTTAGCTTCCGAGCTAATGCAGCAGTTTTTCTTTCTCTTACAGATATCCAGGTAATTTTCGAGTCACTGCTAACCAATATTTAAAGTATTAGATAACAAATTGCTGTACCAAATCATTCAGTAAAAGTATATGCATACTAACCAGGTTTATCAAGCTTTTAAAGGTAAGGATTTTCCTATAATCTCTTTAAGATCTTACTGATAGGAAGTTAGAAATTATTAGAGAATAAGCTAGCTATTTTCCATTATAGCATCAGCATTAAGTATCCCTATGTAGTACTGGATCATTTGATGAGTTTACTGAAATGAAAAAGTAGAAGTAGATAATATTTCCTATCTAGCACAGTGATTACAACTGGTTTACCATATTCAAATCCTATTCTACTCATCCGTTGTTACTGCATCATGCCAAGTTTTAAATTCATAATATGATTTGATTTGTAATTACAATTGTAAGGATCTAGAGTTAAAAATATCAATATATACTTTTCTTACTTCCAGCAATTTACAAGGTTTACTGTCTGATACATGTCTTCTCTTACATTTTAAGGGTTTGCATTGATTGGAAAACTACTTCTATTTCCATGATTGACAATTGAATAAAATCTATAAGCATCTTTAGAATTAGTTCTAGATTATTAGGATTAAACTCATTTATGAGTTTCCAGACTATACTACCAACAAGAATGGTTATAATAATTTTCATAAACTGCCTAACATACACTCAACTACACAATCCTTGTAAATCTTCGAGCATGAAGATAACAAAAGTTTAATTGTTATCATAAAGAATCTAAGACTATTAAGAGATTGTTATTATGTTGGTAAAAACAAGTAAAAATAGACTAGAATAACCTTATTCCAAATTTGTGGGTTATATAGTTTGAATTCTACAAGTTAAAATCATATAAAGAGAAAATGACTAGTCTTTTACAATCTATGCAAGGCTATAGCAATAGGAATTATAGTTGTAGCAATGTAAACAACTATACCTAACATCACTCCATTATCTTATAGACTTAAAAGAAATGATATATCTCTTGTTTTCACTTGAGACTAGGGTAAATGGCAATACAATGGTAAGTTTTATGCACAACTTATAACTTAACATTATACCCATATCCTTATAACTTTTATAGTTAAAATCGAATCCTCTATGTCTAAAATACTTCAAGACTTAATCTTGAACGAGGTTTATAATGCAAAGTTTTAATATATAAAATGCAAGTGTTAACATTTACAATGCATAGTCTTGAGGGCATTATTCTAATGTTCAAGATTGTGAATTATGTGGCAGGTAAAAAAAACCATAGTATAACGACCAAGTGGAATAGCCATGCTATGATTTGTTTGGAAACAATCGATGGCAGGTTCGTCGTGAAACATTAGAGTTTGACCCACCACATGCAAAATATTAAAGTACTTATGTGGTCACTCTAGAGCCATGAATTGGTGTTCTAAAATCGTTAACTCAACCCTAATTTGTCATTTCTCCCTCGCCTTCGGGCTTGGTCCAATTTTTGCTATTGCATTGCTTGATAGTAGCTTCTATGCTACTTCAGTCCTTCATGCTCGTCTACTGCACTGTGTGGAAGTCTATAGCTTGATGTTGGCGGCCATATGGTTGTTAAAAAACCTAGGATTTTTCCCTTTGGCACCCTTGTCGACCCTGTCACGGCGTGTGTGTATCTTTCGACTTGATACTGTCAGTGTTTCCATTGTGGAAGGTATCCTTTGTTTTCTCCAACTCGTTCTTCTCGGTGACGAACGAAGGGTTTATGCTTCCTCTACTAGTGGTTATCAGTCTATTTACGGTGGCTGCACTTCCTTCAAACTTGCTGGTAAGCTACAGTTTAAACCTTTTGTTTTCCATTTCAAGAATATAGTTTAAACAATAATTGTTAAGGGTTTAATAAACTGTCCCTTCGCATTGCAAGTTGGGTCTTTTCTTGAGGAAAGGAAAACGCGAGTTTTCGGCTAAAGGCTTCTCCCCAGTAAGCATGGTCTCAACCATGGCGTTCCTCCTTGCTGGTTTAATAGGGCTGTTAGTGAATGGCTTTGAGTAACGCAACTCTGGTGGTTACTTGGTTCCATTTAGTCTTATCTTGCTGTAGGTTAAAATTAGTTTTTAACAGGTTTAACCTCTACGATAAGCATGGGTGTTACAGCTTAGCTGTCGTGTAAAATGATAGTTTCCTTTTGGTTTTTAAATGTTGTAAACAAGAGGAAGTACATGGTTGTAACCTATCTGCAAATGAGGTTATGACCTCGACTATTTGCTTTCTTTACTGTACTCTTTGTGTATTTAGGGTTTTAACCCGAGATTGGATAATATAAAGGTTTTATTATTTTACTGTATCTTCTAGTTTGTTTTACCATCTACAGTTTTAAATCTATGCAATGCACAGGAAATAATTAAATATGGTTTTATAATAGATTATCCTGTGGTTTTATTATGTGTCCGTAGGTGAAAATATTGTCTTAACTCTTAGTATTTATTTTAATTGTGTAAACTGGATTTATAGGGTTCATCCCTAATTTTTACAGATGAGATTAAGATCAGTTTCTTAATCTGCCATTATGAATTAAATTGTAAATTCTGTCTGTAACTGTGAGTAAAATAAATGAATTAAACCATAATGGTTAAGGTCGATGTTTAAGCATTTTACTGTTTTGTTATTTCTTTTGTTTAAAATAATATCTGGGTTATTTTACTATTGATAAACTCTTTACTTAATAAAGATACTATTAGGGTTATGTATTTTGATTTATTTGTTATGTATTAACTTCTTAAGTTATATGTAGGGTTTATACCCTTATACCAACATCATAAACATTGATTCTACTTTCTTATATTATTGTTAGTCATGTTATAAATACTGTGATTTATCTTGTTATAAAAAGAATTCTGGAGATAAGTACACTCTAGCTTTTTGTTAAATAGCTTGTTATTGAGTTTTCTGAACTGGCTTTCAATTTCTGTAAACCTGTTGTACTCTTATTAACTTTTACTTTTGTCTTAAGTATTGTTTATTTACTTTGTAATACACAGAGTATAAATAGTTTATATATAAACCTTATTTATTAGTTCATCAAATATAAATAGTCTAAGTTTATAATTGTACTAATAAAATATTACTTTAAATGTTACTTTATAATGTATATAATATAGATACATTATTAGTGATACAATAATGATATTGTTTCATACCAATGCTTCTATGATTATTATTTAATGTTGTTATCCAATGTTTAGTTTAGTATATTTATTTAGTTATAAAGCCTCAGTATTTTTACATAATATTCATTCAATATTAAAGTTTATTATCACACACACACACACACACACACACACACACACACACACATATATATATATATATAAGTTCTTGTGTACATAATAACATTCATTTATCATGTGTAAAAATAGATAAATAGTTTTGTAATCTGTTAAGTTTAGCTGAAATAAAAGAAGATGCAGTAATTGATTAACTGCATTCTTAATGAAAATACAGACTAACACCACTAGGTTTTAATTGTAAAATCAACCCGATAAATAATTATATCCTACTGTCAGTATTTTCTTTTTCATTATTAAGAGATTAGATTCTTTTAAACTGGAAAATAACCATTATAGGACTTAAACAGCAAAAATACTTAGTCTATCTTTTCTTTAATGCAGCTAGTGTTTATAGGAAACAAATATACAGTACTAGGAAGTAGTTTTTTTAAAACTATAAGAAAATAACTTATAAATTCCTAAAATACTTGTGGTTACTAAAAGTAACTAAATAGGAAACTTGGTTTAGAAGGATATTACTTCACAATACCGAGGTACTGTGCTGGAGTACAGTCTGGTGATCCCAGATGTGGAAAAACACAGCAACTCTTAACAGATTTAACTACTGATATTCTGAGATACTAACTTTACCAAACTGACTAACTCCTCAGACATATAAAATAAACATAACATGTGTCCATTCATACTCAGTAAACATAAAGAAATAAGTGACAGAACCTGTTTAAGCTGTGGACAACAACAGCAATGGGAGGCCATTCCTCCCTACCAACTCCTGGAGAGCGCTCAGACAACGACTCCTCAGGACCCCCGAGCTTGCTCCGGTCTCCCTGGCTGGAAAAGGCTATAATAAAATCAAGTTACTGCAGCAATCCTCCTAAAACAACATACTTACTGTATTTCCCTCTTCCTCAATAGATTTCCTGAATAACATTCACCTGAATGAATTCTCTCTAGAAAAATAACTGAGCAGCCTCAGCTCTCTTCATTGAGTACTTTTAAAAGATTGTCTAGATCTTTTTGGGTTAGTTGTCATTTAATGAGCCACCTGCTCTGATTCCACTTTCTTGGGGAATCATGACCCCAAATATAGGGAAGTTGCCACTTGCAACTTAGGAAGTGTTTGAGGATGCTGCCACTTGTCTTTTGCCTTTCCACCTATTTCCATCCACCAGTTTGACCAGTAACCTCTTTTTAACAGCTCTCCCATGCTGTTGTCTCCATAATTTATTTATTAATAATAAAATATTCTGAATTACACTCCATTATTGTTGACTCTCCTGAGTCATCAATCCCTACTTAGGATTAAGTTTAACATAATGTCTTAGAAATATAATAAAACAATTTACATAATTTTACAAAATTGGGGTATGTGACAGCCACCGAATCACTTTAGGGAAGATGCCCAGGGATGATACAATCCCAGTGCAACATCACTACTAACCCTTTTGAGGAAGGTTCTTTCGAACCACACCAAGCTTGTCTTGAAAGTGTTTGAACTTTACTTGAGACAGAGGCTTCGTTAGCACATCAACAACCTATTCATCAGTACTNCTAACCCTTTTGAGGAAGGTTCTTTCGAACCACACCAAGCTTGTCTTGAAAGTGTTTGAACTTTACTTGAGACAGAGGCTTCGTTAGCACATCAACAACCTATTCATCAGGTATCACATACCGGAGTTTTATGGCTCCCTTCCGCATCATATCTCGAATATAGAAATACCTGATTTCTATGTGCTTCGATCTATCATGGAATACTGGGTTCTCTGTCATCTTTATACAACTTTGATTGTCACATAGAATCATGGTAGTATCCAACTCTAGATTTAATAATCCTGACATCAGCTTCTGAAGCCATATGGCTTCACAACTAGCAAAGCAGGCTGCTATATATTCTGCTTCGGCTGTGCTTAGAGAAAAACTAGACTGCTTTCTGCAAAGCCATGAAATCATAGGAGATCCCAAACTATAACATCCACCTGATGAGCTTTTTCTATCTGAGATACTTCGGCTGTGCTTAGAGAAAAACTAGACTGCTTTCTGCAAAGCCATGAAATCATAGGAGATCCCAAACTATAACATCCACCTGATGAGATTTTTCTATCTGAGATACTTCCAACCCAATCTATAGTCATGGCTATTATCATAGAATAGACCAAAGTCTATAGTCCCTTTCAGATATCTCATCACATGTTTTGTAGCTACCAGGTGAACCCATCTTGTTTGAACAAGGTATTGACTCAAGGTGTTCACCACAAAACGAATGTCTAGTCTAGTATTTGTTAAGTACATCAATGACCCAATGATCTATCTGTATTGAGTCATGTCCACTAACTCTGATGAGTCATCAACTAATAGCTTCAGGTTTGAATCCATGGGCGTGGTCATGGCTTTGCATTCTAACAGATTGAATCTTTTCAATATCTCTACTGCATACTTTCCCTAGTTGAGAAAGATTCCTTCTGAACTTTTCCACACTTCCAGACCTACAAAATAATGCATTAACCCAAGGTCCTTCATCTCAAATTCTTCTGCTAGTTTCTTCTTGCTTTCCACAATCTGTTTCTTATTCCCTGTCAAGAATAGGTCATCCACATATAGTAACAGAATGACAGGTTCATCTTCTACAATCTTGAGATAAAGTTTAGGATCATCTTTACTCTTGGTAAAGCCAATGCTTGACAAGAAACCATCTATCCTTTCATACCAAGCTCGAGGAGCTTATTTAAGGCCATATAAGGCCTTCTTCAACTTGCATACGTGAGTATGTCTATCTTCAACTTCAAATCCTTGAGGTTGTTCTATATATACTTCTTCTTCAATCACGCCATTCAAAAAAGTTGTTTTCACATCCATCTGGTGAAGGTCCCACTTCATAATGGATGCAAGTTCCATGAAAGTTCTAATCCAATTATACCATGCTACTAGGGAAAATGTATCTTCATAATCGATTCCCTCTTTCTGAGAGAAACCTCTGGCCACAAATCTTGCTTTATACTTCTCGATACTTCCGTCAACTGCATGATTTATTTTGTATATCCATTTGGAGGATACTATACTCTTTCCTTCTTGTTTGGTAACTATATCCCATACATCATTCTTCATTATTGACTGGTATTCTTCAGCCATTGCCTCTTCCCACTCTTTCTTCTGTACTAATTCTTCATAGTTTGTTGGTTCTTGATCTACAAGATCACACATCAAGGTTACATAGTTGGAAAAGGTATTAGATTTCTTTCTTTCCCTTGTGGAGCCTTCAAGTGCTCCATATCTTTCTACCTCTCATATAATTTCTCTTGTCCAAGCAGGCTTTCTTTTTCTTGAAATCTCCATCATAGGAGGTTCTTGAGGTTCTACCATGTCATGTTCTTCAGGGGCTTCATCTTCAGGGAGACATGTAGTTTCTTTGTTTCTGGGAGGTGTCTCCTCTTCATATACTTCTTCATGTTGGCACTTCCTAAATCTCTTGAGGGATGCCTCTTCATCAAATGTCACATCTCAACTGATTTCCATGTGATGGAATCCAGGAATGCAAATTCTAAATGCTTTGGATGCTTCACAATATCCAACAAATATTCCCTTCTTTCTGGAAGGATCGAACTTGCTTCTCTTCTCTTTTGGTACATGAATATATACTAGACAACTAAATATTTTGAGGTGACTCACTTCAGGCTTCTTTTCTATGAATATCTCTTCTGGAGTTTTGAACCCAAGAGCACTATGAGATATTCTAATATGTACATACACAACAGTTCTTGCTACTTCTGCCCATAGATGCATTGGAAGATCTTGATAATATATCATAGTCTTCACTACCNGAACCCAAGAGCACTATGAGATATTCTAATATGTACATACACAACAGTTCTTGCTACTTCTGCCCATAGATGCATTGGAAGATCTTGATAATATATCATAGTCTCCACTACCTCCATGATGGTTCTGGTCTTTCTTTCCGCAACCCCATTCTGTTGAGGATTGTAGGGAGTAGTTAGTTCCCTCTTGATTCTAGAATGCTTGCGAAAATATTCAAATTATTTTGAGGTATACTCTTCATCATTGTCTGATCGGAATGTCTTTATTTTCTTGTCTGAAAGATTCTCTATCAAAGCTTTGAACTCCTTGAATTTCTCAAACACTTCACTCTTTGCTTTTAAGAAGTATATCCAGGTATTTCTTGAAAAGTCATCAATAAACGTGATATAATATTCAAAGCCACTTAAATATGTGGTGGACATTGGACCACATACATCTGAATGAATCAATTCCAACGTACCTTTAGTTTTTGTTTAGCTCTTTGGAAATGGATTCTTAATGTTCTATCCCTTTGTACATCCTTTGCAAATGCCTTCATGCTTGATCTTCATGTCTGCTAATCCTGTCACTACCTTGTTCACATGAGGTAAAGCTTTGTAATTTAATGTGGGCAAGCCTCCTATGCCATAGTTCACTAGGGTAAGTAAACTTATGCACAAAGGTTGTTTCTAAATGCCCCTTGAGTTTCTACAAGCCTCCTTCTTCTTCACCAATGATGATTGCATCTTCAATTTTCGTTCCTTTGGGCCACATGAGTACTTGGCCATCTATGAAAGTAACTCTAAAGCCTTTCTTATCTAAGGCTAAGATAGAAAGTAAATTCTTCTTTAGACCATGTACATATAATACATATTTCATCTTTAGACGATTGCCTAAATCCAGTTTGTAGCTTGCTTCACCAACTCCTTTGATCGGATATTGATAGTCATCTGCTAGGGATACTTGCTGAGGAGAGCTCCTTTCTTCGAGTTTGGATAGATTTTTATTTTGTCCCATCATGTGCTTTGAAGCACCATTATCAATCAGCCAAGTGTCTTCTCTAGGTGTTATAGATCCAGAGAGTGGAGAGAATAGTACATACTCTTCTCCATCCTCTTCTCTTGCTTGCTTTCTTTGAGGTCTTTCTTCTTCTTCTTCTTCTTCTTCTTCTTCTTCTTCATCCTCATCTTCAGCTAGATGAGCATGATATCTTTTGTTGTTGTTGATCCTCTTCTTATATTCTTGCTTCTTCATAGAATAGTTCCTAGCAATGTGTCGTATCTTGTCATGATGGAAACATTGAAAACCAGAGTAGTCCTTACTTACTAGAATTTCTCTTGATCTTTGGAAGCTTCTTGGAGGTTGATGCTCCTTGTGGTTTCCCTTCTTGAAGATGGGTTGAGCCCTTATTATTTTCTTGGTATGAGGGGCTAGATCTTGATCATCCTATTTAAGTAAGGATTCTCTATTTGCCACTCTAGTCTCTTCTTGAATGTAGTCTTCCCATACCACATCAAACTCCATGCTTTCTTTCCTGGCACACATCATTTGAATGAATGATTCCCATGATCTAGTGAGACCATTGAGAGTAGTCATGACTAGTTCATCTTCATCAAGTTTGTCTCCAATAGCTTCTAGTTGTTCTTTGATCTAAGAAACCCTTGAGAAGTAATCTTGAATGATTTCTCCATGACTCATCTTGATACTCTTCAGTTGAGCTCTTAGATTCATCTTTCTATTAATGTTTCTTCCTTCAAACATTCTGGATAAGGAATCAAACATTTCCTTTGGAGTCTTCTTAGATGACAGTTGGGGGATCAAGTGATCCTTAATGGAATCAACAATAATCCTTTGTGCCCTAATCATGTCTTTCCTGTGCTTCTCCTTGGCTTCAGCTTCTTCTGGTTTTGGAACTTCTTCTTTGACATATGTGTCAATATCATTCTCTTGGAGAATGAGACCAATCCTGTATTTCCATGCTTGGAAATTCTCTATGCCTTCTAGCTTGTCCTCAAGCTTAGTGCTTGGGGTCATTTTGATAGAAAATCACAAAAAATGAAATTTTGTGGAATGAGAAATTGACGTTACCAGAAGATGCGCTTGAAAGAGGTGAGTTGACTTGTGTACTTGGATTCTAGAGAATTCAACTCTTCACCTTTCAAATCAGACTTGCAAGATTCAGCTTCTGCAGCTTTCTGGCTCAACAGTTTTCTAGTGTAGCTGTTAAACTACGGTTTGACTTTTCAGGAGACTCACACATCCAAAAACCTTGATTCCAAGCTCAAAAGATGTGCTCTGGGAGGGCGCAACTTTCCATGCAAACAGTTTTCCAAAACTTGAAAATTTTCCCAAAACCCTCATTTCTTCCGGGGAGAGAGAGAGGGTTATTTCTCCTTGCGAAGACTGTCCTATTCAGGTTAGCTCTGATACCATGTTAAATTTTAATATGCTAATCTAGAACATCAGTATTTCATTTCATTTTCATAACAAAATCATATAAACAGGATCACTAAAAGAAACAGTATCACAAGAACAACACAGATTTATCTTGGGAAAACCCTAAAGGGGAAAACCCAGCAAAATCTTCCTCAATATAGATGCCCCAAAAAGATAAAAAATAAAACCAACAAGGAGAACAAAGCCTATTCCTCCTCCTTCTCCTGCTACTCTTCTCTTCTCCACTAATGCACTACACAAGTGAGAGTGTGTGCTTCAAATGAGGAGCGCTACATCTCTATTTATATTCATCCGTTCGCTTCAATTAAATCATCCGACATGCAGGATCGAGTTAATCATGTAGGCTCGAGTTACACATGTAGGCTCAATTAACCACACTAGGGTGCTAATGACCCACATTTACAATTAGAGGGGACTACCTCATGACTCTTATTAGTTCTTCCGATTAGAAGCATCAGGGTACAAGGTAATACAAGTGGTTCTCCCTGTAGGACCATCGGGGACCACAAAATATACATATAGAATATTCTTCGAAGTTAAAATATTTCAACACTTATAGCTTCTCCAAATAGGTTAAACAAATACCCACTTGTAGATCTTGTGTGATCAATATCTCCAACCCAGTATGGATCAACAAATCCATGTACAATTATTACATTGTTTGATTTAGGTCTTCCTTGGTATCAAATTGCATAATTTGTGGTGACAAACAATTATTTGAAGACCGTATTTATAGTTGTTCAATGCTCCTTTCCTATTTTTGACATATATTTGCTCAAAACTCCCACTGCGTGAGTGATGTCCAATTTGGTGCAGAACCTTGCGTTGATCAAACTACCAATTTCACTAGCTTATGAAACTCCTGGCATATGTTTTTCTTCCTATGTTTGGGACACTACTCTACAGATAAATTTACTCATACAGGAATAGGAACCTTGACCTCCTTAATTTCCTGCATGTTAACTCTTTGTAGTATTTTCTCAACATATCTTCGTAGATTTAGCCAAATAATCTTGTTTGCATAATCCCCTCTTATCTCCATTCCTAGAATAAAGTTTTCACCACTAAGATATTCATATCAAATGTGGACTACAAGTGAGACTTGACCTCTTTTATAACATCTTTGTTCTTTCCCATTAATAACATGTCATAAACATACAATACGATGTAAATGAAGTGATGGCCAACTTGTTTGGAGTATCCACAGTGATCGACTTTTCTTCTCACAAACACCAATCGATGTATGTATGTGTCAAATATATTGTATGAGATCCATGGAGACTTCTTAGATCATAAAGGGATTTCTTTAGTTTAAATACCAACTTTCTCTTTCCATTTACTATGAACCCTTCCATTTGTTTCATGTAGATTTATTATTTCATATCCCAATGTAAGAATGATGTCTTCACATCCATCTAGTCTAACTCAAGATCAAAAGAAGCAACAAATAGAAAGAATAAATATAATAGAAGTTAAATTTGCAACTGAATAAAATATTTCACCAAAATCAATTCCCTCTACTTGAGAATATCCCTTTACTATAAAGAGTGATTTGTAGTTCTCCACATTACCTTTTGCATTCATTTTTTTTTAAACATTCATTTTCTCCCAACAACTTTTCTTCTAGCTAGTAACTCGACTTCATACCAAGCTTCATTTTTCTATCCAAGGAATCCAATTATTCAACCATGACCTTCTTCCAGAGATCTTTATCTTGTAAATATAAAACCTCCTTCACATTTCTAGGATCATCGTCAATAATAGACAAATAAAAATGACAGAAAAAATCAGGAAAGGAATACCGTTTTGGTTTCTTTCATTCATGAGGTGATATCCTCAAAACTAGGGTTAGAATGTCTTCTTCTTTTGATTTAGCCTCTTCTATAGAGTCACATTCTGCACCTTTTAACTCACAAATTTTTTTCTCTAGTTCATTTTCCAATGGTTTCACTTCATGTGTGGGGAAATCTTTGACCTCTCTAAACACAACATCTTGACTGTAAAGAATATTCTTAGTTACAGTATTCCAAAGCTTATAACCTTTCATTCCATATTTATAGCCAATAAAGATACACTTCTCAGCTTTGTTATCAAACTTTCTCCTTCTCTCCTTTGGAACATGTACATAAGCATCACAACCAAAAAAATTCAAATTCTTAATAGAGTGTTTCTTACCAGTCCATACCTCTAGTGGATTTTTATCAATCAATGTTAATGCAGGTGACTGATTTACCAAGTAACGTGTTGTCTCCACTACTTCTAAACAAAATTCTTGTCCTATCCTAGCACTTCTTAGAATGCTCCTTGTCTTTTCCATCAATGTCCACTAGTACATATGGCTCAAAAGTTCAACAAAATATTTCCATGAATAAATTAAAATGGAAAATTTCATGGATAAATTGATTAAAAAAATTGAAAATAACTTGTTTTAGCCCTGATCATCATCTTTATTGCGACATAAATGAATGTTCATCTTTATAGCGACAAAAGTTTGTCTCTATTGCGATGAAGTCCCAATTCTTTTTTAGAGAGGGAAAACAACAAATAAAATGTAAAAAACAACTTTCATTATTTTGGAACATCATAATTTTAGGCAAATAGATACACAGAGAAGAGGAATAACAGATGCACTTGAAACTATTGCATGCGAGTGACACTCAGATACAAAAACCTAATGGGTCAATTGTAATTTTATGGGGAATGCAGTTCTAAGAATGAATAGAAAAAAATTATTTGATGACAAGCATGACCTACCAATGCTAGGTTTAAAGCCATATGTTTTTCCCTCTTAGATATTAGTGAAACATATGCACCGTTATACTGATTAATTCAAACCTACATCAAATTGCATTCTCACACTAATTCTATTGGTTTCACAACATAAAATTCTATTTTGGGTTAAATTAGTTGTGAGTTGTATGTTAAGAACTAATTCAACACCCTAGATGTGCATTCTAGCGAGCCCAACCAATGACACGGGGTGCCTCAGTCCATGAGATAGACACATGGCACAACACATGCTTGCGAGATCACCACCCTCGTGTCTAACTTAAGATCTCATGCGCAAAAGGATAACAATGTCTTGTCTCTGTCTTCGTCCTAAGCTGGCTTCTTTCTGGAATGGTTCCCTTGCATTCATGTAGGTTCAAGGAGGTTTAATGGGAAAGAGTATACGGTTATTGCAGGTTGAGGAAGGAGCCATTAAGTGGAAGGCCATGGAAGAACATGACATTGTCAGTTGTGGAGCATTTTATGTCTTGCTTTGATCTTTGGGTTACTTTGTGAATCCTTGTGTTCTGATTTGGTCATTAATTCTCGTGTTGGCAAGGATTATACATTGGCCCGAATCCTTTGTAGGGAACCTCATTCACACTGGTACACATAGTGTTAGACTGGTTCAGCACCAATTTTCTCCACCACAAATTACTCAACTCCACTAGCCCAATTTGCAGCACCCAGGTACCTGGCTCCTCATCATGTCCAGGAAATGAGGTACTCCTAGGCACACCACTAGTGGGAGAGGGAAGGCCTAGCGAGGTGTTGTAGCTGCAACATTTTTCCCAAATTTCTAAAAAAATTTGGACCCTCCTTTTGATTTTATCTAGCCGAGGTTTGTTTAATTTCTTTAAATCTATCCTAGAAGTCCATTTTTCTCTGCTTAAGAAATTGATCGTAGGAAGCTCAGTCAACTATTTTCCCATTGTTTTGGGAGTTGAAGGATCTAATACTATTGTTTTCTTTGCTGACACCGTGGAAACCATGGAGTCTTTGCTTTATTTGAAAGCTTAGCTTTTGATTTTTCGATGATTTTTTATTCGCTCTCAGAAGTATGTTAATGATTGAGTCAGGGCATTAGTTCTCTATGTCGCTGACATTTCGAAAGAGAAACGATTAACAACTCTTTTTCTCGCTGATCTGTGGCCTTATCACCTTGTGGTTTTATTGCTCAAATCTTTCTATTTTCTATGACTTTGTTTTTCTTTTCACTATCAGAATGTTTTTTGACAA
>LPNX010576174.1:6540-18108 GCA_001517045.1 Pseudotsuga menziesii | reverse complement strand
GCGGGTTTTGTTGTAGGGGAAGTAAATTGGTCACACTAGCATACCATCTATATGTTCTTCTCGCTTCTAGAATGTCAAATTTGCGGTGGAAAAATGCAATAGTTCTCAGATGAATTTATTGAATGTTGTTAAGTGCATTTCGAAATCACATTTGCATTTTTTTTTACTTAAACTTTATTAATTCTTTTACAAGTGGCATATCGATGACCTCTCCATACATATAAATTTTTTTATTACAAATAATCACTTTCTTCACTTTTTACTTGATCTCATTGTGATAATACATGATATCATTGCGATAAATTTTGAGTGGTCGGGCTTGTTTATGTTTTTCTCTTATTCTATGATCAATACTGAAAACTCTTCCACCAACCCGTTTGAAATGTTAATTAAATGTCATCATAATATTATAAACCTTGTAACATGGGTTGGAGTATTGATAATATATGCTCTTTGAACTAGACGTCTCCATCCAACAGTAGCGCCTCAAATACCGTGGAAAATATCATTTCCAAAAGATATAACTAAGCCTATTATTTAAATAATAGAAACAAAATAATTTTTTTTTCCCATAATCATAATCATTACTAAACTTCAAGCAAAATACTTTCAATAATTTGAAATAAGATGAAACCATTCATGGTTAAAGGTTTAGTAGTCAACTAACAAGTCATCATTTAAGCATTATCTAACAAGTCTTCTCCTACTACTGACATACCCAAATCTTTATATCTTCGATGGTTTTGTATTATTACTTTGGAACGTGGCTTGGTAATCTTTTGATATTTGTCTCATCTTGCATTCAGAGTAGTGGCATCATTGACTTAATCAATAGACAACATTCAATGGGCCACTAGCTTGTGAATTGTCAAAACAATGTCATGCGTTTCTATTTCAGAGCCAAATGTCAATTGTCCAAACTTGATCGACAAGGATTAGTTTATCATGCAACACTTGTTTTCACATATAAATTTATTGTACTCATTGACAAAATGCCTTTTACCCAATTAAATTATGACTTATTAGCCCATTTTCAAATTTCTTTGCATTCTTAAATATACCAACCATTATGAGAAATTTGAATGAATAGCCTTCTTTTGGTAAGTCTAATCTTCCCCAACTCTTTGTCATAGCCATGATATCGCTTGATTTCTTCGAATTGAAAGAAAAATCCTTTCTTATTTGTTGTTTTATAAGAAGTTTAGATGTATGTCAGTTCCTATAAGAGCATGGTTGTTGATAAAACTTTGTTTTTTTTTTTCCACAATGTTTTAAAGGAAGATAGTCACCATTCCAAATTCCATTTGTCAATGATGACTTCATTGTTGTCCTTGTGCTATGGTTTTGGTTATTAAGATGGTTTGAGTTACTTATTACTTTTATGGAACAAATTTTTATAGTGACCCTTTAGTTCATGATGTCTTTGTTGCAGTTAGATCATTTATGCTATAATTGTAATTTCCAACTATGTTGTGTGTAGGAAATGAAAATTGTTAATTGTACCAAGTCTATATATAAGTTCTCAAACTATTTCCCCATATGTCGAGGAATGTGGATTTTTCCTATTCTATTATTGTTTCATTGACCTAATTTTTTAAGTTCATGCTTGTTACCAACTTAATGCGTAGTTGTTAAAATAACATGTTTGCATATTGAAGCTTTGTTTTTATATTTTATAATCATTTATAATGTCCTTAAAATATGATTTATTGTTCTATTTGTCAAACTATATTCCATAAATAGGATTCGCTCAATGTGTCTGTCTTTTGTTTCAACACATCCTAATTGTGTGTTTGGATTATTGTGATAATGTTATATCTAATTCTAAGTTGAAGTTTCCTTTGTTCCCATTCTATCTTGAATTTGTTTATTTCACATTTATATACTATATTTTTACTGGTCTAATAACATCAATTTTTAAGTGTGGGGCATTTTCTTTGGATAGGATAGTTTAGTGGTAAATAAGTGTCGTATTTGTTTTGAGTTTCCATTCCCAAAAGCTTCTTGTTTTGACTGAATAATGTTACTGTAGTAATTCCGCATCACAAGTTTAAATATTTCTTATATTCCACCATATTGAGCAAATGTTGTTGAATATTAACTTGCTATTAAATATTTTTAAAATATTTTTCGTCATTGATGTTGAATGTATGTTTGTAGTTAGAAATATTTGTTATTTATATATTCATTACAAATATTTTTTTTTTCAAGAAGAAAAAGTTCAATTCTTTTTTGCAAACAAAGGACCTGAATACATACAAAAAATTCCTCCTTCCTGCATATAAAAAGAAAATATTACTCCCTCTATCCATATATGTAAAACAATTTAAAACCCCATCAAAAAATAACCCAACAAAAATAAGAAATATGATAGCACCAGTCTCACATCAATACTTTTGAGTGTATGATGTCCCATCCCTCCCAAGTTTCACCCGCCAACATCTCTATTTTAAACAGTTATAATCGTCCTAAAAAGAAAAATTGAAAGTATGCTCATGACTCATAGTATCTTCCAAATATTCCTGAACTGTCAAGTTCACTACCGCAATATGAAAGGCCTCCTTTGAAAGTCTATCTACCACACGGTTGTCCTCTCTATGTGTGTGTGCTGAAAAAAAAAAGATTAGAAGCCAAAAAAAAATTCTTTAATCCTGCCACACCAATGATCAAGGGTGAGCACATCTAAAACCTCCACTTCATTCACCCAAAAAATAATTGTCTTCGAGTCACCAAAGATCCGTAATTTAGGAAGACCCATCTTACTAGAAACAAACAAAACGCCCCAGAGAGCTAATAATTCAGCACGAGTGTTTCTGCTTTGTCCACATACCAACTGAATTAAAAAGTAGTGATCACAACCAATATATAAAACTTCTCCAGCACCAACCCTCGAATTTGTTGTTGTGCCATAAAAAAAATCTATAGTTGCCTTAATCGTCGGGTCATCCCTAATAACTATGTCCCTTTGTTGTATACCTGATTCCGGATAATCTTCCAGTAGATCTAAACATTTCAACATTGTTCGTTGAACAAAAGGTTTAGTATTTGAGAAAATCCAAGTATTCCTACTTGGCCAAATAGACCAATTACAAAATAATGGAAGATAGCAAGGTTCATTACCAAATCTGATCCAATCTTTAATATTTTCCTGTTGACTTTTATCCTCCTAGCAATAACGTATGCCCAAAGAGTAAACTACTATTCAATGCACAAATTTACTAAAAACATAGTCCACAAATAGATGTATGACTGATTCACCTTCACATTAACATATACGGTATAAAATTGACCCAATCCAACCTCGTTTGTTGAGATTATCCTAAGTGCTAATATTATTCATCAGAAGCATCCAACTGAAGCACTTTATCTTCATTGGTATCCTCCATTTCCCTAAATTCTTGCATTCCCATACTTGTAACATGTTCGTAGATGATTCCATTATGTAAGTGTAAGAAAACCTTGCATAAACCTGACCATTTGATTCATTATAAAACCAAGCCAAATAGTCTTCATTTACAGAGAGTTTTAAACTCACATAACACAATTAAGAAATGTAACATTCCCATTCCTCTTTCCATACACCCCCCAATTCTAGATCCTCCGCTGAAAGCCAATAAGAATCAATTCCAAACCCAACTCGTTTAGTGCAAACCTAATCTATAGTGATGATGCCATAGTCTTGTAAATAACAAATTAGAGAAGAAGCAGAGAGAACAAGTCATACATCCTAACTATTAGATCAACCCCAATATTTAATGTATCACCAAAACCCACTTTCATGCAAATATATTTTATAATCCAACCCAGTACTCATAAGAACCCATTCCAAATGATAGATGTGTTCTGAACCAGGTATGTTCCCTCCCTACTCCACTCTGAAATGGACATGTTTTATATATTTTGTTTTTAACACACGATTCAGTATTCCCTTACTAGCAAGAGTCGACCATAAATTCTTCATCCTCAGCGTAGATTTGAAACACTACATATTTTTTATGTTCCACCCACTGTCATCAAAAAGACGAGACAACAGTTCCCACTTCCCGACATGTAACCCTTTTTTTGAACATCTACCCCACAAAAAATTAAACATCATCCCTTTGATCATTTGCAAAATGGAACAAGAAATCTTCTTTAGTGAAAACCAATATACTGGTAAAGCTCCTAACATAGAATTTAAAAGAATGAGTCGACCCCTCAGAGATAAAAATCCATATGTCCAATTTTTTTATCTTATGATGAAATCTCTTTATAAGCCAGCTCTAATCATCCACCAGATAATCAAGTGGCTTAAGCCAGTAGCCCAAATACTTGAATCCCTTCCAGATCAACTCCATATTGTAAGGGGAGTGAATAATTACCTACTTAATAATGTCAACAAAAAAATTATTTATTGAAAATGAATATTTTTCCACACTTATCACCATACCTAAATCAACGGTAAAAAGGTTGATTAATAATCGAAAATGTATCCATTCCTCATAAGATCAATGACCAAACAAAATGAAATCATCCATAAACAAGATGTGATTAAGGGACAAAGTATAAAATAGTTGAATGCTTTTTATCCTTCCCATCCTCTTTTCTTCCTATATGAGAAGACTCAAACCTTCAACAATCACTAGAAATAACAGCGGTGAAAGAGGGAAACCTTGTTGTAGCCCTCGGCTAGCAGATAAAGAGGGAGAACGCACCCTATTAACCAATACAACAAAATTTGTCATGAACATAAAGTCCATAATCCATTTTACTATCTCCACATTAATGCCAATCTATAGCAAAATTAACCTCAAGAAAGTCCAATTAATGTGATCATACACCTTAATCATATCCATTTTTAAAATTAAAGCGTCATGCTTTTTAATCTTTATGGAATGCATAACCTCCTGTGTGATCCCCACGGCTTCATGAATTTTTCTTTTCCTCAAAAATCCAAATCGCTCCTCTGAGAGTACCTCCGCAAGCAAAGGTTTAATTCTATCACACAAGATTTTAGTGATCACTTTGTAAATCAAGCTACAATGTGAGATGGGTATGAAGTCTTCAAAAGTATTTGGCTTGTCACATTTTGGTATTAATGCAATATAAGATGCATTTAAGGCCTTCAGAATACAACCCTGTATCCAACTAGATTCCAAATCCTTGAATATATCATCACCTAACAAATAAATAAAACAAGAAAAAACTCTATTGGCCATCCATGCAGTCTAATCCCCTTGTCCTTTTTCAAACCCTTCAATATAGCTTCAATATATCCTATGGTGACAGGTTTACCAATGAGTTTAGCCTCTTCGGTGGAGAAAAATATTGGGAAAAGACTCAGTACTTTGAGCTTTTACTGTATGTGAGTCGGACCCTCTTCCTCGAACATATTTGAAAAATGCTTCATTCCATCCTCCCTCAAAGATAGATCATCAAATAAGATATTCCCATCACTGTCAACCAAATTGCAAATGGTGTTTGCATTTTGATGGGAACTAGAAAATTGTTCAGATAATTTTGTATTTGCATCACCATGAGCTATCCAAATTGCCCTGCTTTTAAGCCTCCAAGAAGTGACCTCCAATGCCAAAATCTTTGCTTTGTGGCCTTTCAATTCTTCCAAAGAAACTACTTCGTCAGCTGAGAGTACCCATGTCAGGGCCATAAGAAATAAGTGTCGGATTTGTCCTTCGATATCATTTAAACCATGTCACATTTCCAGTTTGTTCCTGTGTTCCCAAGTAACAACTTCCTTTTTCAACAAGTTAATCCTCCCAATTAAATAAAAAATAGGATCATCAACTGATAATGATTTACAATCATTATTCCATACCGCCCTGATAAAATCCTCGAAATCAACCTCCAATAACCATGTATGGTTAAACTTGTAAGGGTACGGGTGTCTGTCCCCTCCCCCTTTCCATTCAAAACAAATGGGACAATGATGTGATACATATGAATACCTAACATAGGATTTATACTAAAACAATAATGGAACCAAATACTCCACCACCAAAAAGCAGTATAGTTTGTTTCCTATACCATCACTTCCCACCCTACCATTACGCCATGTGGCGCCAATCTTAGCGCAAGAAAGATCGATGAGATGTACCCAAGAAATCATATTTTTCAAATATAAACCCAACGGATTGCATCTAGCTGACGATCCCCACACCTCCATGGCTGAAGTAATGAATTTATGATCCCATGCAACAATAAGGTTTGGTATGTTTAATAACCCCCTGGAGGAAATTAAATTTCAATATCGCTTCCTATCCAATTAAAGAGCATATACATTTAGAAAATTCCATACACAGAGTGATCCTTTTACCATTTCTTCTATCAGAATACCTTCCTTCGTCACAAAATCCTTGCAACAAAAAAATCTAGGGTTCCAAGCAGTTAATAAACCCCTTGAGTTCTGTACATCATCAACCGCACAGAAGTCCCATCAGGGGAAAAAATTAGAAAATAAATTCAAAGCTTGTGCATCTACACATAAAGTTTCCTATAAAAAATCCAAATTCGGATGAATTGAAGAACGCAAAGACTGGAGATCTATTTCCTTGGGGCACCCTCCAAACCCCCTAACACTTAATGAAACAAGACGCATCACGTGTCAACATCCTAGGCATTCTTTGTTGTAAGTGCCCCAGTAGTTAAAGTTTTCAAAGGACTAAGTAAACTCATGGAAGCATCCTTGATGTGCACTAAAAATGGAATATAAGGTCCCTCACCCACAACAACATCATTTCCCCATCAACCCTTCGTTGGCTTCTCCTTACGAGTCCGATGAATAGTGAAATTTTCATTTCTAATGGAGGACAAAGGAATGATTGATAGTGATTCTTGAGGCCGATCAGAAAAAATGAGTAACCACACCCTGAGAGAATGGTAGGAAAACAATGGATTCTCCGTCGGATTATCATCCAATCCGGAACCCAAAGGTGTCTCTTACACACCTTCGACCTACTAGGGTCAAAACATCTCCACCACCTCCAAAGCAACAAATACCCCTTATTAATCAACCATATACCATTTAATACCATGTTCGCATCATCTTCTTCGAGAAATAGAAAAACAAACCACCCATTTGAAAGTCAACTAACAGTAGGTGTGTAGTCCAATAGTGATTTCCACATTTTAGCAATCCACCTAAGAAACCCTCCTTATCCAAGAGGTAATAATCCAAACTCCCAACTAAGGCCTTGGTACTAAGAGACAGGACCTTTTCCATCATATTATCCTTATCAACAACAAAACACTTTCATCTCTGTAAAGATTCAAAAGCTTGGGCTTTATACCAGTCACATGATCGACATCCCGTAAACCCTTCCATAGTCAACCTTCCTGTCGATAAATAGCACGATAAAACCCAAAACCTCCCCCCAAACCACTCCCACATGAAAAAATTCCCCCCACTCACCAACGCCCGACCAAAAACCACCATTAAATCACAATACCTTAGAGGATTCAATAAATAAAAAAGAGTCGCTAAAATCAACCTATCATCAAGACAGAAAATGAAAACAACACCCATGTTAAAACCCGCAACAAATCCACCACCCAATACTACATGCCAACTCCTAGTTTGGTATAATGTATAGTTCTGACAGACCGAGCAAAAACCTACATCCAAACCCCATACACCAACCCCGGATCTAGTGCGAAATCCACGCCCCATCATTTCATACCCACCTCATCGCAAAGAAACGTTCGGCTCGCACCACAAAACCAAACCCTTACCCTCCCCATCTCCATCTGAGAGAGGAATTTATAGATGTTCATTACGCATTGACAACTTAAGGTAAGCTTTAGTTCAAAAATAATATTATGGTGGGATAAGGGAGGCTCAAACTCTCGACCTCAGAATTTTCCACTTAATCTATGAGACCTACACGCTAATGATGGATGTAGTCTCTAGTATCATAGAAATTTTAACTAACTAGTGAGTCCTTGCCGCCGCGCACCCCCCCCACCCCCCCCTCGCCCCCCCCAACAAAAAAAAAAGGAAAATAAATAAATAAAATAACAAAAGATAAGGCTTACATGGTATTGAGGTATTGTTATGATGCTTCATATATATTTACTTGGTATTAAAGTATTGTTAAGATTCTTAAGAGAAAGTTTTTTGTGTATGTATGTTGTCCAAATATTTATTTTCTATAGCACAACCGAAAGTATACTAACCTATATCTTTGGACATTATTATAAATGGTATCATTAGTGAAGAAGAGTACTGTTTCCTTGATAAGAATAGGTCTTTTGACTACTTATATTCAATCCAACAAATTGATTGATGCATTGACATAGAAAGAAGAATTGCTTGTTGCTTCTTCTCTTATAAGAAATTTAGATCTATGACAGTATCGATAAGAGCATAGATCTCGATACAAGCTGGGCTCATAACTTCGCTGACCAGTTTAAAGGTTGTTCTGAAAGGGAACAACTCATCAGAAAATTGATGCAATATATTTTATGAAACTTTATTTCTATTTCACTATAAATAAATTGGTGTAGGATATGATCTATTCATGGAGGTTGCAGTTTCCAATAGAGTTTTTTTAAGTAATCCTTCTTTCTACAATTATTTCAAGCATTCCTATAAAAGAAATAGTCATGGGTAGAATGATATAGGTTATTGAGAAAAACTTTAGAGATCTCTTTTACTGTGAACATATTGGTCTAGGTCAAGGGTTGTTGATTGAGAGAGAACTTTGTAACTAGGGTATTGAAATGGGCTCTCAATTGAGAGATATTTTTACAACCAGGGTATTAAACTTATTCTTCCTTTTGCAATTAGTTGGGATATTGCTATGGGACAAGAAGATCATACAACATTATTTATATAAGTTTTGCTAGTTCTAACATAATTCGAGGTTTTGTTAATGATGTGTTCAATTATTTCTAAGTATAAAACTAAGCAAAAATCAAAAGTAGTTCTTCTAGAATAGACTAGATTTATTGTTTCTTGCTGGTTGAAATGATTAAATTGAATTATTTCTAGGTGTAGTATTCCTCTATTGAAGGAACATGTTTTTCCAAACTTGGTTTTTGTCCAAAAAAAAGCTAGATCAAGGCTAGTATCCCGAAACCATGGATTTTGGCACAAACACATCTCATTATTTATAATAAGGTCCCACCTGCATTTCAATGTTTTTTTCCCTACAGTGGCAATTAGGTTATTTATTATTGGGATGCTGAGTACTCATATGATGAAGATGATACTAATAATGAAAACAATCTTTTAATATCGTTTCAATTGTTGAGTTATGTGCATAGATAAGTGAATTCACAAAGCTTTCTGATAAGTGAATTGACGGTTGTGTGCATAGATGTTTATCCTGAAAGGGTTCCTTCCATATTTTGGTACCTACTTCTTATATTCATCACATTCAAATGGAAACCATGAAAGGGTTATAATTGACAGTTGTGTGCATAGATGTTTATCCTGAAAGGGTTCCTTCCATCTTTTGGTATCTACTTCTTATATTCATCACATTCAAATGGAAAACATGAAAGGGTTAGAATTTCCCATATCCCCAATGTAGAACTACTCTTGCATTATAGAACTGACCATTTACAGAAAAGATATTTGCAATTTGAATAAAGGTACAAAAACTAGCAATTACACAAACGAGAGGAAAAATCGTCTCTTGTTGCCTCTTTGAAGGAAATAGAAAAATAGATAAAACCCTTTTTGTGTATGTGTTTAGCTATAATTTAAGGTCATAACTAGAGTTCAAGCTTTGGCTATGTTTGGAGAAGAGAAAGAACACTTACAATTTTAAACTAAGATTCCAGTGAGACTTTCCCAATATTGGAGTGCATAGGAAATTGACTTATTGCTTATTGTATTTCGTAAATGCAAAATCACCTTTCAAAATAATTTTTTCTATTTAGATTTTCCGTTATTATCTTCCTGTAAGGTGGAACCAGTTGCCAATATTCCATGTAAGAAAACAAATCATTTTCCTCTTGCTACCACATTTTTCCCCTTCCCTCTCTTCCCAATATTTTTTGTTTTTTGTTTTTTATTACTTGCATTCGTTGACTATCTAATTGCTCTAGCTTTGATTCATTCGACATGGAATTCGCTCTGGTGATAGATTTCCCAATTTTGTCCTGATATTTTTGAACGTTCACTGCTATGCTATAGTTAATAGCTTATTAGTAATGAAACGGTTTTTGTATCTCGAAATTCTACTTCATGAAAGCAGAATAGCTTATTGTTAATGAAGTAATCTGTGTATTTCCAAATTCTTCTTCATGAAAGCATAATCAAAATGTATGTGTTGTTCACACAGGATGTCAATGAAGTATGAAACACTTGTAAGCTGCATAGTAATAATGATCCATGAAGCACTAATAAGTGTCCAAGATTTGCAGAAGGATATTTTTCTTAACAATAATGTATATGTTCATAAACATTGGTTTATTATCTTATTTAGACGAGAAATTGGGCTTCTACACTTTGTTGTGACTTTGGTATATGTGTAGTAATAAATTTGAAATCAGAAATGGTCATCAATGACCATCTAACGAAAATAAACAAACGAAAGAAAGGGAAAAAGTGATCTTAGCTACTTTCATTCGACCTAATGTTATTTGTTTACTGAAATATAGTATTTTTATATTCTAGCTAGAATACTAAGGAACAAACTTAGAGTTTTTATTGATTTGTCTTTTAGTTGTTCCCCACTAGCCTCTATAAGACTATGTTAGAATTCTATTTGTTTGTTGGTCTAAATTTCTTTGAACTAGCGTGGAAGGTGTAAATCTGTTGATTATTTTCCCAACTTCTCTTCATATCTACGCTGCTCATTTTATAATGGTATCTGTAGATACAAAAAGAAAATTCCAATGAAGGATTCCTTATAAATACATAAACTAGTTTTAAACTACATAGTTCAAATGCAGAAGAAATTGATTGCGTTTTAGCCTGGATTTAGTTATTCCATATTAAAAGGATTTTTTTTTAACTAAGAAATTGTTGAGGTATCACAATTTTGCTATACATCACTAGAAATAATAGAAGGGGTTGTCAATAATTTTCATGATGCGTAAGTTGAGGTATTACAATTTTGTTATACATCACTAGAAATAATAGAAGGGGCTTTCATGTGTCATTGGAACTGGAAATTGGCTAGAAATTTCGTAGAATTGTTGAAGAGATGGATAAGTCTTTAAAAAAAAATTCTTTGCACCAGAGTATGTGGAAATAAACTTAAAAAAGAAAATGAAACAAAAAAAATTATATTTGAAATATAAGATAATGGTTTTGGTATCCATGACATGGATTTCAGGTAAAAATCTTGATTCGAATGTGTTGTAAAGAAACAACTAAAATAAATCATTATTGATTGCAAAGAAAATTGCCTCGATTGCGATACAAGGTATATTGGGAAATTATTAATCGATAAGCTATAGGTTCTCAAGAGACATGGTTTCATTGTTGTTTTTATACATTATATTTGACTTATTATATGAAAGCGGATAGTTTAGGGATGCATAAAGAGAATTAATGAGAGTCATATGGTGTTTGTATGAGCCATGGGGACTCGTGACCAGTGGAGGCCATATACT
>LPNX010576172.1:185012-236647 GCA_001517045.1 Pseudotsuga menziesii | reverse complement strand
TGGTGCTGAAGGGGGCCCTCCCTCAACGCCTTCCAGATCTAAATCGAAAGCCTTAAAGAGAATACACGCTGGTTATATTAATAAAATGGAACATTACAATCTTTTTTTCAACATCTTCTTCTTAAGCTTTATTTATACATGAACAGATGGACAGGATCCATCCCAGAATGCAGAGATTTGAGCAACTACCCAGAAAACGGCCAACACCAAATCTGGCAAAACCATGTCTGTTCCGGAAATGATTTCTCCACATTCGTTTAGAAATTCTGAAAACTGGCCGCGGTTAGGGGTAAATAGGGCCATTTGTGAAGTGGGTTTCGAACCGTTTTGAACAATTCTCAACTGATTGTTCAGAAATTGAGCCCGAAATCAGGGTCCTGATCAAGGACGGGAATGACATTGCCAGACTGCTTGAAATCCATACACTGCTAAAAATGGAGGGTAACAGCTCCTTAGACACAGAGCATCCCGTAAAACAACACCTGAAAAATCTGCAGAGGCATCTGGAAGGCGATGAAAGCTCAAAAGACACCCAAAATGTGGATCGAAGCCCCCAAATATGCTGGTTCAGCCATCGTGAATCTATCCTAGAGCGCTGAAAACCCTGCACAAAAGAAATAACAAGCCATCAATTTACCGGATATATAGATGTGGAGATTTAAAAACCAATTTATGCCTAAAACTATATAAAATAACCAAAAAATATCACTCACCAAGCATTTGCCCACGTGGGTCTCCATAGAAACATAACCATACAAATAAACATTAATAAAACTAATATATCGTATGGTTTAATAAGTGTTATGCTAGAAAGCGATGTATTAGACAGCTAATAATAGAAGACCAACAACACTTAACAAACATATACTTTCATTAATTATAGATTAATAAATTTAGAGAGCTCACAATTTAGGAATAGAAATCAAACCTATACTGTCAATGATTTTTTTTAATATGGTTCAAGTAGGGTTCACTAAATCAAATTGTATATATATGACATTTAGGTATGGAGTGAAATTATGTGTATACAAATTGAACTATATTACGACATGAATTCATAAACTTGTAATAATAATAGACATTTGTAGTGATATAGTAATTGGCATTCTATAATAGAGTAGGTGTAATATGTTATGTTTTACCGTTAATGTTTCAAGCTTCCTTTTAGGCTCATCATCAAGTTATTCATCATTCAATTAACTTTATAAAAACAATACTATATTAATACTATTTTTTGACTTTTTATATTAATTTTGTAAGATATTCAATCAATGATTATTTTTTATTTATTATTGAATGAGAGTTGAAAATCATGTTTGACTAATATTTAAACGGTCATTTTAATTTAGACAAATTGAGTTTTATAGTCTTCATTGCCTCACCGAGTTTTCTTTCTGGCTACTTAGTGACTTTGGCTAGGGTTTTTATTTCTTCATTTTTAAGGGGATGTTTAGTATTGTGTGAATACTTTACCAATGCCAACTTACAAGACATGTCATAGTATGTTTACATTATGCTCTTTTATTCTTGTTTGTATGGAGCTCCTTATTTCACTGATGTAATGATTTTCCCACAAAGCAAAAAGTTTAATAAAATCCTTTTTCCAATATCAAGTCAATTGGATCTTTCCACAAGGGCTTCACTTGTTGGCCAATATCCTATCACGTTAGTTCACATTGTGGGTTTTAAAATTATAAAAAACCGAACCAATATATTGCAGGTATTGGGGGGATGAGGGGTTTAAGGTGGGGGTGGGTAGGGTGGTTTATAAGGATTGGGGTATAAAAATGGGTGGGGAGGAGGTTTTAAGTATTGGGAGGGGGTTTCAACAAAAAGAGTTTGTGTCAATATCTCTCGAAATTAAGGGTATTCTTTAACATCCCACGATTGCACGTGCTATGTGAGAGGTTCACTAAGTGAATTCCCCGTGGATCTTTCACTAATCTAGAGAGTTTCTTAATGATGTTTGGTGACAACAAAATTGTACTAATGTTGTTTTCCGTTAGATATTTGGCAATTTTGTTAGTTATTCCTTGTATGCATTTTAAGAATTCCTTCTATTCTTCTACATTGTTTTCCATGGTAGACCCCATAGTTCTCTTTCATGTCTCTCTACTTTCATGAAAGCCTTATTGATTTGTGAAGTGTTATGCTAATCAATTATTAAAAGCTTGTGTAAATGTTCCTTTCCTACTTAATATGACCGTTACTCAAGATCCTCATGGATTTAGTTGAAAATGTTTTAGGGCACTATCTTTTGGCTTAGGTGGTCACAATGATAGTTCACAGCTATATATAGGTGGTAGATTCTGATACTTTTAGGATAAAGTACTAGCCCATAGGCTAGGAGGAGCAAGGAAGTCTTGCCTCATAGGGGCAGATGATTGATGATGCATTACATAGTTGGGTTTGGTAGAGGACAATGCAATGGATTGTGTGTGTTATTTATGGTAAGGAAACAATGTTGATAAGTGCATTGAAGATATGTAAATGCTTGACAAACCATGAGCATGATCTTCATTGACGATCTTGTGTTGGCCTAGATGGATGACATCATGATCTCATGTTGAATAGTGGGTTGTTCAAGTATGATTGACTTGAGGGAGGTGACAACATGTTGCCTATGGCTGGGTGGTGATTATGTAGCATTGCCTCTAGTGAAATGAACACTCTTAACATTCCATAAGCATAAGGTACTTGGATTGGATTATGTCAATGTATGTTGGTTAGACGTATTCTAGGTGATACAAATGGTTGATAGCCATACCAACTAGCAAAGTCATGCCGGAGCCACGTAGTGACTAAGCTTCTTGATTGGTATGAGAGTCTCAAGCAAAACAAAAAGTCTAGCTCAATGAAAAAATGTGATGTACGAGAGTTGCTCTATTTTCATCCAAAAAATTCTCATTACATTATAGTAAATATACCTCACCCAATAAGAAAGAAATACCAATTTTTCTTTCTAATCAAATTCTCAATAATTCACCCATGGTCTCTTCTCTCCATTTTCTCCTCTTTCACTTACCCTTGGATTCAAGTTATTTTGCTCATGGTCTCTTCTCTCCATTTATTATTGGATTTAGGTATTTGCATGTTTGTTAATTTATAGCCAAATCACTCCATTGACATTGAGAAATTATTTGCTTTGACGTTTAACATATTCATTTAAAAAATCCATTAAATCCATCAAGTCTACATTGATATTTGAAATAAATCCACTTTTATTCTATCACTAACGTGATTTTTATGATATCCTGACGTTAAATAATAAAATATACATTCTAAATAACATGTGTGTGTGTGGTTCGCTGTTTGTTAGAGGGCTACATCCATAGAGAGAAATGACAATACATGTTTTTTTTTTTTTTCAATGTGGTTCACGCGCCAGCTTGACCGACGGGTTACATCCACGGAATAATTTCTGGCGGACCCACCCGGAGGGGCCTCACACCCGCGGCTGCTGCGTGCCTAACCCCAAGAGAGTCGATGAGAATGGATCCCGCGACCTCACATGCTGGAAGGCCTAACTACGAGTACTCGACCGATTGAGCTAACTCTTGGGGCTAAATGACAATACATGTTATTCTAGAGAATAAAAGTATAACCATAATTACATAATCCAGTTAAATGTTACATAGTCAAAATCTACTCCAAAAAAAGTGTCATAAAGCAAAATTTAAACCCAAATGAAGAAGATAACAACATACCTCCTAACCACCCAATCTACACTCAATTAACAACGTAATCATAACAAAGATATACTTTAATTAACTATAAATTAATCCACTCAAAAAGCTCAACATTTAGAAAACCTTAATTTTCTTCCAAAAACATCTAAACTATTTTTTTTTACTTGTTTCGACGTGCAATATAAATAATTGGCATGAGTGAACCTAATCAAAAGAATAAAATACTTCTAAGTGGTGGGGTTTGAAAGGGACTTAAATTTTAAGGAAAATAGCCATGTAATCCCACAATGAGACATTCTGATTTGATTTTGATGTAACTTTATCTTGAGATTTTTATTTTGAGTATCCATATGGCATTATAAGTAAGAGATATGGATAGAGTATGGTAAAATTAATTATATTATTGAGAGTTTTTTTAGTAATATAACTTGAATAGTTTTAATGACCAAGAAGCAGAAATGGAATGCGATTTGTTCTTTTTTGCTTGGTTTGTTTTCTGTTTTTATACTCCAACAAAAATATTTTTCAAAGAAAATATGAAAGTATTTTATTTTAAAATGTGATTTTCAAGAAAAGACGAGTGCCACTTTTTCTAGTAATTACTTTACAAACCAAATACGATAGAGACAAAAGGGATCTCATTTTCTTGGGGTGTTTAACCTCTATCTTCTTCTTGATTGGGTAACGTTTCTTTAAAGAATATTTGTTTGGTGTTACAAGAGTCGTAGATTGAAATTAAAAGGGTTTAGGTGGGCTATGTTCAAGGTGCATGACGCTTTGTTATTTTGGATTTTTATATTTCCATAATTCCATCAATTTTAATTTATTATTTTATGTGGTTCAACGTAGGGTTGACTAAAGTAAATTGTATATGTATGCCATCGAGGTGTAGAGTGAAATTACGACTATACACATTAAACTGTATTATAATATTAAGTCATAATTTTTAGATGGAAAGATCCACGGGAAACCCAACAATACTTCCCTACATTTGTGGATGGTAGAGGTGGTAAACCATCGGCCATCCTAGCAGAAGGCCTAACCCCAGAGGACTCAAGGCTCGAACCCGTGACCTTCCTCCAAACCGAGAGAGTGTGCACACATCTTACCAATTGAGCTAACCCTTAGGGCTACATTAAGTCATAAACTTGTACCTATAGATAGACATGTGTTCGTTAGTTGATTATTATGTTTTAATGTCTTCAATGCATAATCCTACGCAATATTTTTATGTTAGATATATAGATAAATCTATTAAACACTTAATTCATATATTTTGTTATGCGTGCACTCCAATGGGAGTGTAAATTATTATTCAGGTTCATGCATATTGATCGATTAATATCATAAGTAACTCTATGATGACGATGATAAAGAAGAGGCATTCATATCCTTTTATCTATATTATGAAATATTTGGTTGTGATGATGATAACGAGGAGGCAGTCACACCCTTCATCCATATTAAGTATATATGACGTTGATGATGATAGCAAATATATATATATATTTTTTGTAACATGTTTTTCTAAAAGCCATGTTATGTAGGATATAATGATTTACTCAAGCAATTTTATATGGACACGTCTAAGCATTGAAATACAAATGATAAATGCCAGGGGCTCAAAGCATGTTGCCTTTGAGTAGGAATAAGATTACCAAGACGAGTGGAGGTCCATTCTCACCCAATTCTGTCTTTCACCAACCTTAAAATTGAAGTTATAGGCGAGAGGGCCCAACCCTTTGACAAATGTCATGGATTTTGAAATAATTGTTGTAAGATGAGAAGACATCATGGCTTCTACTTGCTTATATATTTTTTATATAAATGAGTACATCTATACAAAGGAGTACATGTGATCCAGATTTATGTGTGAACGAAATGAAAGAACATATACAGAGTCATTTATAACAGAGATACAGTAAACAAATATTCTATTAAATTGCGGAAATAGAACAGACTGTAATACAATTGCCAAAATGGTGGTAGCTATCTCTGAGAAAAGATGTGGCTGTTGCACTCATCCATGCCAAGCTGAATACAAAATGAGGCCAAAGGGGCCTATTTATAATAAGAATGAGGTGAGAACCCCAAAAGTCCAAAACGTAACCCTAGAAGATGAATCGTCATAAAGTTTGCGGCCCCAAGGTGGTAAGTTGAACAATCAACTTCCCGGGGTCATAACTTTTGCATACGATCTCCAATTTGGGCATTCGATAGCTCGTTGGAAATGTCTGTTTAAGCTTTACAACTTTTACTCAACCAAATGCATGTTGATGGCAACCATTTGGCCCCAAATATCCAAAAAATGTCGTTTAGGGCCTCAAAACGGCCCCGAATGTTTAGGACCCGAAAAACTGTAGAAAAATAACTAGGAAACTGCCACAATGGACAATTGTTTTGAGCCAGTGGAATAGGTGGGTGGCCACCGATCTCCAACTGGATCAATCCTCCCTCCTTAGGAAGCAATGGTCTCCATTGCGTCGAATCTTGTATCATATCTTGAGCTGTGTGTTGAGTTGATCTCTTGGTGCAACATTTGCCGAAGTGAAGAGGCTTCCTTTCTTTGACATCTCGAGAAGGCTGTAATTGTTGTATGGATGATTTGTTTCTGGATGAGCACCTTCAATGCGTGGCCTTGCATCGTAGAGGTACTCGGATAGATGAGGAAACAATGGCTCTGTCTTCTTCTTATGTCTGATGAGCAGAGACACCTTGTGCAAAGGGTGTGGAGGTCTCTGTGATCTTATGTTCTCCTTCAGACGCAATTGTGAGGAGGAATAATTTCCTGGTGTGGGAGCTTATCTTCCTACCCTGCAAGACTGTAGTAGGTGCAATAGTCTTTGGGATCCAATAGAGTCGTCCTCCCAAAGTGACAATGACACTGTGAGGCCGTGACTCATATACATCATGACGCTTCCACATATATGGTTGTCCTAAAAGAACATCACATACTTCAAGTGGGGCCACATCACACAGTACCTCGTCTTTGAAAGGCTTGATGCCATATGGTAGGAGGCATTGTTGAGTAATGGGGATACCTCGTCCTTGGCTTAGCCAACCGATGTTGTAACATTGCGCGTGTGGTGTTGTTGGAAGCTCCAATCTCTTGACGACTTCTGCTGAGATCATGTTCTTTTGGCTACCGTTGTCAACAACAAAATGTAGAGGCATCCCCTTCACCCACATCTGCGAGTGGAATAGGCGCTCCTCTGCCTCTGACTCTTCAGGATACTCTAGTTGAATCTGTGCGGTAGCAACA
The DNA here is from genome assembly GCA_001517045.1 of Pseudotsuga menziesii. Lineage (NCBI taxonomy): Eukaryota > Viridiplantae > Streptophyta > Pinopsida > Pinales > Pinaceae > Pseudotsuga > Pseudotsuga menziesii. The sequence continues at coordinate 229,696 of LPNX010576172.1, read as the reverse complement.
GTGGTAGTGGGGTCTGCATCAATGATCTGACTCCCATTGTATGTGGCTGTGGCATTGGGTTCGGAATCAGAATCAGGATCTGATTCTGAAGATTTGATCTCGGCCACTAATGACTACTTTGAGCGACATTCATCAGTGTTGTGCCAAGGGATTTTATGAAATTCGCACCATTTACCGGTGTCCTTCTTTGTCTTTCCATCTCCTTTCTTTGCTTGTGGCGGGGAATGGTTGTTGTTTTTTTTTACTGTGTTCTGCGGGCCATGGTTTCCCTTGCCTTGCTTCTGCTGTGGATTCGTAGGTCTAGAGTCTCGCTTGTTCTTCTGTCGAAATTTCTCCTCGATTTTGACAACATACCGATACCCGAATCCAAGTGAAGAGATGTCGATGAAGTCCATCTCAGTTCGGATGTACCGATGTAGACCACTACGATATTTCAGAATCAGGTGTCGCTCGGAGTCCTTGATACTCAGCTTTGTACGCAAGGTATGAAATTTGTTAGTGTACTTCGACACCGTCTGGTCCCTTTCTTGATGCAAAATGGTCCATTTTGTGTATTGGTCATCATAGTTTCCCACAGGGTAATACTGTTCCCTGACGACATCTATGAAAGAGGCCCAAGTGGGATTTGTTTCAAACATTCCAGACTCGTCTGATGAGTTTTGCTCACAATAAGCACCCCACCAATTTTGGACATTGGGGATTGCCTTAAGGAGTGCAAAGGTGATCTTTTCTCTGTCGAAAAAATTGTGGACAGAGAAATACCCTTCTAGAACATTCAACCAATTATCTAGGGAATTTGCATCGATATTGCCTTCAAATAAAGGAATATCAAAGTTAACTTGTACCTTGAAGGGAGTTGCATCCCCGGACCGGCTACTTGTTGAAGATGCACTTGCCGCTGCTGGCATTCGTAGAAGGATTTAGGTGAAACTATCCATCATCTCGTTCCTCTGTCGCTCGAGGGCTTCCTCGAGCAACGACTTGATAGGATCTCCTACTCCGTCCTCTCTCTTTTCTTTTGCCATGGGAGGTCATTTGGGACGGTGAGAATGATCAAGTGAAACTAGTTTGAGACCAAACTCTCTATACTCGGACCTCGTCGAGGACATGCGTCGAGAAACAATCAAAGAGCAGATTGCTCTGATACCACTGATCTGGATTTATGTGTGAATGAAATGAAAGAACATCTACAGAGTCATTATAACAGACATTTTTCAAAGATAACATAGATACAGTAAACAAATATTCTATTAAATTGTGGAAATAGAACAGACTGTAATACAATTGCCAGAATGGTGGTAGCTATCTCTGAGAAGAGATGTGGCTGCTACGCTCATCCATGCCAATATGAATAAAAAATGAGGCCAAAGGGGCCTATTTATAATAAGAATGAGGTGAGAACCCCAAAAGTCCAAAATGTAACCCTAGAAGATGAACCGTCATAAAATTTGCAGCCCCAAGGTGGTAAGTTGAACAGTCAACTTCCCGAGGTCATAACTTTTACATATGATCTCTGATTTGGGCGTTCGATAGCTCGTTGGAAAGGTATGTCTAAGATTTACAACTTTTGGCTAGTCAAATGTATGTCAATAGAAACCATTTGGCCCCGAATATCCAAAAAATGTCATTTAGGGCCTCAAAACGGCCCCGAAAGTTTAGGACCCGAAAAACTGTAGAAAAATAACTAGGAAACTGCCACAATGGACAATTGTTTTGAGCCACTGGAATAGGTGGGTGGCCACTGATCTCCATCTGGATCAACATGCACAAAGTAATTGTTTCATATAGAATGATAAAGGTTCTAAAATAAGAGTTATCTTGGTGGTAGGTCATAAGAGATGTATAAAGGAGTACATGCACAAAGTAATTGTTTCATATAGAATGATACAGGTTCTAGAATAAGAGTTATCTTGGTGGTAGGTCATAATAAAGGCCTAATTTAGTGCATAACATAATGTTTAAAATTTAAAATAAATCTTGTTAAAATATTATGATAATGAAGTTTTTAAGTTGTATTTGTTGGGAGTTTGCAGTGATACGGTAATTGGCATTCTATGTTGAATATGGTTGTCATTGATGTCAAAGGAATTCAGTAATGACAAAGGAATAACAAAAGACTATTGATTAAATAGTCAAAAGAGATTTGTGGAAGCCAAAATAACACAGTTGGCCAAGTGGAATTCAGAAGCATTATAATGCTAATTCTCTATGAAATGAAAATTTGGACGGCTCGGATCATAAGAGAGAGAAAGATCAATGGTCTAGAATAGTTTCCACAATGCCAAGGTGCAAGCTTGTTAAAAATGCGGGAATACTATTGCGGAAAAGGTTTGCGGAAGCCATGAAAAGCAGACCCACAATCCGTAATTGCGGAAGAAGTGTTGTGGAAGTAGTTTTGAGAAAAGTCGAAAAGCAGACCCGCAATCTGCAATTGCAAAAGAAGTTTTGTGGAAAATGAATTGCGGAAGTAGTTTAAAGAAAAGTCTAAGAGAATATCTGCAATCTGGAACCTACAATTGTGGAAAGGTAGTTGCGGACACCAATTTTCAGAAAGATCATCTTGGAAGGTCAATTGCGGAAAGACAATTTGCAAAAAGGAAAATGTGGAAAGATCGTTGCGGAAGGACAACTGCAGAAAGATAGTTTGTGGAAAGGAAACTATGGAAAGGTCGTTGCGGAAAGGAATATGCGGAAGGTCGTGACTAATAATATTAAAAAGAGTTAAAAATGATAAATAGAGAGGTAATTTCGAATTGGTTTTTGTTTGTGAAAAGTCATGATGAAGATACATGACTATGAGATGAAGAGATATGTTTGACGGTATATAAACAGTGCTTTAAACTTTCATATATGCGTCTCTGTACATTCTATTGAGAGATCCATAGGTATATAAAAGTCAGAGATCCACTTATCATATAAGGGTGGTTGGGAGAGGGCAAGCAAACAATCCTGCAAGGGGGTCATAGACTCCTTCTAGTGGCAGCTGGTAAATAAGGCGTCAAAACAACCTTTCAGTACTAGCTGATAAACCATGGGGTTTTGTCATGCCTAAAATGACACATCTCTATCTGTGATCACTTTTCTATGATTTTGTCGCATGTCGATACTTCCATGACGACATTTCATGAAAGTCACTAAAAAAACACCTAGATTGAAGGAGCCATATCTAGAGTTTTGTAACTCCGTTTAACCTATTATCTAGATCCTTTAAAATCTATCTAAGTAAGGAACAACCTTACAAAAGACACCAAATCCCGAAAATGCCCAGAAGTACCCTAAACATGAGATTGTTTGACCTAATTATGACTTTTCCTTCATGGTACCCACGGTTATACTTTTGTATTGGCGACTCTTGTTACTGGAGCCCGCGATTTCATCTTTGCATTCGCGACTGTTGTCACTGCAACCTGTGACTTTTTCGTGTACATGTCAAAAAATGAATGTTTCTCAAATTTTGGGTAGTTTTGGTGGGTATGCAATTGACTCCTTCGGTTGCAACTACTTTGTCCTCGCCCCTAAATTTTCAGCAAACTATATAAGAGAGGGAGAGGGGTCCATGGAGAGGGACTTGAACCTTTTCATTGTTATGCTGGAGGAATTGGGACTCTCATCCCCCCTACCTTTGCCCTAGATTTCATCTCCTTGTGTTGCAGAGCTTGGAGGCTAAGTTCCTCGAAGAAGTAGAAGAACCAGATCAAGGTTTCATGAGGTTCCTAGCTTGAGGAGAAGGTAATCTTTGTACTTCTTCCATGATTAATAAATATGTGATGTTCTTCCTCTTCCAATCAATGTGTCTTGTATATTGAATCTATGATTATGATTATATGATGTTGTTTATCATATTAGGGTTTCATGTTTCATTGAACATAATCTCCTTTCATATAGTCTATTTGGTTTCAGGAAGGTTAAGTTTGTTTTGTAGGTCTCTTGGAGCAAGAGGAGCAAGAGGAGGATTGAAGGGCAACTTGGATCAAACTTCATTTGGTTAAGGTATGAACCTATTTGATCTTTGAATCTTGTTTATATTTTTCTTGTATAATTATATGCATCTATCTTCCAACCCTAGTATGTTGATGGCCTCTTAACCCCCAGCCACAGGAACACTTTCCTGTACAACACATTTGGCGACTCCAATGGGGACTCCTTGTCTGTTCTGGGGTCTTCTTATCTTGGTTTTTCCATTTTATGTTAAGGTCTGAGTCCTTCTTGCAACTTAGGAGTAACCTTCAAGTCTGTTAGGACCCTTTCCCTTCTTGTTTAAGGCTCATTTTGACCTTTTGTTATCTCTTTCCCACCCATCCGCGGGTGTAGCATTGCACAGTCGTGATTTCAATGTTCATTCACAAATTCTCTTAAGGGGGACCCACGAACCATTCATGCCATTGAGTATATGACAGTCGTGAATGCCCTGTTTTTGGGGTTTTTCACCTTCTTTTGAGTGTTTGTAGGTCTGCTGTTTGTGCATGATCCATGGGAAGTGGTGTTTCCTCTCTTTAGTTTATTTATATATTTTGCAAGCCCTCTTCGAGCCTTTAGGTTTGTTTTGCTGCTTTCCCCCCCACCTCCTTCTTTGGATTGACCTTGTTGGACAAGGTGCTAAACAAACTCTGTTTTCAGGCTTAGATTGATCCTTGGGGCTTCTTGACCTTTGTTTATGCTAGTCTTATTGCTTAGAATATTCATTCCAAAGTGGTTGCATTTTTTTCCTTTGTAAGCATTCCTTCTAAGAGATGTTCTATCCGGTCTTAGGGCACCCTAGGGCCTGTTTGAGGGGTGTAGAGTAGTAGTCTATTTGCTTTGCTTACATTACTTTGCATGCATTAGTTGATAGGATGTTTTTCTTTTTCATTTATAAAAGAAAATTAAAAATAACATATAGTTGTTTTATATGCATGTAGATTAGGGGGTTGGTCTTAAATTCATTGCATATCATTGTTCTTGAAAAAATAAAAAAAGTAAGTTTCTTTCGTGGCTTTCAAGTTTTTAGTTTAAAAAAGAAAGAGAAGTAGGACTTTTCTTTTTCATTTCAAGTTCTCTTTTGCTTAGTCATCTTGTTTCTACTGTTGAGTAAAACACTATTGGTTTCACCTCCGCCACCCTTTGAGTAATCAAGAACCATTTAAAATGAACATTTAATATCTAAAATATATTAGTAACTGTTTGTTTCTAGGGATGACACACACTCTTCTAGGCTAGTGTTTTGGTTTAGGGGTATCTTAACTACCCAAAACATTAAACTCAAACATAGTGGCATATCTTTTAGGAAAACCAACTTCGTTGAGCAAGACACCAGAAATCTCCTCTCACACAGGAGTCAAGCATGAGGTCGTGCAATACTGAGGATTTGGAGATACCCCTCCTCTACTTAGTAGAGAATACACCAGGGTTGTTGCACATTTGGGGAATTACTCAGTACCTCCTTCCGAACCTGTGTGGTTCCTGGTACTGTTTAGGCTCCGGGCTTAGCTACCTTGCCCATGTGCATTGGATAGACTAACGGCTGTTTCGCAGGACTTGCTTTGTGATTTTGGTAGCCTTACCATCTTGACATCTAGGACTCTTACATGGGTGGTAGTGGAAGGCTATTTCCATTTCTCTTAGGGTAGAATTGGAAGGTAACCTCATTTTACAATTTGGGAGGGCGGTTGCATGACTCTAGTGCTTGCACCCAGAAAATTTATCACGAGATGCCAACTAACTACTCTCCTTCCTTCACTGGTTAGTTATGGGCCCTCATCATCCGCGACTCTCCTTTGGAAGGTGTCCTTTGTTTGCTTGGTATTGATACTTATGAATTTTTCTAGTGGTGTGCTCTTTGTGCTGTTGGTTACAAGTTGACCTCGGACTTGTATTACTGGTTACAACCAGAAGCTATGGCGAAAACCCCTACAGACACTAACTAGGAGATCCCCATGCTGGGAGGTCCTTGTACTTTTCCTCTTACCAGGAATGTTGGTGTCCCTTTAATGGCCACTTTGAATCTACTTGGATTCACCCTAGGGATACGGGTTTGGTTTTTTTCCACTCCATATGTCCTAAATGCTCCTGATGCTTCTTAAGAAAGTGCTTTATATGAAGGGAATCAAAACATTGTCTCCCCTTCGCATGTAGCAACCTCTCCTCTTCCTTCTACCTCATGCAGTGAAAGTTATGATACTATTAATCAACGGTCTAAAAGGAGTAAAAGAAGGAAGAATAGGAAGAAGCATCGAAAGCAAGGGGGTGCCCGTTCAACCTCTGCAGGTCATGTTGAACCTCACCACCCAACATCTAGAGGTCATGCTGGGGGAATCTATCCAACCTATGCAGGTCATGTTGGATCTAAGAACTCAACCTCTGCAGGTCATTATGGGAGACCTTATTCAATCTCTGCAAGTCAAGTTGATTCTAAACACCCATCCTCTGCAGGTCATGCTGGGGTCACTCACCCAGCCTCTGGAAGTCATGCTTGGGTCACTCATCCAACCTATGCAGGTCATGTTGGATCTAGTAATCCAACCTCTATAGGTCATGTTGGACCCAAAAAACCAACCTTTGTAAGTCATGCTAGGAGAAATCACCCAGCCTTTGCAGGTCATGCTGGGGGCACACACTCAACCTTTGCGAGGCATGTTGATCCTAACCACTTAGCCTCTCCGAGTCATGTTGGTGGAACCCTTCCAATGTATACAGGTCATGTTGGACCTAGTCACTCAGCCTTTGGTGGTCATGCTAGGGGAAAACAGTTAGCCACTGCTAGTCATGTTGACACCATTGAGAAAACGAACTGTTCGAAACACAAGCTCAAGTTCCCTTGTAGGATTTGTGAGGGAGACCTCCTTACTCATAAATTCCTTGCTATCGTGGAGGTATGAAGAGTATGGTTTCAAGGTCATCCCATGCTTGAAAAAAATGAAGTTTTTCAACAACCTATTCAACCTTCGTTTTATCAAGTGGCTGAGCCTTTTCAATCTTTGGTTGATCCCAGTCTCCTTCAGAGAGTGACCTTTACCAAGTGATTGAACCAATGCAATTTTCAGTCAATCCCACTCCCCCTTCAGAGAGTTATTTCCATGAAGCGATTGAGTTGATTCCATATTTGATTAATCCCACTCTTCCTTTGGAGAGTGAATCGTCTGCTCGTCATATGTTCTTCACTGCTACTTCAAAACCTTCTGGACAAGGGGGAATTGACCTTGCTTAAGATGAACCCTGACCAAGTTCTCGGATTGCTTTCTTTGATTGGGATAGCCTAATTGAGCCACACCTTCCTTCTGATGCACCTTTTTAGATAAAGGTCAAAGTTGGACATTACACAATTGCTCGTTGTATTGTTGATGAAGGAGCCTCAGTTAGTATTTTATCTACACGTGCTTGGCGACACATGGGATCTCCTAGTCTTATGTTGATTTCTAGTTAGTTAGTGGATTTTGATAGAATAACTAGTAAAACCTTGGGAATTATTACTCAAACACCTATTACTTTGGGTGGGAAGACCATCTTAGTTGATTTCATGGTGATAGAGGACCCCTTGGACTTCAATATGCTCCTCGGGCGTGATTATGTCTATGCCATGCAAGCTATGGTGTCAACATTATTTCGTGTGATGTACTTTAATCATAACAGAGACATTGTTATTATCAATCATTTGTATTTTCTTGATCCCTCTCCTGACCCGACTAGAGACCATGTTTTTCCTTTATTGATTCCTAGTGTCTCGATAGACACTACCCTGCCATGGGTAAGCTATGTGGCCTCATGTCCCTCACGTTCAATTTCTACTGAGAAGAAGCCTCTGTGTTCATTCCTACCGTATCAGGACTCGATCCTAGCAGTTAACTAGGTGAATCATCCTATGTGTACTGTGGAGCCTGCTCTCCACCCTGTTGATCCATTTGAATGTCTAGACATGTGTCCTATCTAATATGGTTTACTTCCTTCTGATGAATTCTTCCTAGAGTCTTTGATATAATCAGACCTTCTTGTGGATGCTGGTTCAATTATGACTAATTCTAACCCTAATTTTCTTGTTAAGCCTGATATTTCCATTAATTGATCTTGTTATGTTGGTCTTGCTGAGTCTTTGGACTCTCCCTTTGAACAACAAGTCAGTGATCCTGACAAGTTTGATTTTTCTTCTATATTTCTCAATTCCTATAATACTGAGTTTGTTTCAGCAGACTCTCTCTTCCCTGTTGATTTTTTCTTTTCTTCTGAGGTTTATCTTACTGATTATAAACCCTTGCGTATTGGCACTATAGAGCCTTTTTCGGCCAATTCTTCCTTGATTACAACTTTTGTGGAAGATAGCAAAGTTGCATGTGTTTTTGCCAAAGTGAGCTGCATCGGATCTTTTCTTTTGAATATGATCCCGATGCTATGTTTCTTGGAGACATGATTTGTAGTTGGATCCATAACTGTTTACTAGCCTCGCCTTGTTGTTCAAGCTGTAACTGCATCTGCATGTACCATGCTCGTGTTTATGAGCCTGATGCCGTATTCCATGATTTCAGCTTATTTTATAAGCCCTCATCTCTGCTCTCACTATCGCTCAGCCCTGTACCTTTTTGAATTTGCAACTTGACACCTTTTTCCTTAAGGAGACATTCCCTGAGTTTTATCTCGCTCATGTTTCTTGCATTGTGCTTAGGTCTGTTCCTCGCGCTTGGAACTAGTTTTTCCTGCCTCTGACACTCGTCTCCTCGCATTTAGAGCATTCTTTTAGTTCTCCTTCGAGCTCGTTAAAAATACTAAGGAGGTCATGATTTGAATTTTCTGAGATCGTTCAAAATTTATAGGAAATATATGGAGTTATATTTAAGCCCTGGTTTGACTCCTTAAAATTGTCTCGATAACCGAGTTACTTGTTCTTTTAGTCTCGTTAAAGTAATTGAATGATCATCTACATCGATGGCAGGTTATATATTTTTCAGACCATGTGTATTACTTAACAAAAAGGAATACTGTATTTTCTTCGAAATCTAAAAGAGTATCTTCATGCATAGGCTTATCTCTTTTCCAGACCTGAAGGACTAAACTTATGGAAAAGGAACTTGTTCGAGCTTAGTTTTCTCTTTTTCATGCTATGTACCTAAACATGAAAAATATTCTGAGCATACTTTATGTCTTTGTAATGCTCGCTAAACCCTAAGAACAAAGCATCGAGTTTATTGTTGTTCGTACCATTCTCGTAAATAAATGGAACTTTCTGAGTGATCTTGATTTCCTTCACACTGGTTAAAACTAAAGTGCTTCTGCTTGCTGTTGAAGGAGCGTCGGTCTCGTGATAGTTTACCACTTTTTCGGACCATGCTGACTAACTACAAGAAAGGCATACCTTAGTTCGACTGGGCTAAGAGAGTTCTCCTTTGGATTGTTTTATACTTTTTCGGACTCAGGAGACTAAATTTACGAAAAATCACCCCCCTAGCGTCTTCTTTGGAGTTTCCAGACTCTCAAAACTATGAAAACATCGTCGAGCATCCACTAATTTAGGCTCCTAAAATCCATGAATCAATGCTTTATCAAGCATTCTTCTGTCTCTTATTCGAGCTTGTCAACAATGAAGAAGGTCCCGAGTTTTCTTTCTTGGACTCGTTAAACCTTTACAAGAAAGAGGGAAGGGGAAGTTCATTCAGATTTTTTTTAGATCATGGTAACAAGTCTTGTTTACTTCAACAAAGCACCAGTTTTGAGTCTATCAACAGTTGGGTTCTAGTATTTTGACTTTATCCCAATTCATAGTTTCTTACTCCTCTAGTTGGATCCTTTTCCAATTATATAGGGAATTTGTTAATGTCTCTTACATTGCAGATTTGTGTCATTGGTCCCTTTGTGTCAAAATATGCCTAAGTCACTTTTGTGTCATGCTCAATGTTCAAGGATTAAACCTTTGTCGGCCATTCTACAGTTTTCTTGACCTTTGTGTCGGCCATTCCTTGGTATCAATTCATTACATTATGCCTTCAACGGTCCTTGTCGTAAAATTTTGTACCAATTCTAGATCCACTCAGTCTTTTACTTACTTCGTGTTGGATGATGGAGGATGCCTTAATGAATTCCTTCCAACAAATCTCTTCCTATCGACGCCAACACCTCTTTCTCTTGGAATGAGATTTAGAGTTTATGAAATTACCTTGGGGATTGCAGTCATCAGTGGCAATTTCTCTCGCTATTGGGTAGTGGGAATACCTTAATGTCTCCTACTAGATGGATTCTTCAGGTGTTCGACTTCAAGACCTTGTATTCACACTTGTTAGAATTTACTAGGTACATTGGGGACCATTTTCATTAATGGTGGTTTCCCTCGTGTTTGTTAACGACCCGCATCAATGACTGGTAATCAAACAATTTCCCCCATGTTCGACTTCAACTCCTTTATTCACATGGTTAGGATTCATATCTTTGGGCGGTTTGGATTGAAGACCTTCGGATGACATTAGCATCGTCATCTTTTGCTATTTCTTGAGTTGCGCAAGACCTTGTCACACTTCATATAGCATTTGTTGAGACATAGATCCACCTTGTATTCTTGTGGCTATAATCAATTATTGAGCATGGATCCACCTCATTCATTTCTGGCCATGACTCCTTTAGATTTTATATGGAGCCAGCTTTTTGCATATTGTGCGACCATGATAGTTACATCAGTTATACACATGTTGGATCCACCTGTATATTTATGGAGATATTTTGTATATGGACATGTATGTCCCATAGATCAATTTTGTTTGACATTTATCTCTCTTTCAAGTACCTCTGTTCGAGCCTATGATCTTGGATTCTCCTTCGCTTCGAATCCATACTTAACTGTTTCCTTTATAATGTATTTCAGATATCATTTTCCGCTATAACCTCATACATTAGGGGGAATCTGTTATAGCCTAAAATGACACATCTCTTACTGTGATCACTTTCCTATGATTTCGTCGCATGCCGAAATTTCATGAAAGTCACTGAAAAAACATCTAGTTTGGAGGAACCATATCTGGATTTGTGTAACTCTGTTTAACCTCTTATATGGACCATTTGAACTCTATCTGAGTAAGGAACGAAATTTGCAGAAGACTCCAAATCGTGAAAATTCCCATAAGTACCCTAAAAAAGATCTTTTTTGACCTAACCACAAATTTTCCTTCATGGTACCCGTGGTTATACTTTTGTATTCATGAATTTTCCTAAGTTTGACCCATAGTTACCCTATGATATTCGCGACTCTTATGCAGTTGAACCCATAAATTCCTTTTGTATTCGTGACTCTTGTTACTGCATCCTGCAATTTCATCTTTGCATTCGCGACTGTTGTCACTACAACCCGTGTCTTTGTCCTGTACATGTCATAAAATGAAGGTTTCTCGAATTTTGGGTAGTTTTGGTGGTTATGCAACTAAATCCTTCGGTTGTAACTACTTTTTACTCACCACCAACTCTTCAAAAAACTATATAAGAGAGGTACAAGGGTCCATGGATAGGGACTTGAACCTTTGCGTTATTATTCTGGAGGAATTGGGACTCTCATCCCCCCTACCTTTTCCCTAGATGTCATCTCCTTGTGTTGTGGAGCTTGGAGGATGATTTCCTTGGAGAAGCAGAAGAACCATATCAAGGTTTTGTGAGGTTCCTAGATTGAGTAGAAGGTAATCTTTGTACTTCTTCCATGATTAATAAAGATGTGATGCTCTTCCTCTTCCAATGAATGTATCTTATATATTGAATCTATGATTATGATTATATGATGTTGTTTATCAGATTAAGGTTTAATGTTTCATTGAACATAATCTACTTTCATATTGTCTATTTGGTTTGAGGAAGGTTAAGTTTGTTTTGCAGGTCTCTTGGAGCAAGAGGAGGATTGAAGGGCAGTTTGGATCAACCTTCATTTGGTTAAGGTATGAACCTATTTGATATCTGAATCTTGTTTATATTTTTCTTGTGCATCTATCTTCCAACCCTAGTATGTTGATGGCCTCTTAACCGCCAACCATAGGAACACTTTCCTCTATAATAGGGGGTCGTAGCCTCCTTCCAGTAGTTGCTGGTAAAAAGGGTTTTGTTGCATCCTTGTCTGTAGGAGAGAGCAAAAACCATTTGTAAATACAATTTTGCAGTAATAGAAAGTGTTGGTGGTTTTCCCAATTGGGCTTCCACGATAATATTGTGTGTTCCGTTTTTATTGCTAATTTTTTTAAAGTGATAAAAATTTAAATAGATTGATTAATACTGATTCACCCCCCCTCTCAGTATTGCTTGATATTCCAACAATTGGTATCATAGCAAGCTCTTCACTAAAAGTTTAAGCACTTGAAGAGAGGTATTTTATCACTATGGATCAACAAGTGAAAACTTCCTCCAAGGTTCCAATATTCAATGGAGAGGATTATGCTTTATGGAGCATTAAGATGGAAAGATATATAATGTCTATTGGATTAGAGGTTTGTATTTCTATACAAACCAGGTATACATATCCAAAATATCCTCCCACAGATCTTAAAGGAATAAAACAATTTGGATACAATGCTAATGCTGTTAATGCAATCTTGGCTGGATTAGCCAGAATAGTGTTTGACAAAGTGATGCATTGTAAAACAACAAAGGAGATCTGGGACAAATGGTAGACCATCTATGAAGGAGACATCAAAGTAAAAGGGACAAATTCCATACTTTTAAAACTCAATTTGAAAGTCTAAAAATGAAGGAAGAAGAAAAAATTTCAGAATATTTTGAGAGAATTGATGAAGTCGTTAATGCAATACAAGGGCTAGGAGTAGAGTTAGAAGAAAAGGAAATAGTTGAAAAAGTACTAAGATCACTTCCAATAATTTACAATCCGAATATTTCCAACCTAGAAGATGGAGAATATCTTGAAAAACTCACCATAGAAGAACTATATGGGATACTCATAGCTTATGAAATGAGGATTGGGAAAGATAAATCTCAAAAGAAGGAAGCAACTTTTAAAGCATCTAAGGTAACTAAGAAATCTAAGACAAATATTCAATTAGAAGACTCTGATGATGAAGAAGCACTTCTTGTTAAAAATATTAAGAGAGGTACCGGTAAGTACGAGGGGAAATTACCCTTAAAATGCTTTAACTATGGGGAAATTGGTCACTTTGCTTCCAAATGTCAGTATCCCAAACAAGAAGATGATGATGAGTGCCCTGAAGATTCAAATAAGAAAAAAAAGGATTTTTAAAAACAAAAACAAAAATAAGACATTTATTCCATGGATTATAGCTACTCAACTGAGTCCAGTGAAGATGAATATGCTGAAGTCCTGTTCATGGGAGTAGATAACAAAATCCTTGAAGATGAAGTAGTAGGTGTGGTAGATATTGAAGCAGAACTTGCAAGTTTTCTTGAAGAATTAGGGATGTATATAAAAGGATGAATAAGAAATCAAAAATTCATATGACATAATTTGAGGAGAAAAACAATGATGTAGAAAGAATTATTGCTGACTTTAAAAGGGTTGAAAACAATCTAGAACAAAAACTCAAGAAAAGAGAGAAAGAATTAGAAAATTTCGAAGATGAATTGATCTTGCTTAGAAAGAAGACATATGAAGAATCCTTTTGATGAAAGTTTAAGAGTAGTTCAAAAACTCTGGATGACATCCTAAGTTGTAAAAGATCATTTAGTGATAAAATTGTACTAGGTTATGACAAGGGAAAGAAGACACAACAATCCTCTGTCATTAATAAAGAAGGAAGTAAGAGAAGTTATGTTGATGCACTTATGAGACCAGTTGTAAAGGAATACAATAAAAAAATGTTATTTCTCAAAAGGAAAGTAGGATAGATAATGTGCCAAGTAGACATCAACAACTCGTTTTGGGAAATTGTTATACCTGTAACAATTTTGGACATATAACTAGAATTTGTAAGCTAATGGTTCCAATTGGGAAAGAAATTACATCACAATCCCATGTCTATAAGATGGAAGTTATTAGAAGCAATCCAAAAGGAAGAAATTATAATTCTTTTTCTCCCCTCTAGAGTTATAGTATATAATGTTACAAATGTGGTAATCAAGAACACATTGCTAGAAATTGTAAACTAATGATTCCTATGGAGAATGACACCACAAAATCTCAAGGTAATGAGGAGAGGAAGACTTGGAAAATGAAGGATAATGTGGAATGTTAAATAGCTCTATGTGCAACTGAAAAACAAAATCTATGGCATGTGGACAGTGGATTCTCAAAACACATGACAGGAGATCAAAATAAGTTTATAAGTCTAAAAAGAAATAAAAAAGGAAAAATCACTTTTGGAGATAATATATCCTCTAAAATAATTGCGAAAGGTACAATGGTTCTTAGAGACAAAATGAAAGATGAAAATGTTTTGCTTGCAAAGAACTTAAAATCCAATCTTTTAAGTGTGAGGCAAAAATGTGATCAAGGACACATATGTATATTTGATTCCAAGAAGTGTGAAATCAGAAGAAAAGATTAAGGAAAACTTGTTGGGACTTCTGTGAGAACTCCAAGCTATCTGTATATTCTAGAAAATGAAGAACAATGCTATATGAGTCAAATTGATGAAATTTTGTTATGGCATAGAAGGATGGGGAACTTGAGATTTGGAAATCTTGTAAAAGTTAGTAAAAAGGGAGTTGTAAGGAATCTTCCAAAGATCATAAAACCACCAAATCATGTTTGTAGACATTGTCTTCATGGGAAGAAAACTAGAAAAAGCTTCAAGGTCAAAGAGAGTACAACCCCTCAACCATTAGAAGTAATTCACACTAATCTTTGTGGAACAAGAAGGACTAAAAGATTTCAAGGTGAACATTACTTTATGTTATTAATCGATGATTATACAAGGATGAGTTGGGTGGCATTTCTTAAAGAAAAATCAGAATCCTTTATGAAGTTCAAAGCCTTCAAAGCACTTGTTGAAAATTAAGCAAATCTCAATATTTAATGTCTAAGATCAGATAATGGGGGTGAGTTCACCTCAAATGAATTCAATGATTTTTGTGAAACTCATGGAACCAAGAGGCAGTTTTCAGCGACAAAAAAATCCTTAGCAAAATGGAGTTGTTGAGAGAAAGAACATGACAGTCTAAGAAGCAAGCATAACTATGCTTAATGAAGCAAAACTTCCTGATGGATATTGGAGAGAAGCAGTATATACAACTGTCTATGTACAAAACATAGGACAACTCAGAGTTAATAGTGACAAGACTCCTTATGAGCTATGGTTTGGAAGACTAGCTTTAGTTAAATATTTTAGAGTTTTTGGATGTAAATGCTAGATAAAAAGACATGATGATAATTTAGGGAAGTTTGACTCTAGAACAAATGAAGGCATATTTCTTGGATATTCTTCCACCAAAAAGGCATACAGATGTTATAATATAAGGTTGCACAATATCATAGAAAGTGCAAATGTAACTGTTGATGATACTAAATTGACAAGAATACAAATCCAAGGAAGTGTGGATGTTGAAGAAACTGATGATGAAGAAATAGATGATAAAGAAAAAGAACTTTCACAAGAAGAAGATGTTTTTGAAGAAAAATAACAAGAAGAAGTAGAGAAAGAAGAATCACTTGAAAATGAGAATGAAGACTCTCCAAGATCAAACACAAATACACCATCTAGGTGGGTTAAGAAGAATCATCCCGAAAATCAAATAATTGGTGACAAATATTCAAGAATTAAGACAAGAATAAAATTAATTTATGGTGAAGAACAAGAACTACTTTCGATAGTAGAACCCAAAACATTTATAGAAGCTTGCAAAAATGAGGATTGGATAAATGCTATGAATGATGAACTTGATCAAATAGAGAAGAACCAAACTTGGGAACTTGTCCCAAGAACTAAGGGAATGAATGTTATAGGAACCAATTTGATTTTTAAAAACAAGTTCAATGAGCATGGTCATGTGACAAGAAAGAAGGCCAGATTAGTATGTAAGAGATATTCTCAAGTAGAAGGTGTTGAATTTGAAGAAACTTTTGCACCTGTTGCAAGACTTGAAGCCATTAGGATGTTTTTATCTTTTGCAGGCTACAAGAACTATAGAGTGTATCAAATGGATGTAAAATCTGCATTTCTTAATGGAGAACTTGAATAAGAGGTCTATGTTGAGTAGCCTGAAGGTTTTCTCTTATCAGGAAATAGAAATTACGTTTGTAAACTTAAGAAGGTACTCTATGGCCTTAAACAAGCTCCAAGAGCATGTTTCTCAATACTTGATAATCATTTAAAGCAACAAGGATATAGAAGAGGGGCCACTGACAATAATCTATACATAAAGTTTGAAAACATAGATATGATCATTGTTGTATTCTACGTATACGATATCATATCTGGAAGTGATCTACAGGTTATGAGTGTAAAATTTGCTTCAAAAATGAAGAAGGAATTTGAAATGTCAATATTAGGAGAACTAACGTTCTTTCTAGGTTTACAAATATCTCAATCAGAAAAAGGGAATTTCATCTCTCAAACTAAGTATATCAAAGAGAGGTTGAAAAAGTTCAAAATGGAAGAATCCAAACCTGTTAGTACTCCTATGGTCACTGGATGTAAATTGAGCAAGCAGGATGAATCTTTAGAAGTATATCATACAATGTATAGGTCAATGATTGTTAGTTTTTTATATGTAACAACTACAATACCATATGTAATGCATTCTATAGGTTTGGTTTCCAGATTCCAATTAGCCCCAAAAGAAACACATGTGGTTGCAGTAAAAATATTTCTTAGATATCTAAAAGGTACTGTGGATTATGGATTATGGTATCCACAAAGCAATAACTTCGCTCTAAAAGCATTTACTGATGCAGAATGGGAAAGAAGCATTGATGATAGAAAAAACACTAGTGGAGCAACATCCTACTCAGAAGATTGCTTGGTGTCATGGATGAGCAAAAATCAATCGTCCATTTGACTGTCTACAACAAAAGTTGAGTATATTGCTGCCGCATCATGTTGTACACAAGTCATTTGGATGAAGAAAACATTGGAAGATTTAGTTGTAAAATATGAGGACCACATTGTTATACACTATGACAATACAAGTGCTATAAACACATCCAAAAATCTTGTTATGTACTCTAAGACAAAACATATTCCAATCAAATATCATTTTTTAAGAGATCAAGTGTCTCAAAAAGTGGTCAAATTGGAGTATATTGATACGAAGGAACAAATTGCAGACATTTTTACTAAGCCACTACCCAAAGGAGCATTTGAGCATCTTCGACCTAAGACGTGAGTTATCTCCTTATAGTGAATAAAAAGGAGAAAAGGTAGCATGTCAGGGGGAGATATGTTGATAGGGGGAGCTGTCAGAAGGAAGCCTTTGTCATTAATGTCAAAGGGGTAGAAAATTGAAAATGAAGAAATTGTTGCCATCAATGCCAAAGGGGGAGAATGTTGAATGTGGTTGTCATTGATGTCAAAGGAATTCAGTAATGACAAAGGAATAACAAAAGATTGTTGATTAAATAGTCCAAAGAGATTTGCAGAAGCCAAAATAACACAGTTGTCCAAGCAGAAGTCGGAAGCATTATAATGCTAAGTCTCTATGAAATGAAGATTTGGACCACCCATATCATAAGAGAGATAAAGATTAATGGTCTAGAATAGTTTTCGCAATGCCAAGCTGCAAGTTAGTTCAAACTGTGGGAAGACTACTACGGAAAATATTTGCGGAAGTAATGAAAAGCAGACCCGTAATCTGCAATACACAATTGAGGAAGAAGTTTTGTGGAAGATGAATTGCGGAAGAAGTTTTGAGAAAAGTAGAAAAGCATACCCGCAATCCACAATCCGCAATTATGGAAGAAGTTTTGCGGAAAACGAATTGCGGAAGTAGTTTAAAAAAAAGTCTAAAAGCAGATCCGCAATCTGCAATTGCGAAAAGTTTAATTGCAGAAAGGTAGTTGTGGAAAGGAGTGTTCCAAACACCACTTTGTGAAAAGATCATTATACAAGGTCAATTGCGGAAGTTTGCGGAAATAAAAATGTGAAAAGATCGTTGTGGAAGGACAATTGTAGAAAGATAGTTCACATATAGAAAAATGTGGGAAGGAAATTGCGAAAGGTCATTACTGATAAAATTAAACAATGTTAAAAATGATAAATAGAGAGGTAATTTCAAATTGGTTTTTGTTTGTGAAAAGTCATGATGAAGATACGTGACTATGAGATGAAGAGATACGTTTGAGGGTATATAAAAAATTCTTTAAACTTTCTAATATGCATCTCTGTACATTCTATTGAGAGATCCATATGTGTACAGAAGTCAGAGATCGACTTATGATATAAGGGTGGTTAGGAGGAAGTAAGGCAGACAAACATGCCTACAAGAGGGTCGTGGCGTCCTTCTAGTGGTAGCTGGTAAATAGGGCGTTGAAGAAAACTTTCAGTAGTAGCTCCTAAACCAGGGGGTCGTAGCCTCCTTCCAATAGTTGTTGGTAAATAGGGTGTTGATGCGTCCTTGTTTGTAGGAGCAGGCATAAACCATTTGTAAATACAATTTTGCAGTAATAGAAAGTGTTGGTGGTTTTCCCAATTGGGCTTCCACAATAATCTTGTGTGTTCCGTTTTTATTTTTGATTTTGTTTTAAGTCATAAAAATTTAAATAGATTGATTAATACTGATTTACCCCCCCTCTCAGTATTGATTGATATTCCAACATTCTACAGTGCAGTAGCTATAATCTGTTCCATGTTATTGTTAATGTTTAAGCCTCATCTTAGTCTCATCATTAGGACCAGAACAAGCTATTCACCCTTCAATTCATAAATATAGAGTCAATACTATATTAATACTAGTTCGATTTCCTATATCAGGTTTGTAATGTATCCAACCAATCATTAGCTCTCCTTTATTATTTGATGAGAGTTGGCATCCACGTTTGACTAATATCTAAACCATCATCATAATTTAGACAAACTCAGTTTTACAATCTATATTGCCTCACCGAGTTTCCTCTTTGACTACTTACCAACTTTGGCTAGGATTTCCATTTCTTCATTTTTAAGGAGATGTTTAGTATTGTGTTAATACTTTACCAATGTCGACTTACAAGTCATGTCATAGTATGTTTGCACTACACTCTTTTATTCTTGTTTAGATGGAGCTCCCTATTTCACCGACATATAATTTCCCATAAAAGCATGAAATTTGGTAAAATCCTTTTTGTAATCTCAAGTTGGTTGGATATTTCACTAATCTTGAGAGTTTCTCAATGATATTTGGTGGCAATAAAAATTGTACTAATTATATTTTCCCTTAGATATCTGGCAATTTTCTTAGTTATTCCTTGTATTTATCTTAGGAATACCTTATATTCTTTTACATTATTTTCCATGGTAGACCCCAGTTCTCTTTCATGTTTCTCTACCTTCATGAAAGTATTATTGATTTGTGAAGTGTTATGTGCATCACTTAAAATTTTGTGTAAATGTTCCTTTCCTACTTAATATGATCATTATTTGAGATCCTCATGAATTTTGTTATAAGTGTTTTTAGGGAACCGTCTTATGGCTTAGGTGGTCACAATGACTGTTCACAAGAATGTATTGGTTTATATGTGCTTTCTTCTTATATACTCTATGAGAAACACAGACATCCTATTTCCTGATCACCATAACATCTAGAAATGGAAGGGACCAATTTCTTCTAGCTTCATTGCAAATTTAATGGAATAGATTTCTCTAGTGCCTCCTTTCCATGGGCCCAGTTACATAAGTGTCAACAACATATCTCACCCACTAGTTGGGTTGCAATTGGGATACATTAAGTGCATTTTGTTGAAATTTTTCATTAAATAGATTAGCCATTATTGGAAATAGAGGTATCCCATAACCACACCATAGGTTTGTTTGTATAGATCCCTCTACAAGCTAGAAAAAGTTGATTTGAGGCATAAGCCAACCAAAGTTTCCATTTCTAAGTCAATTAGATCTATATTACTGTGATAACCTTTTACATAGGTATCATCATGAAGAACGAGAAAACACCAAATTACAAGATAATGTCATGTTTCTCCATAATTCATATCCTTGATTTTCTGAAAAAAGAAAGAAGAGGATAACATCATGTTTCTTCATATTGATATCTTTGATTTTCTCAAAAAGAAAAAAAGAAGAGTCTTTAGAAATCCTAATACCCACTAACATTTTTAATAAGTTAGCTAAGAGTTTAGGAATCCTATTACCAACTCACATTTTTAATTTGTTGCCCAAGAGTTTAGTTAGTTTGTATGTTTGTAAGCTGATTATGTTTATAATGGATCTTAAAGCCATGCTTACTTTGTAGATATTTGGAAACACATAAATTTGAAGGACTAAAACGCCCACCATCCTCAATTTCAATTATTAAATGAGAAAAAAACTTACGAATATTAAAAACAAGGGCTTTGATTCTTGCATTAGATGTTATGCATGCTTTTGTGATTACAAAGAGGTATCACGAAGCTCAAATCTAGAAATACTATAACCACTACAATCTATTAACACCTTTTATTGTAGCCACTATACATTGTTCATACCTATAGTGGGGCCTTCTGTCATACTTAATATCAACGTCTACCACTTTTACAAAAGAAAAGTATTACAATACATAAGGAGCATAATTTTTTATATAAAGTGTACATGATTTTTACCATTTTTAATGAGAATGTGGGATAAGTTGAATCCTTTAGGATACTTGTTCCTCATGAATGCCAAAGTTCTTTATAAAAAATGTTCCATTTACCATATGGTGGATTTAAAGATACCACCATCCACTTTGTACACTTTCACCTTAGTGAGTTTGAAACCAATATTCATAACTAGGCCATGCTACTATAATATTGTCCACGTAAGGTGCTAAATGCCATCTTTTATATATATGATGAAGGTATCCTTGGTTAATAAAATTCACTCTTACAATCAAACTTCTTGTATATCTCGTTGTTAGTTAATTGAGTTTGTTGTGGTTAATTGAGTTAACAAAGTATTTTTTTTTTAGGAAAGGGATATTTAAAATTGATGGTATACAATTTATCACCATCCTTTTCTTTGCACTTTTTCTACTTACCATGCTTTTCTTCTCTATTCATACAAAAATATTAAATGTAGATTATGATGGTCTTAGCAACATCTATAAGGATTAAGGATGATGTTAGTTATTTTTATTTTTTCATTTACAATAATGACATGGACCTTTTTTAGGATTTGATTGGGCATTTTGGTTAGAGGTTCAACTTGATAGCATCACCTTCTGCATGCCTATTTTTATGAGCTATCTTTTCATAGTTTATCATAGACTCATTGAACTCTTTTAAGCTAATTAATTCCAATTCCATTAACATCAGGTTATTGCCATTTGTTATTTTCTTCTAGAGTCCAAATGTTGTTACTATTGTCCTTTTGAGAGCATCTAAATATGTAATCCAATCCTTTTAAAAAGGATTTAATTTTACCAGTGGAATGTTTCCAATTGCTTGTGTCTTGTGGATTGGGAGTTTTGGTAGCCATGACATTAATATACACTTGAATTGTACAGTGACTATGCCAACAGTTTTCATCACTCATGTCATTTTAGAGGACACTAGATGACATATAATTATCCATTCTTGCAAATTTCTTACTCTCTGATTTGTAGACAACTCATAAAAAAAAAGGTAGATTTAAAGAAGATCTTAGTCGAAGTTTTATAGACTTTGTTTTTGGATTTCTCTAGTGTTGGTTTATACCTTGTAGAAGCTTGGGATTGTGTCTACTTTAGGGATTGTTGTCAATTGATGTTTTTTTTTTCAAATTGTAATTTTCTCAAGTAGTGTAGCAAGATGATCCACTTTTGTTTGGTTAGAAGCATCTAACATTTGAATTTATTTCATCATGGTACTATATACTTTTAAACTTAGAATAAAAAGTATTTACAATAGCATCTATTTGGTTTTCTCTCTATGAGATAGATTTGCATGCTATCTCAATTCTACTAGTACTATATATTTTTTTGAAAGCTCAAAATCTATTCTATTGATATATAGTAAAAATACAAGCAGAGATACATATCATAGTAGACATCCTAGGAACCAATAGTGTCAAAGTGAAGGAAGGTGTCTTCCCTTGTTGGGAAATCATGCTTAAGACATAAAAAATATCTTCCCTTGCAGAGGGAAAAAAAATCATACATTTGAGAGATGGTTTAAGCAAAATTGAAAAGTTACTGAAGCTGCAAACTACATCTAAAACTACTAAACCATTTTTTATAGAAAGCATAAAACCATAGGAACATGAGACTTAATGCTTGGATGTAATCTCCTCCTATATGGGAACGACGAAGCCAAATCCAAGCTGAGTGAGGGTCTTCGAGCTGCTATCAATAAGGGGGCCAGGCTGGGACATGATGTTTTTTCCACCCTTGACTCCAGGAGTGTCGTTACTAGTGTCATCATCACTGCCTGAGGTGCCAAAAGTGGAGTTGGAGGAGAAAGTATTTACTGGAAGCAGTTCAGTCTTCTTGAATGCTGAAAAGGTGTGGAGTATTGCTTTCTCGGGTGAGAAACAATGGTGTGGGAATGAGGCAAAGAGTGTAGCTACACTAGTTCAGTAGGAGTGCTGGGAGAAGCATCTTGAATTCCTGTGAGATGAAGGAGGAGCTTGGAGAATATTTTTTTCACCACCTAGAAATTCCTTCTATGAATAATTGTACGGTTGGCTGCCAAAGGAGAGCCTGAGAGATCATATTCCCAGTCATTCACGAGCTGGCGCAAGTGTTCAAATATTTCAAGATCGAATCCCTCTGTATTAACTATTGTAGAGAGAGTCCTCGCTCTTTTGTTGGGGCTCCCATGCTCACCTCTCCCACGTCGAGGAGTGGCTCTCAGCCGACGCGACATGGCTGGAGGAACCATAGGCATTGAGAATTCAGGATGCAAGGCTTTGAGGGACCCGCAGAGAGCTTTGAGAGTCGTTTCCAGTTGCATAGACCGTTCTTTGTGGACAGCTGCCGAGGACACAGGAATATCGACAAGCCTTGCTTCTTTTCTTGAGATATTGAGAGTAGAATGGGAATAATTTTGTGTTGGTACAACATTAAACTCCCCCTTACACATGATCTGGCCTCCATTTGCAGATATTTCCATGATCCAAAGTGTTAATTCCAAGTACAAATTTTCCTTTGGGCTGTCATCTTTTATCTCACTTGGGGTCGTAGCGTTTAATTCCTAGAATCCCGAAGATCTAGGATATGAGGTCTTCATAAATGATGTTCTTATGTGCTAGCGAGTTACCCTTGTGGGGGTCAACTCTAGCTACATGTTCTACTTTCCTTCTAGAAACATGTTCAACTTTCCTTGCATTGTCACCCACATCCGGGTGAGTGCCATCCTCTCGATCCACTTGAATGCAATCATTGTTCAGATGGGAATCTGAGAGGTCTTCTAGGGAGAAATGTTGTAGATGAGTTCTCGTCAAAACTCCCTAGTTGGCCAGTTTATCGTCTAGAGAATTATCTTGTCGCCTAACATGCTGGAAGGTAATAACCATAGGATGACAAAGGAGATGAGATAGCTGCTGTAAATCATAGTCAAGCCTCCAGCTTGGAGAGATTTTGGTAGTATAATGCCCATTCTGAATTCCTGTGGCCATGGAAAGGATGATATGTGAGTCTCCTTCCACAATGAGGGGAAAGAGAGCTAAGGAGTATGCAAGACAAATTCCCTAAAGGAGACTCGCCAGCTCAACAACATTGTTACTTTCAATGCCCATTAAGCCATAGAATAGTCTTAGAATGGTACCAATGGAGGATCTGAAAACTCCTCCCTATCCATCCTTTCCAAGATTACGTTTGGCTACTCCATTAAAATTTAACTTGTAGAATCTTGGGGGCAGACAACTCCAAATGTTAGGGATAGAAGTGAGGCGATTCCAAGGCTGAGGGTAAGTCGACAAGGGGAGAGAAGGAAGATTCAATCTCTCAAGAATAATCCTTTCATTGGGTGGTGCTTGAAGATACTGGTCATTCCAATTGTGTAGTATTAATGTTTCCTTGATATGTTTTTGACAGTTGGCCCAAATGGTTTCCTCTGGGGTAGATTTGTTCTCAAATATCCTATGATTGCATTCCTTCCATATGCCCCAAATCACAAATCCTAGAATGAGATGCTAAAGTCCATTGAGAAGACGATTCTGGTAAGGATGAGCATGCCAAGAACTGATAGTTTGAAAAGTGTTCCCAAGCAGCGATCGTTTCTTCTACAAGATGAGGCGACTTTGTCCCATAGCATGTTAGAGAAGGAGCAAAAGTATAATAAGTGAATCATAGTTTCTTCCTGATCACACCATAAAACATATTGTGAGGGTCCATTATAGCCTATTTTTAGAATGTTGTACCAGGTGAAGAAATTCTTATGCAACACTAGCCATAGGAAGCTGGAGACTTTGGTCCAAGTTTTTAGATTCCATATTTTGGCCCAACTAGGATCCTGCTACTCGATAGAGATGTTGGTTGAGAGATGATACGCCTATTTGATTGAAAATATTCCTTTGGGATTGTATCCCCATATGAGGATGTACGGTCCATTCCTAATATGGATAAGGAATTGTTGAAGGTACTCATAGAGTTGCTCAAAAGAAACTTGCTGCAAGTCAGCATGCCATCTGTGATGGGGCAACCAACAACGGACTTCTTGTTAATTTTCTGGATCCTCGGATCCTGTTAATATTAAGAAGGCATTGAATTTTTCATGATTTTGAATATGAAAAGAAGCGTTCCTACGATGGATATTGTGGCCCGATTCTAAACTGGGGATTTGGTTCCAGTAGTTGGTCCAGAAGTTGGCAGAGGAGCCATCTTGAATTTCCTAGAAGCTGTGTTACTGAATTAGGTGGCACAGGAGTTTCGTCGTGTTCCATATGATATATACTTCTATGCCATGAGAATATCTTATAAGATTCCAAGGGGACCACTTAGAAGTGTATATTTTGTTCCAGAGTTGGGCCTAGGGGATGCTATTTTTGGTGATCCAATTCCACCATATTTTGGCACTCAGAATTTCATTGTTCTTAGAAGGATCTCAAATATTGAGACCCCCTACCTATTTAGGGAGACAAACATTGTCCCATTTGACCAAGGGCCATTTGGAAGAATTCTTGTCCCCACTCCAAACGAAGGTGCACTAAAGAGTTCTGATGGTCTTGATCACCCATTTGAGAGCTGCTAAGATAGAAAAAATATATAAAGTCATGGTTTGGAGGATGGATTTGATTAGGACCACGAGCCCAACTAGGTTTAGAGATCAAAAGGTCAAGGACGAGAGTTTTCGCCTTAGCTTATGAGGAGGTCCTTCCAGGAAGTCTGTTTAAGAGTAGAGTCAATGTGAGGGGATCATAGATATCTGGATGGAAGGGACGAAATAAAAAAACCCAAGATTCTAAAGATATTTGTTTGAGTGATCAGGGGCATGTTGAAGAAGAAGATACATGATTTGTCTAGGTTGAGAGGCATACCAAAGGATTCAGAAAAGGTGGAGAGGATATCACAAATCACACGAGCCTCTTGAACGAAAGGGTGGACCATGAGCAGGTTGTTGTACACAAATTGTTAGTGGGTGGGGGGGGTGTGTTCATGAAGGATGAGGCCTTTCAAGATTCCAAGAGAACAAGCGTTGCAGAGAATACATCCAAGGACCTCATTCATGAGGATAAAAATGAAGGGAGTGAGTGGATATCCTTGACGTATACCTCGTGAGGGAGCAAAGGTGTTTGAGGGGGGGGGGCATTGACAAGGAAAAACAAGAAAGCAGAGGAGATTATACTGAGGATCTAGTGAACCTAAGAAGGAAAAAAAACATGATCTAGAAGTACTTGGTCAATGAAGTTCCATACGAGTTTGTAAAAATATTTTGAGATATCTACCTTGAGGAGCATTATGGGTTTCGTGGAAGTTTTGAGAGAGTGAATAACTTCATGGGATAAGATGATACCATCCAGGATTTGGCGCCCTTCCACATAGCTAGTTTGTTTAGGGGAAATAAGGAAAGGGAGAAGGGGCTAGAGACAGTTAGAAATGACCCTAGTGATAATTTTATAGAGCACATTACAAAGAGATACGGGTCTGTACTTACCTGGAGATGTTGCATTTTCTTCTTTTGTAATGAGGGTTAGGAAAGTGGTTGAGGGCTGGAAGAACTCATTGTTTACTGTGAGATTTCTTTACTAGCTCCCAGATCTCATGTTTGAGGAGATCCTATAAGAAATGAAAGAAGTTGATGGTGATGCCATCATGTCTCAGTGCTTTGTCCTCCTTCATTTTTTTTACAACAATTTCCACTTCTTGAAGCGATATTGGAGGCATGAGAGAGATGTCATAATCTCCAGTAACCAGATGATGGATATGGAAAGCTACTTGTCGAATGCTCGCTCCTCGGGATTGATCGTTTCCAGCTAGAAGGTCGTCGTAAAATGTGATTAGTTCATCTTCAATGTACTTGTGTGGTTTCAGTCTGGTGCAGTATGGTTTTTTGAGGTAGGTGATTCTATTGTGCATGCGATGTTGGATGGTGGATCGGTGGAAAAAAACAGTGTTGTGTTCGCCTTCTTTCAACCAGTTGATTCTTGATTTTTGATTCCTCATAGTTTCCTCTTGATTGCAACGTTTCTCAATCTAAGAAAGGAGATCCTTTTCCTATTTAAAATTGATGCTATACAATTTATCACCATCCTTTTATTGCACTTTTTCTACTCACTGTGCTTTTCTTTTCCATTCATACAAAAATCTTCAATGTAGATTATGATGGTCTTAACAACATATCTAAGGATCAAGGATTAAGGATTATGTTAGTTATTTTTATTTTTCCATTTACAATAATGATATGGACCTTTTATAGGATTTGTCTGGGCATTCTGGTTAGAGGTTCAACTTGATACTAATAACCTTCTGCATGCCCATTCTTATGAGCTAGCTTGTCATAGTTTATCATAGGCTCATTGAACTCTTTTAAGCTAATTGATTCCAATTCCATTATCATAAGGTCACTCCCATTTGTTATTTTATTCTAGAGTCCAAATGTTGTTACTATTGTCTTTTTGAGAGCATCTAAATATGTAATCTGATACTTTAAAAACGATTTTATTTTACCGGTGGAACATTTCCAATTGCTTGTGTCTTGTGGATTGGGAGTTTTTGTAGCCATGAAATTAATATACCCTTGAATTGTATAGTGACTATGCCAAAAATTTTCATCACTCATGTCAATTTAGAGGACACTAGATCACATATATTTATCTATTCTCACAAATTTCTTACTATATGATTTGTAGACAACTCATCAAAAAGCAAAGGTAGATTTAAAGAAGATCTAAGTTGGAGTTTTTTAGACTTTGTTTTTGGATTTCTCTAGTGGTGGTTTCTACCTTGTGGAAGATTAGGATTGTGTATATGTTAGGAATTGTTGCCAATTGATGTTTTTTTTTCTCAAATTGACTAATTTTCTCAAGTAGTGTAGCAAGCTGATACACTTTTGTTTGGTTGGAAGCATCTAACATTTGAATTTATTTCATCATTGTACTATATACTTTTAAAGTTGTAATAAAAATTATTTACAATAGCATCTATTTGGTTTTCTCTCTATGAGATAGATTTGCATGCTATCTCAATTCTACTAGTACTAGATTTTTTTTGTAAGCTCATAATCTATTCTATTGATATATAGTAAAAATACAAGCAAAGATACATATCAGAGTAGCCATTCTAGGAACCGATAGTGTCAAAGTGAAGGAAGGTTCCTGCCCTTGTCGGGAAATCATGCTCAAGACATCAAAAAGATATTCCCTTGGAGAGGGAAAACAAATCAAACATTTGAGAGACAGTTGAAGCAAAATTGAAAAGTTCCTGAGGCCGCAAACTAGATCTAAACATATTAAACCATTTTTGATAGAAAGCATAAAACCATAAGAACATGAGACTCGATGCTTGGAGGGAATATCCTCCTCTATGGGAATGCCGAATCCAAATCCAAGCTACGAGAGGGTCTTCGAGCTGCTATCAATAGGGGGGCCAGGATGGGACATAATTCTTTTTCCATCCTCGACTCCAGGACCCTTGTTGTCATTGCTAGTGTTGTCATCACTGCCTGAGGTGTTGAAAGTGGATTTGGAGGAGCAAGTCTTTAGTGGAAGTAGTTCAATCTTCTTGAATGATGAAATAGGTGTCGAGGTTTACTTTCCGGGGAGAGCAACAATGGTGTGGGAAAGAGGTAGAGAGTGTAGCTATGATGGTTCAATAGGAGCGATGGGAGGATCATCTTGAATTCCTGTGAGACAAAGGAGGAGCCTGAAAAATAAGTTTTTCACCACCCAGAAATTCCTTCTACAAAGAACTATCTGGTTAGCTACCGAAGGACAGCCCGAGAGATCATCTTCCCAGTCATTCATGAGTCGGCGTAGGTGTTCAAATATTTCAAGATCGAACCCCTTCATATTAACTACCGTAGAGAGAGCCCTTGGTCTTTCGTTGGGGATCCCATTCCCACCTCTCCCATGTCGAGGAGTGCCTCTCAACCGACAAGACATGGCTCGAGGAACCAGAGGCATTGAGAATTCCGATTGCAAGGCTTTGAGGGACATACAGAGAGCTTTGAGAATCGTTCCAGTTGCATGGACCGTGCTTTGTGGAAACCTGTCGAGGGCGCGGAAATATCGATGAGACTTTCTCCTTTTCCTGAGAGACTGAGAGTAGAATGGGAATAATTCCACACTCGTGCAACATTAAACTCCCCTTGATGTGTGATCTGGCCTCCATTTACAGATATTTCCATGATCCGAAGTGTTAATGCCAAGTACATATTTTCCTTTGGGCTGTCACCTTTCATCTCACTTGGGGTCATAGCATTTAATCTCCATACTCCCGAAGATCTAGGATATGAGGTCTCCATAAAGGATGGTCTAATGTGCCAGTGGGTGACCCTTGTGGGGGCCAACTCTAGCCACATGTTCTGCTTTCCTTCTAGCCACATGTTCCGCTTGCCTTGCATTGTCACCCACATCCGAGTGAGTGCCATCCTCTCGATCCACTTGAATGCTATCATTATTCAGAGGGGAATCCAGGAGGTCTTCCAGGGAGAAATGTTGTAGATGTGTTTTTGTCGAAAATACCCAATTGGTCAGTTTATCGGCTAGAGAATTAGCTTGTCGCCTAACATGCTAGAAGGTAATGACTGCACGACGAGAAATGAGATGAGATAGCTGTTGTAAATAATAGTCAAGCCTCCAACTTGGTGAGATTTTGGTAGTGTTAGGCCCATTTTGAATTCTTGTGGCCATGGAAAGGATGATATGTGAGTCTCCTTCCACAATGAGGGGAAAGAGAACTAAGGAGTAGGAAAGACAAATGCCTTGAAGAAGACCTTCCATCTCAACAACATTGTTACTTTCAATTCCCATTGAGCCATAGAATAGTCTTAGAATGGTACCAGTGGAGGATATGAAAATGCCTCCGTAGCCAGACTTTCCAGGATTACCTTTGGATGCTCCATGAAAATTTAACTTGTAGAATCATGGGGGCAGACAAATCCAAATTTTTGGGCTAGAAGTGAGGCAATTCTGAGGCTGATGGAAGGTCGACAAGGGGAGAGAAGGAAGATTCCAGCTCTCAAGAATAATCCTTTCATTGGGCAGTGCTTGAAGATATTGGTTGTTCCAATTGTGCAACATTAATGTTTCCTTGATTTGTTTCTGACAGTTGGTCCAAATGGTTTCCTCTGGAGTAGATTTGTTCTCAAATATCCTATGATTTCATTCCTTCCATATGCCCCAAGCCACAAATCCTAGAATGAGTTGCCATAGTCCATTGAGAAGAGGATTCTGATAAGGGTGACCATGCCAAGAACTGATAGTTTGAAAATTATTTCGTCGATAACAATCGGTTCTTCTACAAGATGAGGTGACTTTGTCCCATAGGATGTTAGAGAAGGAGCAAATGTCTAATAAGTGAATCATAGTTTCTTATTGATCACGACATAAAACACATTGTGAGGGTCCATTATATCCCGTTTTTAGAATGTTGTCCCAGGTGAGAAAATGCTTATGTAGCACCAGCCATAGGAAGATGGATACTTTGGGCCAAGGTTTTAGATTCCATATTTTGGCCCAACTAGGATCCTGCCATTCGATAGATATGTTGGTGGAGAGATTATAAGCCTCTTTGATTGAAAATATTCCTTTGGGATCGTATCCCCATATGAGGATGTCTGGTCCATGCGTAATCTGGATAAGGCGTTGCTGAAGGTCCTCCCTAAGTTGCTAAGAAGAAACTTCTTGCAAGTCAGGATGCCATCTGTTATGGGGCAGCTAGCAACAAACTTCTTGTTAATTGTCCGGATTCGAGAAGGCATTGAATTCTTCATGATTTTGAATATGAAAACAAGTGTGCCTATGCTAGATATTTTGGGTCGATTCTAAACTGGGGAGTTGGTTCCAGGAGTCGGTCCAGAAGTTGGTAGAGGAGCCATCATGAATTTCCAAGAAGTTGTGTTGCTAAATTAGGTGGCATTGGAGTTTCACCGTGTTTCATATGATAGACACTTCTATGTCCTAAGAATAACTTATAAGATTCTAAGGGGACCAGTTAGAAGTGTACCTGTTGTTCCAGAGTTGGGCCCAGGGATGCTATTTTTGGTGATCCAATTCCACCATATTTTGGCACTCATAATTTCATTGTTCTTAGCAGGATCTAAAAGACCGAGACCCCCTACCTATTTAGGGAGACAAAGGATGTCCCGTTTGACCAAGGGACATTTAAAATAATTCGTGTCGCCAATCCATAGGAAGGTGCGTTGAAGAGTTCTGATGGACTTGATCAACCATTTGAGATCCGCTAAGACCGAAAAAGATATAAAGGCATGGTTTGGAGGATGGATTTGATTAGGACTAGGAGGCCAACTAGGTTTAGAGAGCAGAAGGTCCAGGAGGAGAGCCCTCTCCTTAATTTATTGAGGAGGCCCTTTTAGGAAGTGTGTTTAAGAGTAGAGTCAGTGAGAGGGGTTCCTAGATATCTCGACGGAAGGGATGAAATAGAAAAGCCCAATATTCCGGTGATATTTGTTTGAGTGATCAGGGGCATATTGAAGAAGAAGATACATGATTTGTGTAGATTGAGAGGCAAACCAAAGGCTTCAGAAAAGGTTGAGAGGATATCACGAATCACACGAGCCTCTTGAACGAAAGGGTGACCCATGAGTAGGTTGTCATCCACAAATTATTGCTGGGTTAGGGGAGTGTGTTCATGCAGGATGAGGCCTTTCAAGGTGCCAAGAGAACAAGCGTTGCAACGCTATGTTCTCTACTTTATTTTTTATATAGATTGCAATTAAAAGAATTTAGGTGGGATATGTTCAAGGTGTATAATGCTTTGTCATTTTGGATTTTTATATTTCCATCCATTTTATTTTTTATATGGTCCACGTAGGGTTGACTAAATCAAGTTTGTATATGTATGCATCGAGGTATAGAGTGAAATTAGGGCTATACAAATTAAATTCTATTATGACCCGAAGTCATGCGCTTGAAGTATAGACAGACATGCATGTTCGTTATATGATGTTAGTTGAATATTATGGTTTATTATCTTTTTATGCACGACCCTACGAAAGGGAAATATTCTTATGTTACATACATTGATAAATTTATTTAACATCATGTTTGTTATATGTGCACTCCAATGAGAGTGTAGATTCGTATTAAGGCTTAAATGCATATTGACTGATTAAAAATATGTTATGTAATTTTTATGATGACAACGGTCTTCTCTGACTTTTATTCATATTATGAATTATTTGATTGCGATGATTATAAGGAGAAGGCCATCACACCTTTAATCTATATTATGCATATATGGCGATGATGATAGAACATATATTATTATTCACTTTGAGTATATATATTCCAACATGTAGTTTTTTGAATCTATTCCATGTAGGATACAATGGCTTACTCAAGTAATTTTATATGGACATGTTTAAGTATTGAAATACTAATGATAAAGGCTAGCTTATAGCATGTGGCATTAGGAACAAAATTACCAAGAGGAGTGGAGGTCCATTTTCATCAAGTTTTTTTGTTTTTTAATTACAAAATTGAGGTACTATGAGAGAGGGCCCAACTTTTTTACTAATGTGATGGATTTCGGGATACTTATTGCAAGATGAGATGACATGATGGCCTCCACTCGCTTATATATTCTCTATACAAAGTAGTATATACACAAAGAGATTGTTTCAGGTAGAATGATGAAGGTTTTAGAATAAGAGTTATCTTGGTTGTAGGTCATAGGAAAGTCTTAATTGATTGCATAACATAATGGTTTCAAATTTAAAATAAATCTAGGTAAAATGCTATGATAATAAAGTTTATAAGTTCTATTAGATGAGATTTTGCAGTGATACAGTAATTGGAATTCTACAATGGAATAACTATAATATGTTGCATTTTACTGTCAATGTTTCAAGTCTCTTCCCAAGCTCATCATTAGGAACAGAGCAAGCTAATCATCCTTTAATTAATAAATATAGAAACAATGCTATATTACTACTAGTTTGACTTCCTATATTATTTTTGTATTGTATCCAACCAATCATTATCTTTTATTTATTATTTAGTGGGAGTTGGAAACTATGTTTGACTAATATTTAAAACATCATCCTAATTTAGACAAATTGAGCTTTACAATCTCTATTGCTTCACTGAGTTTCCTTTTTGGCTACTTTTCGACTTTGGCTAGGATTTTCATTTTGTGTCATTTTTAAGGGGATGTTTAGTATTGTGTGAATACTTTACCAATGCAGACTTACAAGTAATGCCATAGTATGTTTGCACTAGGCTCTTTTATTCTTGTTTGGATGGAGCTCACTATTTCACCGACATATAATTTCCCACAAAAGCATGAAATTTGGTAAAATTGTTTTTGCAATCTCAAGTCAATTGGATCTTTCACTAATATTGAGAGTTTCTTAATGATGTTTGGTGGCAACAAAAAATGTACTAATGCTATTTTCCTTTAAATATTTGGCAATTTTCTTAGTTACTCCTTGTATGTATCGTAGGAATGCATTATATTCTTCTTCACTATTTTCCATGGTAGACCCCCGAGTTCTCTTTCATGTTTCTCTACTTTCAGGAAAGTCTTATTGTTTTGTGAAGTGTTGTGTGCATCACTTAGTTAAATTTTGTATACATTTTTCTTTCCTACTTAATATGATCATTATTTGAGATACTCATGGTTCTACTTAATATGATCATTATTTGAGATACTCATGGTTTTAGTTATATATGCTTTTAAGACACCATATTTTTGTCTTAAGTAGTCATAATAACAGTTCACAAGCATGTATTAGTTGTATGTTATTTCTTCCTATATACTCTATGGGAAACACATCCATCCTTTTTTTATCACCATAACATCTAGAAATGGAAGGTATTAATTTCTTTTAGCTCCATTGTAAATTATATTACTACATTACCACTGTAACCTTTATCACCTTTATCACAAAGATTTACATTATATTACCACTGTAACCATTACATTCTATATACATCTTTATTGTAGCCACTACACACAATTCATACCTATAATGGGGCTGTTTGGTCATACTTCTGTTCGAGGTATACCACTTTTACAAAAGAAAAGTACTACAATACTTAAAGGAACATAATTTAGTCATGTGGGGGCTTGTCCTATTCTTTCTGATTATAGAGTGTTAAGCACATACAACATATGGACAAGATATTTACAATTTGTGCACATATGTACAATATTTTTACAGTTTTTAATGAGAATATGGGGATGAGTTGAATCCTATGTCGACTCTTGTCCCTAAATAATGTAATTTTTTTTATAAAAATGTATGAGTCACGATGTTGGTGTTTCACCATTCTATCTATCTCATCATCAAACATTTTGATCCAATGTTGAGAAGCTTCTGCAATTGCACTTTTTCTAAGGGAGCATATTTTTAAAATGGAAGAATATATTTGTTACACTCTAAGAATGATTGTATTTATTTGGGAAACTCAATTTGATGAGGAAACTTTAATATATTTATGTTATACATGAGGTTGTGCTTTTAATTTACCACCCTTGATATGGATCCCGACGAATTCAATTTTAGGCTTTTCAAGAACATTTTAAACTTTGGCAAGCATCATTCCATGCTTTTCTATTAGTTACATATCGTTTTTGAAAACTATAATATGGATTGAAAACTAAAATAAACCAAAATGTCATGTATATACATAAAAATAAACCTATAATATTGATTGAAAATAGAGTCCATTCATCTCTAAAAACATGTTTGGGTGAATTTCAAAAACACAAAAGGCATAACCAATCAATCATATTGTCCAAATAATATGCTAGAATTCCATCCTCTAGATATATTATGAAGGTATCCGTATTTGATAAAATTCACTCTTATAATTAAACTTCTTGTATATCTTATTGTTAGTCAATTGAGTCAACATAGTTTCTTTTGAGGCTATATCTGTATTTGATAAAATTCACTCTTATAATTAAACTTGTTGTATATCTTGTTGTTAGTTAATTGAGTTAACATAGTTTCTTTTGAGGCTATGGTTGTTTAAAATTGATGATATACAATTTATCACCATCCTTTTCTTGCCCCTTTTTATTCAGTATGCTTTTCTCCCCCTTTTCTTATCCATGCAAAAATCTTCAATGTAGATTATAATATTCTCAACAACATCTACAAGGATCACGTTAGTTTTCCATTTACAATAATGACATGGACATTTTCTAGGATTTGACTCAACATTCTAGTTATGAGGTTCAACTTGATAACATCACCTTTTGCATGCCCACTTATATGAGCTAGCTTTTCACAATCTATCATAGACTCATTAAATTATTTTAAGCTAATTAATTCAAATTTCATAAACATTCTAAGGTCATTGTCATTTGGTATTTTCTTCTAGCATCCAAATGTTGTTACTATTGTCTTCTTGAGATCATCTAAATATGTAATCTGATTCTTTAAAATGTTTTTTTTTACTAGCGGAACATTTCCAATTGCTTTTGTCTTGCATATTGGGACTTTTGGTAGCCATGACATTAATATACCCTTGAATTGCATAGTGGCTACACCAACAATTTATTCATCACTCGTGTCTTTGTTATAGGACACTATGTGGCATATATTTACCCATTCTTGCAAGTTCCTTACTCTCTGATTTGTAGTCAACTCATCAAAAAACAAGGACATATTTAAATAAGATTTTAGTTGGAGTATTTTAGACATTGTTTTTGAATTTCTCTAGTGGTGGCTTCTTCATTGCAGAATCTTGGGAATGTTTACTTTATGGATTGTTGTCAAATGATGTTTTTTCTTTTTAAAATCCCTAATTTCCTCTAGTAGTGTAGAAAGTTGATCCACTTTTGTTTGGTTGGAAGCATCTAACATTTGAATTTATTGCATCATGGTCCTATATACTTTTAAAGTTAGAATACAAAATATTAAGAGTAGCATCTATTTGGTTTTCTTTATATGAGGTAGATTTGCATGTTATCTCATTTCTACTAGTACTAGATTTCAATTTGACTAAAGTGGAGCCAATAAGTGATACATAGTGTCCTACAATCTATCCTGTGTTATTAGTTGATTCATTTATGTTATGTTGTGGATATCCATTTTTTGTGCCCGTGTAATACCCCCTTTTTAAACTTGGAATGTATTGAATAAAAATTGTGTAAATGATTTAAATATGCTAGTATGGATTCCTAGTGAAGAGATCAAGGCCAAGTCCCAATTAGTGAATGACTAGGTATGCATGATGTGAATAATTTAATTGGACAATTTGGTTGTCTTGTCATACTAACTTGAAGGCTAGGAAAATATTATGTTGGAAAATAATAAAAATGGTCCAAGATGGCTGTGTAAAGAGCACTATACGGGCTATTGTTGAATAAGTTGTCATTGATATCAAACTATGTATGTAAATGTCCTACAAAGAGGTCCCATTATGGCGTAGTGGTTATGCATGGCCCACATGGGAAGAAACTTTGTGATGTACACATATGGATCAAAACCCTAAAGAAGTCTCTAAGGTTACCCCTAAGAATTATTGAAATAAAAGGTGAAGAAACCCATAAACGATGTTGTTTGGTCCAATTTCCCATGAGTTTGGGGTTACATGAACCATGGTGGAGAAGGTCCTAAAGATTCCCCAAAGTTGGTGTGAATCTTGAAGTACCCCTAAAATAATAATTATTGGTCCACGTGACCCCAAAAGTTGTGGTACTTTGGCCCATTAGACCACTTGAAGTGGTAAGGATCCCCGCAAGAAATAATGGTGTATCCACCAAGTATGATGATGTGGTCAAGCCCTAGGGACCCCTTTGGCGAATATATGAAGTTATATTGAAGTTTTGGCATGAAGTGTCATGATGGACTCTTGAGGTGGGGTACTAACCCTTGAGACCCCCTTAAAATATGGATATCTACAAATTAAAGATGAGCTTAAGGAGACACTAAAAGAAGCAATTAGATCATCATTAAGTGTATAAATAGAGGGGAAAAAAATTCATTTTATAATCAATCAAATATATCTTTCTATTGCGCA
Organism: Pseudotsuga menziesii; assembly: GCA_001517045.1. Classification (NCBI taxonomy): domain Eukaryota; kingdom Viridiplantae; phylum Streptophyta; class Pinopsida; order Pinales; family Pinaceae; genus Pseudotsuga; species Pseudotsuga menziesii. The sequence continues at coordinate 193,124 of LPNX010576172.1, read as the reverse complement.
TCTTTGGAGAAAAAGTGCAAAACTTTTTGGAGGAGCAATTTCTGGGCATCTTTGATGATTGAGGAGATTCACGAAAAACGACATAACTTTCTCATATGGTATTGGAATTACAAAATTATTGGCTCGTTGTAAAGATGGTTTCGAGGGATATGTGATGAATCTATATAGAGATTCTTTTAGTTTCTACTTATCTCTTCATTTTGTGATCTTGGCAAAGGTATTATTCATGCTTATGGGTTTCTCTTGTGATGGCATATCTTTTCTCTAGGTATGTGAGCCTCTCTCTTGGTATATCTCTTTGAAGTCATTATATATGTTTGGGGGATATGATGATGGTCATATTGTCATATATGTGGTATGTTTCTTGTACATGGGTCTCTCTTGTGATGATCTTGCCTCTCATGGACTAGGGTCCATTTTTTTGTCTTGAAAAGATCATGGTGATTATCTCGACAAAATGTATGATGGTATTGACATAGATCATAGTTATTAGCTTGGCATAGTCCATGGATATGTTGTGGCATATGGATCATATATTGGAATGTTTAATGTTTTGGAATTTTATACGATGTAAAAGTTGAGGATCCAAAAGAAATCGATGGATGATTGTTTCTAGGTATATACTTGAGGCATGTATAGGTTGATATAGCGTGACAACTGTTGAGACAGTGTGACACTGATTGTGACATTGTGACATTGACAGTGACATTGTGACAGAGACAATGACTGTGACATTTAGATAGTGATATAGTGATATAGGATGAAAGAGATAGTGATACAAGAACAAGGACAATGATACAAGTGCAGGACAAATATACATGTACAATTTGTTAGAGACAGTGATACAATGATCATTATAGATTGTTTATTCTATTAATATAAGGGCAGGAATATTGGGTAAGGATAGGAGATTGTATTCTCCTTTAGTTTGGTCCCTAAGAAATTGTGAGTTGGTGCTCACTGAGGATTGGATTCCTCTCTACAGGTTGGAGTCCTTGACTGTAGGGGGTTGTAGCCGATAAAATAGGGGGTCGAAGCCTCCTTCTAGTTAGTTCTAGAGAATCAGGTAGTTGGATCTTCCTTCCATTTGGTTCTAGTAAACACATTGACTGTAAGGTTCATATTACAAACAATATATTTTGTGGTTTTCTCCCATTTTGGTTTCCACGTTAAATCTCCTGTGCAATGTGTATGATTTTTATGTGATGGTGAATGATATTGTTAATGGTTAATGTTACATGTTAAAAATGGTAAGAAGTGCCCAATACTGATTCACCCCCCCTCTCAATATTGTTGAATATTCCAAAAAATGGTATCGGAGCAGGTTCCTTCAAGACTTAACCAATGGAAGGTAGATTATTCTTGAGAATTATGCAGAATATTCTAAGGTTGGGTCACCATTATTTGATGGGCTGAATTATGCGTTTTGGAGCATAAGGATGAATTTATTCTTGCAGTCATTAGGACTTGATGTTTGACAAGCTGTATTAAATGGATACACTTCACGAGAGAGAGATCCACATGCAGGTACTACTAAAATAAGAATTTTTGAATGCAATTCAAGGGCCATGAGTGTTATTTTGGGAGGCTTAATAGGCTCAAAAATTTTCAAGGTTATGCATTGTACCTCTACAAAAGAAATCTAGGACAAGGTAAAAAATGTGTATGAAGGAAATTCCAAAGTAAAAGGATCCAAGATGCAAACTTATCAAAGACAATTTGAACACCTGAAAATGAAGGAAGATGAAGACATTGCAACTTATTTTCTTCAAGTATATGAAATTGTGAAAACCATCAGGGGTCTAGGAGAAAACATTGAAAATTTAGTGATAGTATAGAAGATTCATAGATCTCTTCCAATGAGGTTTAAATCTAAGATCTCATCCCTAGAATAAAGAGAAGATTTAGATACTTTTAGTGTGGATGAATTACATGGAATTCTTATAGCATACGAAATGAGAACAAAACAAGAAAATCTGACTAAAAGGGAAGCACCATTCAAGGGCTCTAAGAAGACAAGGAATAGCAAGCAAAAATCAAAATCATGTTTGTGTTCCAGTTGCAGTGATGACTCAAATTATGAAGATGTAGAAAATTTTGAGATAAAGTTAAAGTGAGAAGCTGGAAAGTACAAAGGTAAGCTTCCTTTCAAATGTTTTAATTGTGGTAAAATTGGTCATTGTGCTTCCAAGTGTCCTTATGTAAAAAGGTTGGATAGTAATGAGGAAAATGAAAAGAAATATAAAAAAAACAAACAAGAAATTTGTGAAATTTAAGAGTCTCTATTCTAAGGAGGATAGTTCTTCATTCGATGAAGGTGATGATAGTGATGATGACTCATGAAAAGTGCTCTTCATGGATTTGAAATAATCTACTAATGATGATGAGGAAGACTATGTGGATGGAGAAGTAGATCTCGAGGAAGAATTGATCATCTCCTTAAGTGAACTAAAGAAAGAAAGGAAGAAAAACAAGTTACTCAAAAAGGAGTTGGGTGAATTGAAGGAAAGCTTCGGAAGAAAACCTGATGAGACAAAGAAGATATTTATAGATCTAAAAATTCAGTTGGAAGAATTCAAGGTAATCGAAGAATAACTTTGAAGAATACTGGAAGAAAAAGATAAGATACCTGAAGAGTTCGAAGCAAAAATAGTCTCTCTCAGGAGGGAATTACAAAAGAAGGACATCTGACAAAACTTTGTTATTAGCACAAAAATATTGGATGAAATCATTAGCATCCAAAGGCTGTTCTATGATAAATATGGTTTGGATACAAACAATATGACGAGGGTTCAAGTTCTATGATGAATAAAGGTAAATAAATATAAAGAAATTATGCAAATGTTGTACAAGGTTTCGAGCCTAAAAAAGAAGTGACAAATAAGAGTCATGAAGAACATCGTGCATGGAAGAAACCATCAACAATAACAAAGTTTCAATATTTGAACTTCACAAGATTTGCACCACCTAGAAGACCTTCCACATCTAGGTACCAAAATATTTTCTTTGGAAAATGTTATTCTTGCAATAATTTTGGGCATCAGGCTATAAATTGTAGAGCCTATGTAAGGGGTAGAAACACATGGAATAGAAATGGATATGAAAACTTTAGGAATCATGATGAGAATCCTCATAAGGAATATGACAGAAGTTATAACAAATTTTTAGATCTCAATTATGAAATTGAATGCTAAATATGTAACTTTATACACAACCAAAAATTGCAGAATTGGAATGACAGTGTCATTAAAGGAAACTAGACAGTTTCCAGAACAAAAGAGAATTTGGGTAAAGAATAAAAAAGACTTATATATTGATGAATGTGGAATTTCATTATAAGATAAGGGAAGTATAATTAAATGGTGGGTTGATAGTGGATGTTCAAAGCATATGACAGGTGAAAAAAGCACATTTGTGTCATTACGGAAAGAAGATGAGGGATATGTAACATTCGGCAATAAAAGCTCAACCAAAATTGTGGGAAAAGGTAAAATTAGTCTTGGAAACAAAGATGATTTGGAAGAAAATGTATTATTTGTTGAAAATATGAAGCATAATATGTTGAGGGTCAGTCAAATGTGTGATCAAGGACACACACTCCTATTCAATTCAGAATAATGTGAAATTAGGAGAAAAGGATCAGATATAATTTTGACAACAACAACCAAAACTCCAAACAACATATACATATTGAATGAAATTGGAAAGTAAAATTATTGTTTCGGTAAGGAAGATGAAAGTTGGATTTGACACAAGAGATTGAGTCATATAAACTTTGAAAATATTGTCAAGCTCGACAAGAAGCAGGATGTAAAAGAAATGCCACAAATCACAAAACCAAATAACACTTTTTTCAAACATTGTGAGCATGGGAAATAAACAAAGGTTGAATTCAAGACAAAGGAATATGCCACTACAAATCCATTACAAATTGTTCATACTGATCTATGTGGGACAATAAGGACAAAAGGGCTAAATGGTGAACAACACTTCATGTTGCTCATTGATGACTATAGAAGAATGACATGGGTGTGTTTTCTCAACAAGAAAACATAAGCATTTAAATTTTTTAGGATATCCAAGGAAATGGTTGAAAATGAAACTTATTTGAAAATCAAGACCTTAAGATCAGAGAATGGCGATGAGTTCACCTCAAATGAATTCTGGTATTTATGGGAAGAACATGGAATAAAAATAGAATTTTCAGCAGTTGGAACTCCTCAGCAAAATGGATTTGTTGAAAGGAAAAACAAGATTGTACAAGAAATGGAAAGAACGATGATGAATGAATCCATGATAGATGAAGTGTTTTGGGTACAAGTAATGCACACAATTGCTTACATATTGAAAAAAACAATGCTTAGAAGTAATAGTCATAAAACACCATATGAATTGAAAGGAAGACCAGCCAATGTCAAACATTTCAGGGTGTTTGGAATAAAATGCTACATAAAAAGGGGTGATAAAAAATTGGAAAATTTCACTCTCAGGTAGATGAGGGCATATTTGTTGGGTACTCTTTCAAAATTAAAGCATATACATGTTATGATCTAAGTTTCAATAATATTGTAGAAAGCATCAATGTGAAATTGGATGAAATCATCCTACCAAAGAAAGAGAAGGAAAACCGAGATTCAAACATCATTGCCAAACCTGAAATTGAAGAACCATAGTTTGAAGAAGAGGAAGAAGAAGAAAAACAAGAATAAGAAGATAATTTAGATGAACAACAAGAAGAAATCAATCAACAAAATATTCAAACTCCCCCTAGGATTCATAAAAGTGGTCAAACACCTTTCAATCACCAAATCGCCACATTTAGAAGAATCATCCCCCATAACTACTCATTCGGGAAAAGAGTGTTGGAATAGAAACTAGAAGTAGAAGAAAATATCATATGTTAGAACAAGGGAACTTATCATTTCTATCCACAGTTGAACAAAGCAACTTTGAAGAATCCAAAAATGACGAACATTGGATCAAGTCTATGGAAGAAGAAATAAATCAAAGAGAGAATAATGAAACATGGGAGCTGGTACCAAGACCAAAGGATAAAAATGTGATTGGTACAAAATGGGTTTTTAGAAACAATCTTAATGAAGATGTACAGGTAACCTGAAACAAAGCACAACTAGTATGCAAAAGATATGCCCAAGTAGAAGGAATTGATTTTGATGAAACATCTGCTCATGTGTCTAGAATGGATGCAATCAGTATGATCTTGGATTATGCATGAAATAAAAGAATTAAAGTATATTAGATGGATGCAAATTCAACCTTTCGAAATGGAGAGTTATAATAAGAAATCTACATCGAACAACTAGAGGGGTTACTACTATCAGAAAATGAAGACTATGTATGCAGGTTAAAGAAAGCTATGTGTGGACTCGAGCAAGATCCTCGAGCTTGGTACTCAATATTGGACAAATACTTACAAGAATAGGGATTCAAGTGGGGAAATGCGTATAATAATCTCTACAAAAATATGGATCAAGACAATATGATAATTATTGAAGTATATGTTGATGACGTCATCTTTGGAAGTGAGGATGACAAGACGAGTCATAAGTTTTCTAAGGATATGCAAAGTGAATATGAAATGTCCTTTCTTGGAGAGTTAAATTTCTTCTTAGGACTACAAATATCTCAACTAGATGATGGCATTTTCATTTCCCAAACCAAGTACATAAGGGAACTATTGAAGAAATTTAGAATGGAATACATACAACCTGTAAGTACTCCTATGGTTACTGGATGCAATTTAAGCAAAGATGATGAATCTAAGGACATGGAAAAAGGGTGTTATAGATCAATTATTGGTAGCCTTGTCTATGTGACAACTTCAATACCAGATGTTATGCAAGCTGTTGGACAAGTTGCAAGATTTCAGGTAACTCCAAAAGAAACACATATTTTAGCAGTGAAAATGATCTCCAGATATCTTCAATGAACAAATTTTTTTTGACTATGGTATCCAAAAGGAAACAAGTTGGAATTGGTTTCAGACATAGATGTAGATTGGGAAGGAAGCATTGATGATAGAAGAAGAAAAAGTGGAGAATATTTTTTTCTTAGTTAATTATTCAGTGTCTTGGTTAAGTAAGAAGCAATCTTCAGTATCTTTATTCACAACATAAGTAGAATATATTGCAGCAACAACATGTTGTACTCAAATTATCTGGATGAAGCAAACTCTGGAATACATTCAAGTAACAAATGATGATCCTATTCCGATAGAATGTGACAACACAATTTCTATAAGCATTTCAAAGGATCCAATTATGCATTCCAAGACAAAACACATTCCTATCAAGTATCACTTTCTATGAGAACAAGTTGTAGAAAATAATATCAAGATGGATTACATTGGGACAAAGGAACATATTGCGGGCATCTTTACAAAGCCTCTCCCAAGAGAAACATTTGAGTATCTTCGACAAGGATTAAGGATTCTCCAAATTGATAAAACATTACCCAACGGGAGACATATTTTCAGGGGGAGTTACTCTTTTCCATTGATGTCAAAGGGGGAGAGAAATATCAGAAGCATGAAGATAGGGGGAGCATTGTCCCAGGGGGATTATGATGGTTTCCATCAATGGCAAAGGGTGAGATTTTTGAATAAGTTTTCATTGATGTCAAACTATGTATGTATGTGTCATCCAAAGGCCCCTCCTTATGGTGTACCAATTACACATGGTCCTCACATGAAGACACTTTGTGATGTACACATATGGATTAAAACCCTAAATAAGTCTCTAAGGTCACCCCTTAGAATTATTGAAAAAAAAGGTGAAGAAATCCTTACACAATGGTGTTTGGTCCACTTTCCCCTAAGTTTGGGGTTACATGACCCATGGTGGAGAATCCCCTAAAGAGTCCCCAAATTTGGTTCGAAGCAAGTTGGTGTGAAGCTTGAAGAACCCCTAAACTAATAATGCTTGGTCCACATGACCCCGAAAGATATGGTACTTTGGCCCATTAGACCACTTGAAGTGGTCAAGCCCTAGGCCCCCCTTTGGAGAATACATGGAATGGTATTCAATTTTTGGCATGAAGTGTCGTGATGGACCCTTGAGGTAGGGTACTAACCTTTGAGACCCCTTTAAAATATGGAGATCCACCAATTAAGGATGAGTTTAAGGAGACACTAAAGGAAGCTACTAGATGATGATGAAGTGTATAAATAGAGGGAAAAATATTTCATTTCATCATCAATCAATCTCTCCTTCTATTGCACATCTTTAGAGAAAAATTGTGAAACCTTTTGGAGGAGTAATTTCTAGACATCTTTGAGGATTGAGGAGATTCACGAAAAATGGCATAAATTTTTCATATGGTATAAAAATTATAAATTTTTGGCTTGTTGGAAATATGGCTGGGAGGGCTATGTGATGAATCTATATAGATATTATTCTTATTTCTACATTGTCTCTTCATATTGTGAGCTTGGAAAAGGTATGATTCATACTGGTGGGTTTCTCTTGTGATGGTACATCTCTGCTCTAGGTATGTGAGCCTCTCTCTTGGTATATCTCTTTGAAGTCATTATATATGTTTGGGGGATATGATGATGGCCATCTTAGCATAGATATGTTATGGTTCTTGTACATGGGTCTCTCTTGTGATGGTCATGCCTCTCATGGACTAGGTCCCATATTGTTGTCTTGAAAAGATCACGATGATTATCTGGACATATTGTATGATGGACTTGGCATAGGTAATAATGATTATCTTGGCATAGTCTATGGTTACGTTGTGGAATATGGATCATATATTGGAATGTTCAATGCAATTTTGGAAATGTATATGATGTAAAAGTTGAGGATCCAAATGAAATCGATGGATGATTGTTTCTAGGTATAGACTTGGTGCTTGTATAGGTTGATATAGTGTGATAGATATTGAGATAGTGTGACAGTGATTGTGACATTATGACATTGATAGCGGCATTGTGACATAGGCAATGATTATGGAATTTATATAGTGATACAATGATATAGGCCGAAAGATATAGTGATACAGGAGCATGGACAATGATACAAGTGCAAGGACAAAGATACTTGTACAATTTTTCAGATACAATGATACAATGATCATTACAGATTGTTT
>LPNX010576172.1:164642-185001 GCA_001517045.1 Pseudotsuga menziesii | reverse complement strand
AAAAGTAGTTTTTTTCTTTTCTTCCTCCAAAATTAATAAATATTATTTTATTATTTTAACTATTATTTTATTAGTTCATTTTAGGAGGCCCATTTTGAGAGGAAAGGATGGGGAAATGATAGGATATGGTAGTATCCTTCAAGTTGAGTCCTCTCTATAGGTTGGAGCTTGTGACCTTAGGGGGTTGTACCCTCATTTCAGTTGTAGTTGATAAACTAGGGGGTTGGAGCGTCCTTCTAGTTGGTGATAGAAAATAAAGGAGTTGGAGCTTCATTCTAGTTGGTGCTGGTAAACACATTGAATGTAATGTTCAGATTATAAACAACATCTTTTGTGGTTTTATCCCATTTAGGTTTCCACGTTAAATATCTTGTGCACTGTGTATGATTTTTATGTGATGGTGAAAGATATTGTTAATGGTTAATTTTACATGTTAAAAGTGGTAAAATTTCCCAATACTAATTTACCTCCCTCTTGGTATTAATGAATATTACAACAAATATGATTCCATTAGAGGGGAAGAGGAAAGGGGTGACTATGAGAGATTAAATCCTCTATTCTGAAGTATTAACCTTAGATCTCATCTCATTGTTTCCATGTTCTTTAAATAAACCAATTACTTCCTTTGACTATTAAATCCAATCATTGAATGCATGTGTGAGGTTGGTGGGAAAGGTCATTCATGTAGTTATGGGAGCATGGGGGTGAATGTACTTTTATGACAATTATGCTAGTTGTAAGAATCAATTATTTTATGTTTAGAAGTTATGTTAGATGTCTTTTCACAATTATATCATATCCTTTAGAGTCAAACATTGATATCAACATTATTCTCATGTAGATTTACACTAGTTAGAGCTTCCTGTTGATGTTCATTACTATGAACAAACTATGCATTACCCAGAAATTCAAATTGGGAAATAGAGTTGCATAGTTAAGGGAAAAAGGGATGGCTATAGGTGAGCATGGAGGTCGGACAAGGTAGGAACCTTTACCAATTGAATTTTTATACTTTTGCATGCTTGAGAAGCCATGAATTAACACTACATAAGGTTCTCCAACAACATATGCCAGATTGGTACTTACTGCAAACATTAGTAAGCAATGTAAGGTTTAGATTTCCTGAGAGAATTATGGATCAGTGAAGTGAAATTCCTTTCTTGTGTTGTGCAAGGAATTTGGAAGGAGTGACATGGTTGTGATGGATGAGTGAGATTCTTGTAGAGTTCTTGATGACCATTTGGATAATCATTGAAAGTGAATTGGGTTGTGGGATGAGAGAGAAAATCTTGTAGATGTTTGCTTCACCCCCTAGTGACCTCATAGCCTAGCTTGTAGGTGGCCTCTCAAGAAAAAGAGTATATGCTATAGATAGCGCCTACAGTTGGGTGGAAAATTGCTCTTAAACAACTAATTTCTTAGATCTTACTTGTTTTAAGATACGTATTCTCTTTGTATTGGATGTGCAATGATTTTATTTTACAGCTGTGATAGTTATGCATACTATGTGTGTGTGGATAGAAATTTATTTCCAATGTGTTTTATAATTATACACTTGCACATACATCTTTATTGTTCATGAATTCATAATATATCCATGGGACAAAATTTAGAATCTTAGAATTTTGAAATGCCCCCTCTATTGGTTAAATTGATGGATGGGGATATGACAACCAATCACCTTGTTTTTTTTTGTAGAAATAGTTGTCCTTTTCATTTGAATAAGATGTCTAGTTGATATTGTATTTCTAGTCTCTTGCTTCTTTATCTTCTCCTGATTGCATGCTAGGTCAGGAGGCTATTCCACAAGGTATTTATTTCTCTAATATTGGAAACAAAGGCATAAAATTGGGAGGGACTACATTTATATTTTACAATTTTCTTTCTGGAGGATGGATTTGGAATCTCTTCTTCTTTTTGTATGGGTTAAAGAGGGGGGAAAATTTAATCAACGTATGGAATAAATTTTACTACTAAGTTAATTTTTTGTTAGTTTTCTTAGGATTTAGGGACAATATATCACTAATAGGCTTTTTATTTCTTAATGTAAAATGGTTAATATTTTCCTTGAATGTATTCTTCCATTTCAAGGGTATTATTTACAAATGTAACCCTACATGTCAATTGTCCTTCCAAATGAAATTGATTATGTCCCATTATTGGCATTAGATCATGATTTTGATCTTGTTGACGATGAGGTAGCATGTACCTTGAATTTGAGCTTGTCGAGAATGACCACCCTTAGTTTTATAGATTTCTGATTTGCACACACTCTATTAATAAATCATTCAACTAATTCTATATTTTTATATTTGTAACCGATATTTATGTATTTATGTGTCTTTCATTTACATCAATTGAAAACAAAAATTGATTACTTGTACTAGGGGACATATCGTTCCTGAGGATATATTCTTGTAATAACTCTAACTCTTTTTATTCATAGGGATCCAATATATTTGAATATCTAGCCCTTGTTCTCCCTAGGGAGCCAATATGTTGGAAGATAGAGTAATTGTTGAGAGATAAGGATACCATATTTTTGTTTTCAGTTGAAGGATTTAAGCCATTTTTTTTAAATTTCAAAACCCCTATCACTAAGGTGTAAGTTGGTGAGTTTCTAAGTCATTTTTAGGCCTAGTTTGGATACAATATGCACCTCCTAGATAGGTTTTAGGACATTTAGATACTTAGGATTTAGTTAAAACCAACTTGGTATAATATGTTTTTATGTAAACTGTTCTTCTTAAGTATGCATTTATACTTATGTAATCCAACGATTAAAATATTTTTTAGACACATAATGATCTAATGATTCATATTCTATTGTGATGTGTAACATACCCAAATAACCTGCTAACATGCATAAAAAAATATTTTGTATAAGGCATGGCCATGAATATTTTCTTTAATCATTCATTCCTATTCTTAAAAGTTTCTACAATAGTCCTTTTTGCAATTAAAATATTTATAGGATTAAATCTTTATGCCTTCTGCATTCTACCATTGTGGTTTACAGGTCGTGGAAGCCTCGCTATTTTATGATTTCCTTTCCTGTTTTTTGCCTTCCACATTCCACCTTCTGCCTTCTGCATTTATCTATATGGATTTCCATAGGCAGAGAATCCTAAATTCACCCTATGTTTCTTTTCACTTTATGCCTTTCGCCTTCCGAATGCAGATTACGACAAACAGAACTCTGCAAAATGCCACTGCCATTTCATGCCTTTCTGCATTTCGATTTTTTCCTTCCACTACGGAATTGGAGAATCTAAAACATAAAACATGACATAATCATTTGACAACATTCCGTCTTCCGCATTTTGCCTTTCGCCTTTCATTGCGGAATTCGGGAATCAGAAACTTAAAATACGAAGGAATCATTTGATCACATTCTGCTTTTCTGCCTTCCACTGCGGACTTCGGGAATCATAAACTTAATGAAAACAACACCTTTATTAGTTCACCTCCCTCTTTCCTCCTTCCTCCTTCCACGAGCGGACTCTGGATCACTAAAAACCAACACTTGGCCTCATTTCTCTTTTTGATTTCCACCTCCCACCTTTCGCCTTTTGATGCGGACTCTGTGGTGTGGAAAAATACATTTTTCCTTGGATTTTTCTACTCTTTTCCACTTCCACCTTCCGCCTTCTAGAGGCATATTTTGAGGTGCAGAAAACCAACATTATTCCTTGTTATTTTCCTCTTTCCACCTCCCACCTCCCGCCTTTTGCGGGTAGATTTCGGGGTGTGGAAAACTATCATTCTGCCTTGTTTCAAATCCTCTTTCCACCTTTAACCTTTCGTCTTCCGCAGGAGGATTTCGGGGTGCAAAAACGCTAAGTCAGATGCATTTTGACTCTATAACCAGGATTCTATCCTCCGTGAACTTAAGCAAAAAACATTGAAAACCAAAAGCATATGCATATGTAAAATGCAGGAAAGTATAACAACATTATACTCTACTTGAATTTTTACCCTATTTTACTGTGTGTTTCCTTAAGTGAAACCCAGGGATGGTTTACCTTTGGTGGCCTTACAGACTTAGGCCGAGTTCGTTACTTAGGTTGAATTCAAGCCAATTAGGAATTCTGAAGTGGGTTTAGTGGCTAGTTACCACACTTTCCTTCACATTTTTACCTTCATTTTAAGGACCACTGATCTTATACAGGGGCTTCCCCTTAGGGTCCCTTACCACTGGTTATTAACAATAGATTGACAAAGTACCCAAGTAGCTCACCACAGAGCAGTATTTACAGCAGTTAGAAAGGTCATGTGACCAAGGGAGAATCTCTGACCTTTAGAATAGAGCATGGCTTCTATAACCTCATAGGCCATGTATCTATATATAGTCACAAACCTTCAACTATGCAGGAGTAACCCCTTTTCAGGAGACTATATCAGCACACGAGTTATAGCGAGTTAAAATAGAGTAGGTGCATTACATCTTCAGTGATCTATGCATCCAATGCAATCATATTCATTCATAACAGAGTATGAGCATACACCAGTTCCTGAGAAAGGCTTCCATCAACCAAATTAAATTTTCCCTTTCACATTTCCTCAACATCAAAACATACATTTATACACATACAAAAATTCCTCGAGTTCATCAATCAAAGGAATTCATACAACATACAGGGAAATCCTTACAGAGACCATATTACGCCATTTAAGTTATCATTTACACAAATGCAAGGTACCATCATTAAAAAATAGAGTAAGCATATGCCAGTTCATAAGTATCTTTTCATCAACAAATATCAAGCTAATGTTTATCATTTCATGGAAATTAAAACACACATTTACACATACACAGGTATAACCAGAGCTCATTTAATTTGTAGAAAACATAAACATGATAATGGAACCTGTTTGTAGGGTAAGCCGCAATGAAAAAGGGACAACCATGTTCCACCCAACCGTAGATTAGGAACATATATGCTCCGTCCTCAATCACCCTGAGCTCAACTATGCATGTGAAGAGTGAAAAAAACTAACCTCAGTTCAGTTTCTAGAAAGAAATCACTTTCCTAACACTTCTCAGAGTGCTCACACTACAAGCATTTCTCTAAACTTTGGCCTAACAATTCACAGAGTGATCATACAACAAGAGTTCATTTCCCCCTAGAATAATCAACGGTGCCCTCTTTATAGTTTTGGTTCTATTTCTTTTGCACCTATGGTCAATTCCCCATGGAATCCCCACCAACCACTACATTTCTCTTTTTCCAGGATGTACCCTGCGCCATTCTGGAGTTATGACGCCTGGTGTACTTTCTAAGGTTAACCCTTCCATATTTTCCCCACTCTCGCACACATAGTATCCTCATTTAACATGGTTGTCCCCATCATTCATTGCTTCATTAAAGCAAATGTTTCGATTACATCTGACCTTCAAGGACCTGTTGGCAGTTTCGAGAACTAGCCAATCTTAAAACAATAAAAATTGTAAATTAAATATTACATAAAAAATGTTTATGTGTTGGGGGATATTGCATACTCACCCCCTTATTGTAACACTATCCATAGTTTTCTTAGTCTTCTTTCGTAGCCTTTGGACATAAATCAGGGTGCTTCTTTCGCAAAAACTCCCTTTAATTCCTAAGTATTGTTTCCTTCATGTCCAACCTTGCATATAGACTTCATATTTGAGCATTTCTTTGCTAATTTGACTTCTTCATTCTATTTTTACATTTGTCTTATCTTGGTCTTTAATCCTACAGACAAAGATTTCAAGTGTTTGATGTAACTTTAGATCCTAGTCAGAAAATTACCCTCCTTTGTACTCCATTAAATTGGAATACCTCTCTCAGGGAGTATCTCTACAATGTTAACATCTCCATAAGTTGACTATATAGGAGTAGAAGAGAAAACTTGCTTAACTTATTCTACTACTACAACCATAATTGAATTATGTTGCTTGTTTGTTAATGGAAAACCTGTGATGAAATCCAAGGATATTGCCTCCCATTTCCATTCAGGAATGGGCAAAGTTTGTAACAAACCTGTTGGATGTCGATATTCAACCTCCACCTATCAACATTCCAAGTTTTTAGATAGATAATCCATCAAATATACCTTTAATCTAGGCCAAAAGAGTTGCTTTCTGAGGGATGTTATCCTCTTTTGGTAAATAGGGCGTCCAAATACTTATTTGCAGGAGCACATTCTTTTAGCTCTACAGGTATTTGACTTTGATTTCAAACAACTATGGCACCCACAAGACCTGCCCCTCCCCAGACAAGGATGGTACTCAAGGTCCTTCGAGTGTACCCACCCCTTCACATGCTTTCTAAGGGGTGCATCGAAAGGTAACCAAGTTTCTACAAGCCTTATATCACTAGGCATGTATCAATCATTGCCAATCCAACACCTCTACTGGGTTTATCAAGAAATACATAGAAATACAACCACATGGCCTCTTCTCCTATACAAACTAGTGGTTCCCTCTAGGAAATAAATGGTGACTCACTTGACTGCAGGCTATTATGGTCCCACAAAACCTTCTCACACAACACATGGATGTTACCCCTTCTCTACAACATAGTCCCTCAGGCATACCCATTCATCCAATGCTCTTCAGTGTGAGCGTAGAAAGGTTACCCATACCCATGCAAGCCTCCTGAGTACCCATGTTCTTACTGGGTTTAACAGTACTACGAAGAGACCAACACATGCAAGGTATTTTACAAGGTTTCTCGATCCCCTAGTCACACTTGTCACTCCATTTTCATTTTCAGCTTCAATAGCCAACATCCGCCCCAAGGGCATATTTTCATCATCTCATCTGCATGCCATACAAGCATGCAGTTCACATGAGATGTCATCATAAAATTTTCAATCATAAATTTTAAAAACTATTTTCATACATAAGTTAATTTTCCCAAACATAAGGTCCTTGTCATTGTGTTTGTCTCCTGCAGACCACAATACCTATTTTTCTACAGTATCTCCCCTGACATATTTCCTAAACATCAAACGATTAATAACATTGATAATCAAACCAAATATGAATTTATAATTATGTCTTCTATAGAAATTATATTTCCCAACCATGAGGCTAATCCTCATATTGTTTGGATCTGGCGAGTGGATTTTCTTACCCCTATTACTTACACTTTCTTCCCAAAACCTGGACATCCACACATAACATGTAATCTTAACGCAATTCTAGAATAGAAAAATTTCAAAACCAAAATTTACAAATATGTTCTGTTCATAAATTAGATTTCGTCGTCATGAGATCCTTCTCATAACGTTTGGACTTTGCACATGGTAGATTCTGTCTTTATTTTATGGGACATACCCACACTACCTGCAATCTGAAACTTCCATTCATCCAAGTAATTGTGAGCATCCATACTGTTAAGTAATGAATTTGTTTTCTTCAGTCTTAGATTTCGCTTGTGATTTTTGTTTTAAGTTTGCTCATTTGCTTACTTTTAGGAAATTTTGGTTTTAAGTGAAATTTTGAGTTTTGCTTTTAGGTTTTCATTATGATTTGTTTTCTTATGGTTCTGAAGGGTTCTATAGGACATATGTTGAGTAAAGGTTTCACAAATAAACACTAAGATCAAATTTTACCATATAAACCCTATTTAAAATGGAATTAATGACTAAAAAAGTGCCAAATTTGATTTTAAAACATTCTTGTAGCGCAACGGTTAAAATTTTACACTGTGGTGCTACAAGAATATCGCGGGTGCTAAATTTGCCGATTTTTTCGCCAAATTCTCCAATGATTGCGCTCCTGGATGACTAATCACATGTGTAGACAGGTTTGATACGTGTTTCATCAGAAATAATCATGCAAATAGGTGTGGTCTAGGACGTGAAAGAGATCGTGGCAGTCAGAAGTTAGAGCTCATCATATCATGATAGATAGAGGAATGCGCTGAGATTGATGGGAAAGAGGTTCTCCACATAGGCATTACGAAGCTGGAGGCAAAGTGGAACGAAGACAATTGCTAAAAATCCGAAATTTGCAGTTGCAGAGGGAATTTAGGGTTTTCTCAGCGCACCAGTTGGAAGCAGATTGAAGACTTGAGGACATATGGATAGTTAAATTCGACATTCAGATAGTCCAACGATTAATTTTAAACACCTGTAGCAAGCCGGGAGTGAGGTATTCCACGTAAAATTGGTCGTGGCCTGCAAAATTGGGGGTTTTTCCATTAAGGCTTGTTATGTTAAATTGATTAAGGAAAACATAAATTCATGTTTTTCCAACGGTGAAAGATCAGTCTAAAAGGTCGAAATGAATATCTTGAATGTTAGTTAAGTTCAGCAGTATCTTTGTTAAATAGTTTTGGTGCTCTATTTGACCTAAATTAACCAAGTTTAGTACAAATCATTTCCTGCATTGACAATAGAACAGATTGTTAAAAATTGAAAGAAAACAGCCAGGGAGAATCCAAAAAGAAAACTGGCTGTCAATACTCTGAAAACTTGAAGGAAAACTGGTTGTTAGGTCATTAACAGGGTCTTAAAATCACACAGAAACAACATTCAGCCATAGGAAAGCAGATGAAGAAAAGTGGGAAGACCAACAGGGCTGAACCCATTAAGCTGAATTGGATTGACAAGTTTCCTGGATGTGCAGAACTCTTTGAGAATGATGGATCATTGGATTTATTTAAGAAGATTGATGGATATAACATCGAAGTTTCTCATAAATTTGCTCAATGTTATAACCAAGATACAGTATCATTTGACACTCTGAAATTCAAATTAATTGTAGAGTTGGTGGCTGAAGCAATAGGAGTTAGGAATGAAGGAGAGCTTTGGTTCAAAAAGGTGCCATTTACCTTCAATGCCCAAAGGTACCTTTTACCTGGCATTATTCCAGACTGGAGTAAGGGAGTGCTCATCCAGAATTTCAGAGCTAAATGGGTAGAGCCCATCAAGATTCTACAAAGTTACATTACTTGTGAAGGGAGGTATGCTTTTGTCTTCAAGTATCATTTCAGGTTCTTACAGCACCTTGCTGGTGAATCAAGGATGAGTCTCCCTTTCTTCTTGTTGAAGAGTTTGCAAAAAATGTCAAGCAGGATTAAAGAGCATCATGATCACACTGCACAACCCATTTTTCATCATGGATTGATTAAGCTTATTATCAGCACTGTTCTGCAAAGAGAAGGGAAGACTTGGGACTACTTTCTTTTTTGGTCTGGATTCCAAATTAACCAGGAAGGACAGCCTACCAAAAAGCATGTTGATAAGGGACAAGCCCTAATTAGAAAATTAGGACAAAAAGTCAAGGTTGAAGATAAAAAATGTGTCAAACTTGAGGAAGTGGCAGAACCTTCAAAGGGAGATTCTGAATCTTAGCAGCCTTCAGTTGACAGTAAGAGCAAAGGTTTGTTGTTTATTAAAAAGGAAACCCATCCTGTGCAATATAAGGCACCAGTAGAAACAATCATGGATGAAAATATTGTTTTCAAAGAGACGGTTGCAGTAGAGGAAGAAGATACCAAGGTCCAACAAAGAATCCCAATTACCATTTTATCTGAAGATGAAGGATACTTGTTGGAAGGAGATGAGGTGACTGTCAGTGCTAAATCTAGGGTTGGCACACACAGGAAATTCTATAGTGAAGCCTGAGAAGACAGTAAGGTCAAAGAAAAAGAAGATCAAGGTTAAAGCTATGGATTTTTCCACAGTTATGCATCAAGGAAAAACTTTGAAGATGGTGGGAGAGCTTGCCCCAGGATGGAGACCCAAAACTAGACCCAAAAACAAATTGAGGCTAAACATGAAAAAGCTGCTAAACCCTAAGTTAAACACAGAAGAGGTGACTATGATTGATACTTCTTCTTCAGATGAAAAGATAAAATCTAGCAAAGGTAAAAGCAAAGGAAATAAATCATTGAAGACAGTAGAAGAGTCCAGCCTCATCGAAACTAAACTATCAACTGTGTTTTTGGAATTAAGAAGTGAAATGTTGAAGGAACAACAGAAAGAAGGAATGGAAGCTTCTTTTTCAGAAAATAAGTTGTTAATGGATGAAAATGCACCTGATGAAATAGACAATCAAGAAAATCCAAGTGTTCAGGGTGTGTCTACAGAGCTGCTGCCTGAGGATGAGGACATCTTCAGAAATTTGAACATCCCATGGCTGCCTAGTGAGCACGGGGGCTTCACTTATTGACCAATATCCTATCACGTTAGTTCATATTGTGGGTTTTAAAATTATTAAAAATTGAACCAATATATTTTAGGTATTGGGGGGATGAGGGGTTAAAGGTGGGGGTGGGTAGGTTCATTTATAAGGATTGAGGTATAAAAAGGGGTCGGGAGGAGGTTTTAAGTATTGGGAGGGGGTTTTAACAAAAAGAGTTTGGGTCAATATCTCTAGAAATTAAGGCTATTCTTTAATATCCCACGATCACACGTGCTATGTGAGATGTTCACTAAGTGAAGTCCCCGTGCTAGTGAGCTACATAATACAACAGCAGGTAAAGATTTTGACTCAGAAAAGGAGAATTTGCAAAGAACCATCAAACAGTATAAGCATCAAATGGAGTACATGCAAGAAACAAATGATGGTTTGATCCTAGCTAATAAAAAACACAGGGAAGACTTAGAAGAAGTGAAATATCATTACCAAGAGCTTACTGCAGTCTCCAAGGAGGCCCTAAAAAGGAAACGAAGCACAGATTTACAGTGTGCAGAGCTGAAAATGACTATCAAAAGCCTACAGCAGCAGAATGAGGAGCTTACAAGAAGGATCATAGAAATGGAAGCTGAGTAGCAGAAAGCTAGGAAAAAGGCCCAAGCCTTAGATGGAATAGATTTATTGGCAGAAGCTGCTAAAGACCTTTGAGTATTGTTAGTTAAGCAGTTACTTGTTATGTTTTTGAGAAATACTTTATTTTGTGAATTATAATTTTGACATTATATTATCGATGAGTAGGCTAGAAACAGTTAGGGTTTAGACCCTAACTGAATTTTGGAAAAACAGTATTTAGGAAGATCTCAAAGAGAACAGGGGGTTCAATTTTTGGCTGGCTTAAGGAGGTCTCTTGACTTGTTTATGAGCTAAGTACTTAAACTCTCATGTGTATTTGATTAACTGATTATGAAATATATGCTCCATTTTACCCTTCAGTCTGTGTTTTGGCTTCATTTCTAGCTTGTTTAGCTACACAATTTAAATTTATTGCTGGTTTATGGTTTCTATGCTTGTAGTACTTGCCTGTTGTGGATGAAATTCAATGTTATTTTCTGTTGGATACCTGGTTATTATATTATGCATCTCAGTTCTTCTTTACTTGTGATTTAGTTCCTATTTGGCTTATGAATGTATTCCCTTTGGTCACCAAACTTCACAACCAGAAAAACCTTTCAAAAACCCTAAAAACCTAGTTTGTTTGAATGAATATTTGAGATTGTGTTGCCTTGTTTCTTTGTAGTCTGGAAACAATTTCTGGCACAAACATACACATACCATCCTTTCATCATAGGAGTTATAGTGATCCTCAAAATTGCAACATGCAGTATTATACAATTACTTTATATGCATCATTAAAATTGCCAAATATTTCCACATTATTTATGAAAAAATAAAATAAAATTATGATACTCATGATTACATAATCATGCTCCATACAATTTTTTTGTTTCAATAGATCATTCTTGTAACAATAAAACATGACTACCTTTTCCATGCAATTCTTTTCCTTGTACTCATAGCAGTTCATGAAATGATCTCATAACTACCAATAATTCTATCATTTTATCTATTAAAGAATTTGCAATGAAGTATTTATATCACAACCCTGCATTCACAAAATGCATCTTGTATCTACATGCGCTCCTTGGATGAATTCTTCTTTTAGAACTTCTGACATGAATATATATACATTCGGGTCATCTCCTCATGGAACTACAAGTTCACATGTAGGCCTCCTCAACCTGTATATATATTACTCAACTGATATTACAGAACCTAAAACCTTCTTGAGTTCTCCATGGCAGTTCTGTTCCAGATCCTAACACCTATTTTGGGTGCTCACTAACATCTCTAGCTTACCAAGCTTAGGTGCTTCCGTTCCAGATACCATAATACCTAGGGGTTATTCTCTTCATGGATCCCCCACTCTCATGACCGTCCCCTTACATGGCATGAATGTGTGTAGAAATAAGTCTAAACAATAGTATTACACCTAGGAGTCCCCATAGGATGCATGCTGGTTCCTGGCTGGTCGGGTGGGGGAATCTATGTACCCCAAGTACATCCTTCCTCCTTCTATAATTTTCTCAACTTTATACACGGAGAATCCTTCTCGTATAATTTCGATTACCAGTTTTGGGTACCTACAGCTATCTCACCAGTAATAAGTCACAATCACTATATTATTGATTTGTATATCATCAATATTTTACACTAACGATCCTTTCCATCTATCACAGATATATTGTTTACAGAATTGGAAATTCTCATACTAACATAATTACCATATTTGATCATTTTAGTAGAAGTTTACCAACTTCTCACATAGCATGCTCTTGACCTTATCAATTATCTACTATGGTCCACCATAATGCAATGGATTTAACTGATGACAAAATCTTGTTAGCATTTCATAGCATAAACTAATCACATTGATTCTAGATGTTACCTGATCGACTGGTCTCTTACCAGGGGATACACAACCCTTACACCAACCTGTTGATCATGGTTTTGTTGTCCTAGCCTTTCTTCACAAGGTTATCAGTCACCTACAATGATATCATCAACATCTTCAACCATGCCTCTATTTCCCTTGGTCCTGCAACCATTACCATCGACCATAATCTCGCAGATAACAATAATTATCAGTAGTGATTCATTGCATATGTAAAACCTCACTATTTTTACTATTATGCAATATTGCATGTATGTAAAACATCTTCACTTGCACTATGCCATATCTATTAATATGCCTACAAATGCATATGCATATGACCTATCAAATATCTTGCATTTCCAGCATTCATATGCCAAAATTTTACATACATGGAATTCATAAGATATAAATATATCAAAAGGAGGAGATGAGAAGTATTTCCTTTCCAAACCATTATACCAACAGGAAGTTCCCCTTATTCGCATACTAGTTGGCCTAGTTTATTTCTTTTATGGATTCCTGTGAAGGGCATCTAAAGCTCAACAACTTCTAGTTCCCTCCAATAGTATGTGGGGCGAAAACTCTCCCCTTGGGGAATCCTGCTAGTACCTTTGTTAAGACTTAGCTTGTGCGGTAATTAGTAGCCTGTAAATTTGGATTCTCAGCCCAAATATTCCTTCTTCCAGCTGTGGCGCAACCCTGTTTCCGCAGGCTTGGTTCTACAACTAGATTTTCATAGGCTTGGTTTCTTAACCTTAGTCTCTCTGCAACCAAGTCCTTCTGCCAATGTCAGCTTCCACAATTGACCTTCCGTAAGAGTGTTTCCACAAATTTGCAGATTACGGATTGCAGATACCACCTTTCCCAAAGTTTATCTTCTACAAATCTCCTTTCGCAATATTCCTTCTGTAAAGTTGCGGATAGCGGATTGCGGATCCAACTTTTCCCAAAATTGAACTTCCGCAAATTTCCTTCCACAATATTCCTTCCGCAATTCTTCACAATCGTTGATTTTGGGTGGCTCCTTCTGGACCGTTGATATGAGGTTAGATGCGGGCCCCAGCTGATCCCCATGGATTTGTTATCTTACACTTTTTCCTTATGGAATTCCTTTGGAGTGCCAGATATATTGCATCTTTGATCTTTGTCCGTCGATATGTTCTATCCAATGGATCTCTTTTTCCCATTCTCATTCCCTTCATGATTATTTCCCGTCGTCGATCCATCTTTTCCCTAAAAACTGGATCATCAAATTTATGTCAAACGCAACCTCTGTGTGGATTGATCAGAAGAATTTGATCAGCCATTCTCACCTGAATTTACTGATCTTGCCCTGGTTTATTCTCAGCTTCCTTTCAACAAAGTATTTACAAGGAAACATCGATCTTTACTATGATTGTTAACGTAGTTTTCTTTACTCATGTGAGTCTACACACAGAGATCTATCAGCCCTTTCATGAAGATAAACAAACATTTAGCTCATAAATTCCTACATCCATTAAAACTCAATAATTAGAATCCATCAATTTGAATACACACACAACATACATTAATCAGGATTCATTTAGCAAAAGGTAGTTATTACCTTGGTGTGCTTTAGCGGAAACTGGATGTTCCCAAAAAGGGAGACAATATTAAACCTGTAGCGTTGATACCATATGTAACCTACCAAATAACCTGCTAAAATGCATAAAAACAAATTTCTTTTGTATAAGGAATGGCCATAAATATTTTCTTTAATCATTCATTCCTATGCTTAATTGTTCCTACAACAGTCCTTTCCACAATTAAAATATTTCTAGGATTAAATCTTTCCGCCTTTCACATTTTGCCATTGCATTTTGCAGGTCGCAGAAACCTCACTATTTTACAATTTCCTTTCCTGTTTTCTGCATTTCACTATGTGGATTATGGTAGGAGGAGACTCCTAAATTCTCCCTATGTTTCTTTTCACTTTCCACCTTCCACCTTCCAAATGCGAATTGCAACAGACAAAAATCTACAAAATGCCACTGCGATTTCATGCCTTTCCACATTCTGCATTATACCTTCTGATGCGGACTTCGGGAATCATAAACTTAAAACACGATGGAATCATTTGAAAACATCCCGTCTTCTCCATTCTGACTTCCACCTTTCACTACAGACTTCGGGATTCAGAAACTTAAAATACGACGAAATCATTTGACCACATTCCACCTTTTTGCCTTCCGTTGCGGACTTTGGGAATCAAAAACTTAAAATGCGATGGGATCATTTGACCACATTTTTCCTTTCCGCCTTCCACTGCGAACTTCGGGAATCAGAAACTTAACGAAAACGACACCTTTATTAGTTCACCTCCCGCTTTCTTCCTTCCGGCTTCCACATTCTGTGGGAGGACTACGGATCACAAAAAACCAACACTTAGCCTCATTTCTTTTTCTGATTTCTACCTCCTGCCTTCCAACATTCACTGCGGACTCTAAGGTGTGGAAAATACATTTTACCTTATATTTTTCGACTCTTTTCCGCTTCCGCCTTCCGCAGGAGGATTTCAGGGTGCAGAAAACCAACATTCTGCCTTGTTCCTTTCCTATTTCCACCTCCTACCTTCTTCCTTCCACAGGGGGATTATGGGGTACATAAAACAAGAATTCTGCCTTGTTTCAACTCCTCTTTCTTCCTTCTGCCTTCCACCTTTAGCAGGCGGATTCCAGGGTGCAGAAGCGCTTAAGTCAGATGCATTCTAACTCTGTAACCAGGATTTTATCCTCCATGAACTTAAGCAAGAATAATTGAAAACCAAAAGCATATGTAGATGTAAAATGCAGGAAAGTTTAACAACATTATACTCTACTTGAATATTTACCCTATTTTACTATGTGTTTCCTTAAGTGAAACCCAGGTATGGTTTACCTTTGGTGGCCTTACAGACTTAGTCCGAGTTCATTACTTAGGTTCAATTCAAGCTTAGGAATTCTGAAGTGGGTTTAGTGGCTAGTTACCACACTTTCGTTCATAGTTTTACCTTCATTTTAAGGACCACAGATCTTATACAGGGGCTTCCCCTTAGGTTCCCTTATCACTGGTTATTAATAGTATATTGACAAAAGCACCCAAGTAGCTCACCACAGAGAAGTATTTATAGTAGTTAGAAAGGTCATGTGACCAAGGGAGAATCTCAGACCTTTAGAACAGATCATGGATTCTATAACCCCATAGGCCATGTATCTAAATATAGTCACAAACCTTCAACTATGCAGGAGTAACCCCTTTTCAGGAGGCTATATCAGCACACGAGTTATAGCGAGTTAAAATAGAGTAGGTGCATTACATCTTCAGTGATCTATGCATCCAATGCAGTCATAGTCACTCATAACAGGGCATGAGCATACACCAGTTCCTAAGAAAGGCTTCCATCAACCAACTTAAAGTTTCCCTTTCACATTTCCTCAACATCAAAACATACATTTATACACATACAACCATGCCTAGAGTTCATCAATCAAAGGAATTCATACAACATACATGGAACTCCTTATAGAGACCATATTACACCATTTAAGTTATCATTTACCCAAATGCAAGGTACCATCATTCAAAAATAGAGTAAGCGTATGCAAGTTCATAAGTATCCTTTCATAAAAAAACTCAATCTACTATTTATCATTTTATGGAAATTAAAACACACATTTACACATATGGCAGGTATAACCAGAGCTCATTTGATTTGCAGAAAACATAAACACAATAATGGAACTTGTTTGTAGGGTAAGCCACAATGAAAACGGGACAACCACGTTCCACCCAACCATAGATTAGGCACATACATGCTCTATCCTCAATTACCCCTGAGATCAAATATGCTTGCCAAGAGTGGAGATAGCTAACCTCATTTCAGTTTCCAGGCAGAAATCACTTGCCTAACACTTCTTAGAGTGCTCACGCAGTAAGTATTTCTCTCAACTATGTCCTAACACTTCACAGAGTGCTCACACAGCAAGAGTTCCTCCCCCCCCAACATACTCAACGATGCCCTCTTTATAGTTTTGATTCTAGGAGTTTTGCAGCTATGGTCCATTCTCTATGGAATCCCCATCAACCACTGCATTTCTCTTTTTCCAGAGCGTATCCTGCGCCATTCTAGCATTCCGACACCTGGTGTACTTTCTGAGGTTAACCCTTCCAGGTTTTCCACACTCTCACACGCATAGTTTCCTCATTTAACATGGTTGTCCCCATCATTCATTGCTTCATTAAAGAAAATGTTTCGATTACATCTGTCCTTCAAGGACCTATTGGCGGTTTCGAGAACCAACCACTCTTAAAACAATAAAAATAGTAAATTAATTATTACATAAAAATGTTTATGTTTTGGTGGATATTACACGATGGTAATAGTTATGTTGATCTATGACTTAGAACCCAATTAGTCCATGATATCTATTTAAAGATCATGGAGGGTCATTTGTTAATGATCGATTGTGAGAAACTCATATGAAAATATTTTCCTTTGCATTAATATATTCGTTGAAGTGATCATGTTGGTTGGGGACATGGATTTCTTCCCTCTTTGAGGGTTTAACCATGTAGTACATCAGTATGTCAAACTTTGATCTTTTCTTGTGAATGGTTACTTAAGCCGTTCTATTTGTGTGGAATTATCCTTATTTTTTTAACATGGTATCAAAGCACTTATGAATACCCACTCTCATTATCAATCAAGATATTGAACCTATGTCATTGCATGCATTAAATGATTTTTGAATTATGTTATTTCTATGCATTTATATGTTGAACGAGTCACTCTATTGCATACATACTATTTATTTCAATAATAAACACTATTTGTTTCGCTCAAAAAGGTTTTTGGTTGTCTAAGATAAAACCATTTTATTAGATCTAGAGGTATAATGATTTCATTAAAAAAATTAAAACTTTATGTGATGTTTAAAAATTTCAGTTTGATTTTTTTTTTTAAATTCCCAATTTTTTCCCTTTCTACCTTTTTTTTTTCAAAGAGAAAAAAGCGTAATTTTCATTCATCCTTAAGAGATCCAAAATTACATATTGGTATTCACTCTGTCTGTGAATCAAAAGCCTATCTCATAGATCCATTGATAAGACACCATGGTCTGCTATCAATTTACTGAAGAGAAAAACATGGCAATATACTCCCAATCTGTCCGCCACATAGTTCAGAATGTTTTTTGTAACAAAAGGAAATACACAATAGACATATTCATACTGCCGCTGTAGATAGCAATATAGTGGGAATCATAGATGACTGTCAACAGATAATAAAGTGTTTTAGGTACATGCAAAAAACAGTTGTTCAATTGCTCAGTCTATGAACGGCCTGTGGTAGAACTCATAGCTTTGCCCTTCCCTTTCTTCACGAATTTTCCAAGTGCCAAAGTCCAAGCGCAGCCCTTCCTTGGATGCCTGGTCCGCTTCTTTGTTGTTTGCCCTGTAAATATGCCGGCAATGGAAAAAATCATAAGTATGTATGATATTCTGGGTAGAAGAAAGTAAATTGGCAATTCTAACATTTCTGCAGTCTTGTATTTGTAAGATCCAGTTAATGACATTCAGCGAGTCCCCACAAACCGACAGACGGCTGATACCCTTCTCGCTAGCGAAGATGAGAAGTAATTTTAAGCTCATGAGTTCGGCATAGTTATTCGAACCCACTCCCAGGCCCATTGAAATGGTGAAAAAGTGTGAATCAGATAAGAAAAGTAACGCCCCCCCTCCACACAGCTCATTTTGTGCAGCACCGTCAAAGAAACCCCAGGGATGGGATTTTGTCTAAGATAAGTTTCAAATTCCTTCTCTGTTCAGCTGCTCTTATGTGTTCAGGCAATGCCTTGTATAATCCCACTGATTGTGCACTAGTTATCTCAGGAATGTTAGCTCTCTCATTGAAAATAGCCCCATTGCGAGCCAACCAGATCCCCCAAATAATGAGGAGCGGTAGAGATTTTAGCTTTGTGCGGGAGAATGTTCTCCACCAGGATTCCCACGCACTCAGTACAGTAATCCCTTCCCATCGAAAGTTCAAGCCGGCCTGTCTCATGCAGTCTTTCCAGACCGCCGTCGAATAGGCACACGAAATGAAAAGATGTGAGTGCAATTCCCACTCCTTTTTGCATAATACACACCATCCCGGCCCCTGAAAGTTTCTTCTTTGTAATATATCCCAGGTCGGTGCCCTATTTTCTAGCACACACCACATAAAAAGTCGAGTTTTTGTAGGGCATTTTAACCTCCACAGGATTTTCCACCACCAGACCTCCTCCCTTTCTCCTGCCTCGGCGCTTAGACATAAATAGCCCGCTTTGGGGGTATAAATTCCCCCCGGATCCAACTCCCAAATAAGCTCATCCTCCTGTTCAGAAAGTTGGATGTGGGACGTTTGCAGGCCTCGAATATAATTTTCATAAGATGGCACCTCATGTTCCCCCAAGCCCAGCTGATTAGCACTTTTCCAGTGTTGTATCCATGGATCCGCAGGACGCTCGTCAGCCAGCTGGCTTAAGTTGTGGATACCCCGTAGGGCAAGGGCGTTTATTACTTCTACAGGAAGAAAATGCTGCTGTTCACTCCCCACCCAAGGGTCCCTGCCTATTTGAAGCTTTTCTCCGTTTGCCACATCCCAGGACAGGTTCGTTTCAATTAACGAAAAAGACTTCACCACTGCCTTCCAAATAACTGACCCCCCTGTATGTGTCTTCCTAGGGTTTCTGATCCAATGCTCTATACTCTCAAGAGGGAAGTATTTTTGTTTGATAACCCTAGTCCATAAGCTGTATGTTTTGATCAGTCTCCAACCACCTTTTGCTGCCAATGCTTGGGCAAACAAAAAAATATTTTTAAGCCCCCAACCCCCCATTCCTTTTGGCACTCCTATTCTCTTCCAACTGACCCAAGGGGTCACCTGTTCATCCTTTTTACCGCTCCAAATAAATCTAAAGCAGATTCTCCTAATCTGTTCCAGGGTTCCCTTTGGGATCCAAGATAGGGACATCCAGTGTACTGGAATGGCTTCTAACACCGCCTTGACCAGCACCAACCTCCCAGCTCTAGACAGCCACCTGTAACTCCATACCTTTAGTCTTTTCTCCACCTTTCCAATCAGCCAGCACCAGTCCTTTTTCTGATAACAGTTTGTTTTTAGAAAGAACCCCAAATAATTTAGACCACCTTCAAGCCCTGCAAGGTGAAAGGGAAAGGAATCTAAGAGTTCGAGCTCTTCTTCCGGCCGAAGCAGATGAGTAGTAATGGTGGATTTTCCCACATTGATGTCCATTCCTGTGGCTGTGGAGAATAGATCTACTATCTCCTTCAGTGCTCGTGTATCCCTTCTCTCTCCTGAGCAGAAGATCAGGACATCATCCACGAAAAGAAGGTGTGTGATAGCTAGCTGTTCACTTATCCTAATGCCAGTGAAGCGTCCCATCCTCTTGGCATCATCAATAGCCCTACTGAGACCTTCTGCTACCAGCAAAAAAAGCAACGGGGAAAGTGGACACCCTTGCCTCAAACCCCTCTCCGCATGAAAAAAGGGGGATGCTGCACCATTTATAAGAATAGCAAAAGAGACAGTAGTGATGCATGACATAATCCATCTTATAAAATTTATATCAAAACCCAGGTGAGTTAGTAGCAGACGGAGATAGATCCAGCTTACCTTATCGAAAGCCTTAGATAGGTCAATTTTCAGGATAGCCCCTTTGATATTCTTACTCTTCAAGCTGTGC
>LPNX010576172.1:115408-164288 GCA_001517045.1 Pseudotsuga menziesii | reverse complement strand
CTACCCCAGCACCATCTCTGAGGCTCCAAATAGTATTTTCTGCTTTCCTACCCCTTGCAAAAGCATGAAAGAATTTAGTATTTTCATCCCCACATTCAAACCAGATAGCCCTGCTCTTTAGTCTCCATTCTTCCTCCTTAGCCAGTAACAGAGTGTTCCTCCTGCCTTCCAGCAAAACCAGAGCTTCTTTGGATTCCAGTGTCAGTAGACCTCCACCAACCCCTTCGTAGATCTGCAAAAGCTCAGCTTCAATCTGCTTTAGTTCTGCTTCCTCACGCACTCTTTTGGCTTTGGCCCAATCCTTGACCTCCCCTTTGAGTCTCTTGATATTCTCGGCGAATTGAAAAGCTGCTGATCGCTCAAGGGTCTCATCAAAATTCCTCCAGTGTGCCAGTACAAGATTTTTGAAGGACTCATCGAGAAGCCAAGTTTTATTAAACTTCAAGGGGCTAGGGGGATTTGTTGGCCCAGATTTTATCTCCAGGAAAATGGGGAAATGATCAGAGTTTCCCCCACTTCCAACCCATTGCCGCACCATAAAAAACCTGTCCACCAGCTGCTCAGCCACCAGGAACCTGTCCAGTCTTTTTGCTACCCTAGCTTCTCCTCCCCTATTGTTCCGCCAAGTCGGCTTCAGTTTAATAGGCTCTATATCCAGCAAGTTGTTTTCGACCAATTTGTGGAGGAAATACCCAGCTTGAGGATCGGAAATTGCATGGGGACCCCAAATTTCATTCTGACCCAGAGTGAAGTTTAGATCCCCTCCCACCACAACCGTTTCACCCCTAAAAAGTGGGTCCTGGAATAGTGCATCCCAGAAGTGGACACGATTCGAATATGGCCCATAAACATTTAGCACTGAAATATTAGTACCCAAATCAACAGAGAAGAGGTCGACTCCTAGGACAGAGTCTCTTCCCCAGGAGTTCACCATCTTCACCGCACAGAGCTTCCAGCCTACAGCCAGGCCACCAGAACGCCCTCGAACATCCAGCGTTACAAACGACCATCCTGCCATCCAGCTTTCCAGCTTTTCCTTGATGATATCACCTAAACCTAAGGTCTCTTGTAGCAAAATCACATCAGGGTGTTCAAGAGTAAGCACCCTTTTGAAGGCTGATTTCTTAGCGGGACCAGCCAGCCCCCGACAATTGAAGGACATAATCTTCATTTCCGAACAGATCTCCGGGCATTCACCGCTCTAAGTGCCCTTTCAATGGATAGCTGTTTTCCTTCCCTCAAATCTGCCATGGCTCGCGATTGAGCCTTTGAAAGGTGAGAATGTCTACCCCTTCCTTTCCGCTCCGGTAGCTGTTCTTTCCCCAGACCCCCCCCCCCTTCTTTTTCAAGCTGGAACGAAGGAAGTACCCCGATTCGGATGTCTCAGGCGAAGTAGGAAGGTCCTCACCCCCCCTCCCTGGGTCCGGTTCCGGGAGCAGGGATGTGTCTGGCATCAAAGGAGAAATAACAGTTGCGGGTGCAGCACAAGGCTCAACAGTGACACCCCCCCAGAGCCGAGGGAACCCATTCCCGGTTAAAATTTGAAGCAACAGACCCATCAAAAGGAAGGCCCGAAAGTGACAAGTTTTTAAGCCCCTCCACCCAGTCAAGTCCAGCCAGAGAGCACTGATTTAATAATAAATTAATAGAGGGGGAAAAGGTAAAAGAAGATTTACCCGGGTTTGGATGCCCCGGATTAACCTCGGCTTCCTCTGGTCCTATGATAGCTTCCGCGGCAGTTGAGGTCGGCGGACTAACTTCACGAATGTCTGGATTTTCTTCTGATTCTTGACTGATAGGTACCAACTCCACATTGTTCTTCTCAAGACCCGAATCCTCTGACCCCGAAACATGTTCCATTGTAGCTACCTCCACCGGAGCTTCAACTGAGTCAGGCAGGTTTCCATTTTCCTTCCCTCCTATATAGGCACGCTTCGAACGACGGCATTCTGATGCCGGATGACCATAGAATCGACACCTCCTGCACCTGAAGGGCACATTTTCATAATCCAACAACTGTGTGATGATGTCCGGACCCCAGTCCAGTTCAATGGATTCAGGAAGACCCTCCCGTATGTTTACCTCCACCAGGATCCGAGCAACTTGTTTATAGTGTGTCTCCAGGTATGTCAAATCCGCTTCCAAAAACTTTCCCAATATGTCCCCGATGTTCCTGAAATGTAGAGGATCCCAAAAGTGAAGGGGCAGTCCTGGGAGGCGAACCCAAATGGGTATCTTGTCTACTCTCTCTTGGCTAGTATCAAAGAGAGGATGCCAGGGTTTCAACAGTACAGGAGAGTTACCCATCTGCCAGTTTTTGTTCAGAATCCTTCGCATGTCCTCCTCAGACTTGACCACCACTGCGAACCAGCCGCGCAGTAGCATGTCCACTTCCGGAGAATAACCTAGAAGCTCTTTCCAGGTACCCTCCACCCAGGTCACCACCGTCTTACGAGCAAAGATCTTTCCCATGACTCTACCCACCAGCGTCCTCTGCGACATCACTAAAACCTTTTCCCAAGCAATGTCGTCTCCCACCGCGTATCTTCCCACGGGACTAGACTTTACCCAACTCCGTTTACGTCTCTTAGGAGAACCCTTTAATTTCTCCGCAGCCCCTGACGTGAGCTCCTCATCCCCAATCGTTCGCCCAGCCGCCCAAGTGGGACTCGCACAACCTCTGTGTTCTGAAACAAGCAGCGGTTCCCTCCCAGCAACGAAACCACCGCTCCTCTCACCGCAAGCCTGCTCGACTTGTCTGGCCACCCCTTCTGCCGCAATACTGTCAAAGTCTTCAACCGCCTCAAAGCCCTCCTCCAGAGCCGGCACCGGAAACCCTACTTTCCGAGAAAAGAAAACCCCTTCTTCCGGCCAACACGAACTACCCAGAAAATCTGTCTGCCGCTCAGTAAAACCCTCAGATCCCCCCGTAGGCAGTCTGTGGGGAGAGAAAGTGAGAAAATCCGACGGAGAGAAGTCAAATGCCGGTTTCTCAAGCCCAAAACCGGTCGATCCTGTTTCAACAGTACCCAGCCCCGGTAATACCTCCAAAACCTCCCTTATACCTCCAGCTGGCACCCCCCACACATCCTGCGCCTCCAGGTGGTCACTGGAATAATCTACCATCTCCAAGTCCTCCATCACACTCACCGCAGCAATAACAATACCTGTCAGAAGGGATCGATCTGCAACAGACACCAGCCGCTATCCCACATGAACCCTACCAAACAAAGCGGATACCAAGGAGCTCCAAGCTAAACCCGTTTAGAGAAAGAAGAACATCGGGAAGGTAAGAAGGTCGTGATGATGGGGACAGGGGTGGTACGGTCCTTGTGACCCACCCCCCTGCCATCCCTGTACCTTCTGTTCATGCACAGAGCTACTCCATTAACGGCGCCCGGTAACCCCCATCGCTCCTCCTGCCTGTTTCAACCTCATGTTTACTTTATTATAAGCATTAACATATCTTTAATTTAATTCTTGGCAGGTTATAAACTTTTTTTTCCCTTTCTACCTTATGTATGCTCTTTTCCACTTTATTTGTGTGAACTTGCCAATTTAAAGAAAATCATAACACATTTTTGTTTTTACATATGTTGTTTTACTTTCTACTTATGCTAACTTAGCAAATCAGAAAATAAAGAAAACTTGCATTTGTTTGGTAAAGCTAACCGAGAGTTAACCCTAAGCTCAAAAATTTTGGATTCAATGTTTTTCTTGTTTTTGTGTGTGGTTGTGTTGAAGTGCTTCACAATAAAAATAAGGGGTGTTGGGGTAAGCATACATTTCAAGGCAATGAGTAAAAAATATCCCTCAACGTTCATGAATCATAACATTTTCGATATATTTTCCATTAGTTCACTTAGATAAAAGTCTCTTTATTAAATAAGAGGTCCTTAGTTCAAATGTTTATTTTCCTTAAGTTACTTCAAAAAACATTAATGCAACTTTAAGTTTTCACATAACTTTATTGTAAATCAGGTGAGGAAGAACTGCTCAAAGTTTTATATTGAAATCTTTACAAAATTTTGAGGGGCACTGAGTTTCTCGATCAACGACTTCTTGAAGTGGATAAAGTGCATTTCACTTATTTGATAAAAGCATATCATTAGTTTACTATTATTTTTGAAGATATTTTTTGCAAGAAACTTTAATTTATAAACTTTATTGTAAAAGTATTTCTCACTTATTTTATAAAAGCGGATCACTTATGTTTTTTAAAAAATAACTTATTTGTAAAAGTGAGATTATAGGAGAAGTTCAAGAAGGAAGGATTTTTTCTCTACTCAGCAACCTCATTGTATATTCTTCACCACGTGGACCAAAGTCTATTTGACATGTGTACCTCTGGTTACTTTTTATACATTTATTAAAAAAGATGTAACTTTGACATCCAAAGTCCTTTTTTGTGCCATTGTTTTTTGAATTCCCTATTTTTTGAGAAATTTACATCAAGACTGTATTTCTTCTTTTGTACCCATCATACTTGCATGTTATAATATGGCTAGTCCAAGTGATTTATTTCTTATTGATTCAAACTACTTCTCATGGAAATCGAGTGTGGAGGATTTACTATGAATTAGAGGAGTTTACTGAGTTACCTTGCAAACATAATTTTCCCTTCTTGATGCATTAGAGAAATTTAGGTGGGACAATGAAAATGATGAAGCATGTGGATTAATCATAATTTTCATTTGTAGTGATATTTAGTTTCACTTTTAACGTATTGAGACTCTAGATGCAACATGTAAAAAAGTTGGAAACCGTGTTTGGTGACACAATGAGATTTGAGGCCACCAACTTCAAAACCAATTAATTTATGTAAATCTCATTTATTTCTCTTGCATTGAATATTTTATATCTAAGTTCAAAATATAGACTTTTACTTATAGAGTGTAAAATAATCCAGACAAATGACTAACCCATATATGCTATTGTTTCTAATATTGGCACTGCTTATTCTATTTTGTATCTACTTTTCACTCCACCAGAGATGCTTCTCTTTTGAATCCTTTTTTATTCTTTGATTAGAAATCAAAATAAGCTCTTTTATCTTTAAGTTATCAATACTACAGGTACATCTAACTAAACCTCAATGGTGCAATAGAAGGACAAATCCAAGAATTTGAAGAAGAATATGCTTGCAACAATAAACAAATTGAGTGTCCCAAGCCCTCTCAACCAACTCCTCCCAAAGGCGATAAGAAAATTAATCGAAAAGAAAGAATATTGAGGAACATTGTAATTTTTCCAGGGAATATAATTATGTGAAGTTTAAATGTTTTGATGGATCCTTCCTTTGTTTACAAAATCCATCATTTATTTGGTTAAAAGTAGCATCTTATAACCCAACTATGGAGATAATACACATAGATTAAGACAAAGAAGGCAGTTAGTTTTGATTATATGTATATTTAGAGAATATTTGTTTTGTTAATTAATTCTTGGCCTTTTTAATGATTAACGTGTTGAAAATATACTAATAAATCTGGTGATATAGTAGAGTATGAAGGAACAACATTCCATCTTACTTTATCCATGACTCAACATCCAGGATCCATGAAGGCTCAAAATTCGAAGTTACCACATTTTAGAAATAATAACATCATGTAAAAGATCTCATCGAGCTGATTCCAATGGTGTGAAAGGATCCTCAAAAAGAATTCATATGCTTAAGTTTTTTTGAAATAACAAAAGAGGGACAAACTACACAGGTTGTATTTCTAACATTATCATGACATGTGGAAAAACCACAGAGTGACACATGCCACTCATTTTTGGCATCTTTAAGATGCCATTTGGACCAGTAAAAATGTGCCACATGGCATTTGTACCATACAGATGATGACATGGCACCACCACAAAGTTCCACATGGTACACAATTCAACACTCAATTGATGATGTGGCAAAGAAGGACGATGTGACATCCAAGTTATGATGCTGACTTTGTGGTTGACTTGGTAGTGACATGGACTTGTCATATTCTAACACGTAGCAGGCTGGTGACATGGATTCCGTGATGTGGAAGTGACATGGATCAATATAAATACGCCACATGGTAGCATCTGGTTGGTGACTACACATTTTTGTTCAACAAAAGTTATGTGGAAACAATGAGAATTGAACCCACGACCTCCCACATTACAAACCAATGTCTTCACCAACCCACTTGCTTATGAAACGTGGTAAACAAAGAGGTTATTTTATTTATTTTTTGTGGGCGTAGTTTTAATAATACAAAAAGGGGGATGGAGCCCGTGGTTTTGACCCCAGGTCTCTCGCCCGTTATGCCACCTCATAACTGTATGGAGAACCCCACCACTTTAGCACATGCCAATTTAAAACTTTAAATAAGTTTTAAAAAGTGGGTTTTGAAACGGTTATTGTTATAACCATTTAAATGTTTGGTGGAGGAAAACAATATTTAGCATGTTGTAGAGCATTTAATGTGGCTGCAAAATGCTTGATAATCGTTGTATCTTGAGTTTCTCGATATCCAACAGTCATCAAGCTTGCTGCAGCCACATTAAATGCTCTGCAACATGCTAAATATTGATGCCCTTTGGTGGAGGCCACAAATACCTTGGAGGTTGGAGTTATATGCTGCTATTTATATATGGCCTTTACCATATTAATATTGGTTGTCAACATGGATTTTTAACCATATTATATGCCCACTTTTTACATATTTTTTGGTATGTAATGCCAAGTTCGTATATGCCAACAAATGGACCATATTGAATGAGAACAAAGCGTTGTTTGACCACAAATTGTGGAAGGACCATGATTTTTAAGACCATGGTGATCATTTTTATGACTTGTAACCAAATTTTGGGGATTGTCATATTGAGGGAAGTAACCAAGTGTGAAAACCCAATTATGTGAAATTTTACTTAACCATTTTAAGAGGGAAAACTTACTTTTTGGACCTATTCCATTAAGAGCTAACTAAGAGGATATGTTTGGGATCACATGGTTTATTCCCAAGGAGGAAGAACTCAAGCTATATAATCCCAGGCATTTGCATTGTAAGGGAAATTAGGTATTGGAATGAAATTGTAATGGAGAGATTATGAGATAGCTTGTGAGAACTTAACTTTGGGTTCCATTTGTGAGAGAGGATCCACGAGGAGACTCCATTTTTGAGGTTCCATTGAGAGGAATTCATGACTCATGTTAGAGTCATTATGTTTGGAGGCTTGAGTTGAGAGAGAGACTCGATTTTGATTCCATTTTGTTGGAGTTTATTATTTATACTTTGATGTTACTTGGGAGAACGTGTTATTGCTCAAGGAACGAGGCTCAAGGCTCATGGAATGAAGTTGTTGAGAGATCATGATGGTTGCGTCATGAACGAATTCTTATTTTGTTGTTGTATATCCATCGAATGATCACAAAAATCTCATGTATTGGTACACTTTTGGATTTTGACACTCTTAGTATTGTTAGCACTCAAAATATACCCAAGGTTGTGAAAGGTAATCTTAAGGTAACAACAAAAAACCACTTTTAGAAAGAAACTGGCTTTTCTTTCCAGAGAGGGATCTCTCAGATATAAATTTAACAAGGCCAGATATTGGAGTTAACAGTTTAAGTTATGCGGATGGTTGAAACAACACATATAACCATTGGGCAATAGAGTCAAAACAAATAACGATAATACAAAGCTTCATACACAGAATTTCAACAAAGGCAAGATAATCATTCATTGATTTCAGGCGATAAAAGAGAAACATGAACAGTCCATCAATATAGAGCATCACAATATGAATTCCATATCAACTTTAGAAGAATTTTTTGTGAATATCTGAAACAATAGCCAGAGCATAACATGTATGCATTCTGAAACTATGAAACACTACGTTCAGATATGAAAGAAACATAATGGAAGGTAAATACTTAGAAAACATTCACAAGGAAAGAAGGTATAGACTGTAAAATAAACAACACATGAATATTTGAAGATCAACTAGCATTCGGCTCTGTAATTTTATTCAAAAACAAGTTCTCACAAAAAATATCATTCCAAACTTATGAGTTCCAACCCCCAATACATCAAATAAATTCAAATATATACAAAAATAGTTTCTTCCCAAGAAGATCAATAACCAACTAATATGTTAATCATAAGTTTTTGTAACCATATCCCTAATAACTAGGAATAATAATTACATGCTTTGATTGAAATAACAGATTGCTTGATTATAGAAAATTCTGTAACTGAAAGGCATCACGAACAAACACCTTCCCGAAATGCAACACCTATCTTCATGAATGTAGTATGTATTTGGTCTTCCCAAATTTCTCCACGATCTTCCACTGTTCCACATTTGGAGTGTCGTACTCTGTCATCTCTCTTATTGACACCTCCAAATCCACATAAGCTTCATAAGACATTGTTGGTAATCCTTTTTTAATAATTAAAAACCTCTCCAATATCTCAAACTCTTCTGTCAACTTTTCCACAATAACCTTTCCTGTTAACCCTTTGACTAAATCTTTGAATTTGGAATTATCCATGTGATTTTGTACCAATAAGCTGTGATATTGTTCTTAGGAAAACAACCATCCTTCATCATCCCAAAAAGAAGGGAGACCATCATCAAATAAATCTTTAAAAGCAGTCCTGAAAACCTTTATTTGAGAAGAATTTTTATTTGCCTTATCCTGCACCACTTTCATGAGTTGATGTTTATTGATAAACCTCTTCTCCCATAACACAATTTCTACCCTATATTTGATCCCAATGTCCTACAAATTTTGATATGTTAAAGAATTCAAAAAAATCACAACATTGTGAGTAGTATTCAAAGGCTTATTTTCCATAGTTTCATTCGCCAATTTCAATCTTTGAGTAGCCAAATTTACCAGTGCACTTTCATCATCAATAAAATTTAAATAATTCCTGAACTTAGTGATTTCCACAGACAAAGTATCCCAAATCAAATGTTTAGCTCCCTGTAAAGGAGCTCTTCCTGTATTTCTTTGTTTTAATTCATTGAATTTTTTCTGTAATTGGCTTTTATCATTCCACGCTTTATTCTTCTCTTCAATTCTCTTAGCCAATTCTGACTTGATCTTTTCGTTCTCATCTTTCAATTATTTAATCTCCACTTCTTTCAAGCTCACCTGAGACATAGGAACTAATAAAGCATCTGCAGAAAATTCATTTAATGTTCTTTCAACATTAACAAGGGGTAAATCTGTATCAACAAAGGGTTGATTCATCAGTTCTTCCATAACCTCTTTTTCATCATTTTGATCTTTTTCAAACTTTGCAATCTGAGCTATCAATTCATCCCTTTCTACCTCCCACTTGTTTTTCTCCTCTTGCAACTTCAATGATTTTCCTTTATAGTCCATCATCTCCTAATAGACTTTCTCTTTTTCTTCTTGAAATGCAAACAATTCTGAAGATTGAACATGTTCATCATTAGGGACTTTAGGCTTCTTTTTCAACACTTGAATGGTATTATCCTTCTCCTCTAGAAGTTTCTTGGTTGCCTGCATACTACTTGGTTCGGTCCCTAAGCTTATAACATCTCCTTGCAACTTTTTAATTTGAATCAAATTTGCTTTATTTTCAACCTTCTCATACTTCAATTGAACTTCCATCTTATCTACAAGAGACTGTAATTTAGTAATTTTCACAATTACATGTAACAAATCAGAATAAATAACATCTCCAGTTTCTTTATGGAGCTGTATTTTATCAGGAACACTGATTTTGTCCAGCTTCACCTCCATTTCAAACACTTTCTTATCACTTACCACACAAAATTTTAGGGTATTCCTCTCTGTGTCTCAAGTAGAAATCAATGAAGTCTTTTGATTGATTAATTTCTTAACTCAAGGAATCAGATTCTTAGTTTCCTCTGATGACTGCATTTCTTTATCAGCATAACTCGACATTAAATTTGTCCTAGATTTGTAACAGGAGTTGGGCTCTGTTTTACTTTCATCTCTGAAATAATATTGATGCATCTGTACATATTTTTTCTGGAACAGGACCATCTTCTTTAAATCTTCTGGAAATATTTCTTTTGAAATAGCTTGCTCATCTTGAGGATGCATTTTGATCTTTTTATGAGACATATCTTCATCTACGTCCATGCCATATGATTCATAAAGACTCCTTGTATTCATATGCTGGAATTAATAGACGCTTGAGCTAATACAACCAATATTTCCCTCCTATCTTCATTAGCTTCTATATTTTCTTCAAAATTAGACAGATTTTCTAATCCCTCAACAATTTGATGATCAAATGGCTTATTTTTGTTCAATTGCTTCCTCTGAGAAATAATATGGTGTGGGTCATAATTCACTTTTCCCTCTTTTTGAAAATCCATAACTTCTAACAATTTCTCAATGACTAACAAGGTGCTTTTATTCTTAAAAATGAAAGGACCAACTTTGAGAGGAAATTTAACATTAGAAGATTTTTTAAATGCCCCAAAATGTTCCTCTTCTGCATATAACCTCTGTCTCATGAACTCTAATGCGAATATTCTTGGGGTCAAGAAAGCGGGTAACCTGTATGGTTCTCTAGTGAACCCATACACTCTAAGAATGGTAAATTCTTTATGCAAAAACCAATCTCTTGTTTTGTCTTCTGAAGAAGACTGCAACATAAGTCTCATATCTTCCAACACCCTTGGCAATATATCATCAAAAAGCAATTTGTATATCTCAGCCATGATTGTATTCATGAACTCGAACATGTTAATCTGTTTCGAAAGGTCTAGAGAGAACATGGTAGACAAGAACTGCAACTTTGATACATTCGAACACAAAAGCATATTCAACAAATATGATTGATACCTGAAGGACCTGACTTCAGGAAATTCAATCAATTGGGTGTGTATTACTTCGGATAAATACTCATCGAGATTAAAACAACAAACTAAATGGGATTCATGGTCAGTCGCACCTATACTTAACAAAAAACCTAAGATGACTTCGTTGATATGCGTATCATCATCCAAACCCAAAACTTGACTAACAAGTGACATGACCAATTAGACTTCTTAGTTGAAAATATTGACATTGTATGGTAGAAATAAACCCTTTAACGACTGACCATCTTTCAAAATACTGGATAAAAATTGACATCTAACTTCGATTTTACAATTTGTATACAATTCAATTAAGTCTTACTCATTGAAAGATTTAGAACTTTCAGAGAAACTATCAGGCAGACTCAATACCCTGCGAACAGTTCTCACGTCAACTCTACAAAGGATTTTTGACGTTGTATGACTCATAATATCTCTTTCAGAAGATGAATAACTATTCGCACACCATTCGACAAATTCTGGGAAAGGTAGGGTTTTTTCAATAACAAAGTAATATAAGAAAGAACTGCAGACATTTAGAATATCATTCCCTTGTGAATTATGCTGCCACAAACGCTCTTTTGAAACTGATACACTACATACTGATAGAATAGGGTAAAACACATTCCTCTTCCTATCAACAACAACCTCTTCTCTCTCATATAGAACTCTACACAATATTCCTCAACACTGCTGCTTCTCCATAATAAATCAACGGTAACAAGTCTTCAACAAAGACTCGGTGTTTTAAGGCTTACCTGGTAACTGTTAGATACATGGAAGTTGAATTTCCAAAAAATATGACACACTGTCACTTCTTCTTTTCACCAGCAGTGTGCAAACAAAATTACTTTACCTAGGTCAACTCACTTTTTATACAACGAATCATGCTGGGATCCTCAACAAGTTGTTTTTCCTTTACCGCTTTCCTCAGCAGAACTCACTTAAAGTCACCACTTGGAAAGTGGTTTAAATTCTGCTACCACTCATCCATTTTAATTATCTCATAGCTTTGAGCTCCGGAGTAGACTATGACTGTTGATAAGACTTCATCTCTTTTCTGAACCGTTGGTCAAACCTGTTCTACACAATCCACCAGCCTTTCTCATTTTTTCAGCCGTGCATCTTCACATCGCAGACTACGTCATGACCGCATATTTTATTTGCTTTATCTCTTGTCCCTTGATCTTGCTATCTTGTTAACCAATTCCACTTTTCCGTCAAAACTTCTTTCTCACGCAACTTTTCCCAGAGGATCAATTTGCAACCGTATATTTTCACGCTCATAAATATACACCTTCAAATTGTGCAATGAATTAACCAAAGTGCGCATTTTTAATAAGAGACTCATGTCTACCAACATAGAGAGTGTTAACAACTAAGCAGAGGCTAAGAAATATTTTAAAGAAATAAAACAACCCATTTCATAAGCTCCAGTGTTGGTGAGCCCAAACCTCAATAAAGATTTCTTAAAATTTTCATATGCTTCAGAACATAATATTGTTGCAGATTTGTTACAAAAGAATAATGAAAATATGGATCAACCTATAGCCTTTTTCTGTAAGATGTTGAGAGATGGGGAATTAAAATATGATATTATGGAGAAACAGGCGTATGCTTTGGTTAATGCATTAAAATATTTTAGGGTGTATATTCTTCATTCGCATATAATTGTTCATGTTCCAACTGGCGCAGTAAAAGAGATTCTTACACAGCTTGATCCAGAAGGAAGAAGAGCGAAATGGATAGCAACATTATTGGAGTATGATATAGAAATTAGGCCTACCAAGTTGATTAAAGGGCAAGGACTCGCAAAAATGTTGACAGATTCAAATTGTGAATCTTTATAGCTTAACTTCTTATCCAGTCAATCTCATCAGTTGGACACAGTGGTGGAGGTGATGATTGATTTCACTACATCTCCATGGTATTCTGATATCATTCATGTTCTTCAAAATTTACAAGCTCCTGCAGGGTTAAGTAAAACTAGAGCAAGATCTGTGAAGTTGAAAGCTGCTAAACTTTGTATTTTAAATCAGTATCTTTATTGGAAAGATCCTAGAGGTGTGTTACTTAATTTCCTTTTATAAAATGAATCCTAGCAAACAATGAAGGAATTTCATAAAGGAGACTGTGGGGGACATCACTCTTGGAAAGTGACAGCAAACAAAATTTTGGGAGTAGGTTTTTATTGGCCGTCATTGTTTACAGATGTATACAAAGAAACTAGCACATGTCACCAATGCCATATTTTTGATGGTAAGAGAAAGCTTATTCCACTTCCTTTTAATCCAATAATACTAGAATATCCTTTTCAGCAGTGGGGTTTGGATTTCATTGGAGAAATAAACCCAAATTCTTCATGACAACATAAATGGATTCTAACAGCTACAAACTATTTCATGAAGTGGATTGAAGCAATACCTACAAGGAGAGCTACTGAGACAGTAATTATGGATTTTCTTGAATAAAATATATTGGCTAGGTTTGGGTGTCCTAGAAGAATAGTGACTGATAATGTAGCATCTTTTAAATCCAAAAAGATGATTAATTTTTGTCATAGATATCATATCATTCTAAATCATTCAACTGCTTACTATCCACAGGGAAACGGATTGGCAGAGTCTTCTAATAAGAGTCTGGTAAGAATTATTAAGAAGCTGTTAGAAGATAACAAAAAAGCTTGGCATACCAAGCTTAAGTATGCTTTGCAGGATGATAGAACTAGCACTAAAAGAGCAATTGGAATGTCTCCTTTTTAGTTGGTATGTGGAACTGAAGTCATTTTTCCAGAATCGTTGGGTGTACCAGTTATGAAATATTTTCAAGAACAACAGGATGAGTCGAACCATATGCAGAAAAAAATAAACCAAATTATCGAATTAGAGGAGCAAAGGAATAAAGCTTATGATAAAGTGCAGATACATTAAGAAAAAATGAAAAATACTTTTGATAGAAGGGTGAAAGAAGAACAACTCCAAATTGATGACCTGGTATTAAAATGGGATACTCCTAGGGAATACAAGCATGGAAAATTTGACCACGTGTGGGTAGGTCCTTATGTTATTACAGGTCATAGAGGGGAAAATGTATTCATTCTGGAATATCCAAATGGGGTTTCGCTAGAGAGTAACCCTGTCAATGGAAGATTTTTGAAACATTACCTGTCCTAAGGTGGAGGGTAAAATTTGTACCATAGTTTGTAAATATTTATTTTCATGAAAGCAGTACATATGGAGAACCAAATATTTTTGAAGCCCGGAGTGAAGGCCCTAAGATTTTGGAGGGTAGCCATTTTTATTTATTTAGAAAATATATTTCAGAGAAAAAGAAAAAGTTTGAAGGTTTGGAACAAAAGTTAGAAACAGGCACTTGGTCTAAGATTTCTTTGATACCTCATAGGGAGGATATCATCCCCAGTTGGAGCTAGTTATTAACACTCTGTATGTTGGAAAATGGAGGAAGGAGGTAATCAAGAGATGATAAAGGAATATATAAAAATTGGTAAAGGTTTGGTAGTCACGATTCTCTTATTAAAAATGCGCACTTTGGTTAATTCATTACACAATTTGAAGGTTTAGATTTATGAGTGTGAAAATATACAGTTGCAAGTTGATTCACTGGGAAAAGTTGCACAAAAAAGAAGTTTTGACGGAAAAGTAGAATTGGTTAACAAGATAGAAATATCAACAGACAAGAGATAAAGAAAATAAAATCTAGGTCATGAGGTAGTCCGCGATGTGAAGATGCACGGTTAAAAAATGAGAAAGGCTGGTGGATTGCGTAGAATAGGTTTGATCCAACAGTTCAGACAAGAGATGAAGTCTTATCAACGGTCACAGTCTACTCTGGAGCACAAAGTTGTGAGATAATTAAAATGGATGAGTGGTAGTGGAATTTAAACTGCTTTCCATGTGGTGACTTTAAGTGAGTTCCGTTGAGGAAAGCGGTAAAGGAAAAACAACTTGTTGAGGGTCCTGAAATGATTCGTTGTATAAAAAGTGAGTTGGCCTAGGTAAAGTAATTTTGTTTGCATGTTGCTGGTGAAAAGAAGAAACGTTAGTGCACCATATTTTTTTGAAAGTCAAATTCTACATATTTAACAGTTACTAGGTAAGCCTTAAAACATTGAGACTTTGTTGAAGACTTGTTACCGTTGTTTCATTATGGAGGAGCAGGGTTCATGAATATTGTGCAGAGTTCTAGATGAGAGAGAAGAGGTTGTTGTTGATAGGGAGAGGAATGTGTTTGACCCTATTATATCAGTATGTAGTGTATCAGTTTCAAAAGAGTGTTTGTGGCAGCATAATTCACAAGGGAATGATATTATAAATGTCTGTAGTTCTTTGTTATATTACATTGCTATTGAACAAACCCTACCTTTCCTAGAATTTGTCGAATGGTGTGCGAATAGTTATTTGTCTTTCAAAAGTATTATTATGAGTCATACAATGTCAAAAATCCTTTGTAGAGTTAATGTGGAAACTGTTCGCGGGGTATTGAGTCTACCTGATAGTTTCCCTGAAAGCTCTGAATCTTTCAATGAGCAAGTCTTAATTGAATTGTATAAAAATTGTAAAACCGAAGTTAGATGTCAGTTTTTATCCAGTATTCTGAAAGATGGTCAGTCGTTAGAGGGTTTATTTCTACCATACAATGTCAATATTTTCAAGGAAGAAGTCCAATTGGTCATGTCACTTGTTAGTCAAGTTTTGGGTTTGGATGATGATACACATATCAATGAAGTCATCTTAGTTTTTTTGTTAAGTATAGGTCCGAATGACCATGAATCCGATTCAGTTCGTTGTTTTAATGTCGATGAGTATATACCCGAATTAATCCACACCCAATTGATTGAATTTCCTAAAGTCAGGTTCTTCAGGTATCAATCATATTTGTTGAACATGCTTTTGTGTTCGAATGTATTAGAGTTGCAGTTCTTGTCTACCATGTTCTCTCAATACCTTCCGAAACAGATTAACATGTTCAAGTTCGTGAATACAATCAACTGAGATATACAAATTGATTTTCAATGATATCTTACCAAGGGCATTGGAAGATATGAGACTTATGTTGCAGTCTTATTCAGAAGATGAAACAGGAGATTGGTTTTTGCATAAAGAATTTACTATTCTTAGAGTTTATGGGTTCACTGGAGAACCATACAAGTTACCTGCTTTCTTGACCCCAATAATATTTGCATTAGAGTTCATGAGACAGAGGTTATATGCAGAAGAGGAACATTTTTGGGCATTTAAAAAATATTCTAATATTAAATTTCCTCTCAAAGTCGGTCCTTTCATTTTTAAGAATAAAAGCGCCTTGTTAGTCATTGAG
Organism: Pseudotsuga menziesii; assembly: GCA_001517045.1. Classification (NCBI taxonomy): domain Eukaryota; kingdom Viridiplantae; phylum Streptophyta; class Pinopsida; order Pinales; family Pinaceae; genus Pseudotsuga; species Pseudotsuga menziesii. Next base: position 148,112 of record LPNX010576172.1, on the reverse strand, counting down.
AAATTGTTTGAAGTTATGGATTTTCAAAAAGAGGGAAAAGTGAATTATGAACTACACCATATTATTTCTCAGAGGAAGCAACTGAACAAAAATAAGCCATTTGATCATCAAATTGTTGAGGGATTAGACAAAATAGAAAATCTGTCTAATTTTGAAGAAAATATCGAAGCTGATGAAGATAGGAAGGACAGATTGGCTATAGCAGCTCAAGCGTTTGTTAATTCCAGCATTATGAATAAAAAGACTCTTTCTGAAGTAGATGGCATGGACGTAGATGAAGATATTTCTCATAAAAATATCAAAACCCATCCTCAAGATGAGCAAGCTATTTCAGAATAAATATTTTTAGAAGATTTAAAGAAGATTGTCCTGTTCCAGAAAAAATATGTACAGATGCATCAATATTCTTTCAAAGATGAAAGTAAAACAGAGCCCAGTTCCCATTACAAATCCAGGACATAGTTAATGTCAAGTTATGCTGATAAAGAAATACAGTCATTGGAGGAAACTAAGAATCTGCTTCCTTGAGTTAAGAAATTAATCAATCAAAAGACTTCATTGATTTCTACTCGAGATGCAGAGAGGAATACCCTAAAATTTGTTGTGGTAAGTGATAAGAAAGTGTCTGAAATGGAGGTGAAGCTGGAAAAAATCAGTGCTCCTAATAAAATACAGCTCCATAAAGAAACTGGAGATGTTAATTATTCTAATTTGTTACATGCAATTGTGAAAATTACTAAATTACAGTCTCTTGTAGATAAGATGGAAGTTCAATTGAAGCATGAGAAGGTTGAAAATCAAGAAAATTTGATTCAAATTAAAAAGTTGCAGGGAGATGTTATAAGCTTAGGGACCGAACCAAGTAGTATGCACATGACCAAGAAACTTCTAGAGGAGAAGGATAATACCATTCAAGTGTTGAAAAAGAAGCTTAAAGTCCCTAATGCTGAACATGTTCAATATTCAAAATTGTTTGCATTTCAAGAAGAAAAAGAGAAAGTCTATCAGGAAATGATGGATTATAAAGGAAAATCATTGAAGCTGCAGGAGGAGAAAAACAAGTGGGAGGCAGAAAGTCAATGAGTCTCACTACTATGTTCACAGATGCTTTAGAAGTGGAAGCAAATATGATGGCGAGTGAAAAGATGAAACAAAGAGACATTTATAGGAGGAAAATTAGAGAAGAAAATATGCCTTCTACTTCTTCTTCTGCTGCTGATATTAAATTTGAAATGATGTTGAAAACAATGGAGAAGTTAATGGATAGATTTACTATGGACAATAGATCATTTAATAGAGAACAAGCTGATCCTCAAATCATAACTCTGAATTTTAGAAGGCCAAATCCTCCTATGCCTCCACAAAATAGGTAGAGAAATATGAGAAACCTAAGGAATCAAGAAGAACAATAGATTCGACCACCTTTCCTTGAGAATTATGTTGCAGATGAAGAAGAGCCCGCTGAAAATGAAATTCATCTTTTCGGGGAATTAGATTCAGAGATATACCTCACTGAAGAAGAACACCATATGTTTGCATAGGAAGGTAGAAATGATGATTTTGAGAAGGAATCAGAGTAGTATCAGAGGGGTTATTTGCATGCTATGGATGATGTACAAAGGAAAATCAGGTTGAGAAATAGAGATGTTGTTGTAAATAAAGGGAGGCCAAATTCAAACCAGCCTTTAACTAGTTCATTAAATACAAAAAAAGAAAAGGAAATACAAAAAGATCCTGTTGTGAATAAAGAAGTTGAGAAAAAAATAGAAAAAACAAAAGAAACGAAACAAATGGCACCAGTGGATGTAGAAAAAGTTACTTCTATCTTCAATCCGTGGAATGAACTTTCTAGGTTGAATATTTCTATTCCTTTTAATGAGTTATCGAGAAATAATGAATACAGGGATATGATAACAAGAATGGTTAAAGGTCAAGGAGAGTTTCAATCAGACATTTCAGAATTGTCAGATGATAATCCTACTATTTCATTTGGGCCAAAGGTTGAAAGTATATATGATGAAGAGGTTCCTCCATTTTATTTGAGTTTGAATGTGCATGAAATGGTTGTACATAATGCCATGTTAGATTCATGTGCATCACATAATTTAATGCCTAAAGGAGTTGTTGAAATTTTGGGATTGGAAGTTACGAGGCCATATAAAGATTTGTATTCCTTTGATTCTAAGAGGGTGAAATGTCTTGGTCTAATTAAAGATATGGTAGTGACTTTAAATAAATTGTCAGCCAAAACAGTAGTGATGGATGTTGTAGTAGCAGACATTCCACCAAAATTTGGAATATTGTTATCAAGATATTGGACTTCAAAGTTAAAAGGTAGTTTACAAATAGACATGTCATATGCCACTATTCCTGTCCAAAATGGGAGTAGGAGGTTATACAATGAGAAAAGAACTCCTTATGTAGTAGGTAGCCAAGATAGACCTGATATTCATCATATATATGATGTCGATACTGATTTGGGATCTTCTATTTTCTTTAATGATACTGTCCCATGTGATTTGGAATCTACATTACAAACTAAATCTGAAAAGAATGAAGAAGAAGTAAAGGAGAAAGATGTTTTGGAAAAGAAACAAAAAAGAGATGGATTGTGGACAATGTATTTGGATGGATCTGTGGCAAAGGTTGGTGCTCGTGTTGGTGTATATATAATTTCTCCTATCAAGGATTTTAAATATTTATCATATAAACTAACATTTGAATGCACAAATAATGTGGCTGAGTATGAAGCTTTATTACTTGGGCTGCATGCATTGAAATATCTGGGAGCACAAAGGATACGAGTTTTGGGAGATTCAGATCTTGTAATAAACCAGGTGAAATACAGTTATCAAACTAGACATCCCCAGATGAGGGCTTATAGAAATGGAGTATGGGATATGTTTGGTAACCTTTTTATAGAACATACAATTAAGGTGGTTCCTAGATATGAGAATACAGTAGCTGATTCTTTGGCAGTTTCCGCTAGTAACTTTAAAACTTCAAGTGCTGGTCAAAGAGAATATCAAGTGGATATTGTAAAGAGACTGTCCATACATGATAATTCTAAATATTGGTAGGTATTTGAATATGATATGAAAATAAAAAGGTTTTTAGAATTGTTTGGGGAGTTTGTGAACACTCATATTGATGGTGAAAATTTCCAAGATGCTAAAGAAAGTGATGAAGAAATGATTAATACTAAAAAATTGAAGTGAACTCTAGGAGGAAAGGATATCATTCAATTAAAAAGTAATTTTATACCTAGAGGTTTGATTCCCTTAGAGAAACTTTTTGATCAAAATGATGTTGCTAAATATCCAAAAGTGAAACCTGCTGATAATGCTATTGAGGACAAAAATATTGGTACTGAAGAAAATCCTAAAGTTGTCTAAAAATTTGCCTGCCAAAGAAAAGGAAGGTTTCGTGAACTTGATGAAAAAATATACATATGCGTTTGCCTAGAGTTATGAGGATCTCAAGGAATATGATACTTCAATAATACAACATACTATTCCAATCAAACCTGGAGAAAAACCTTTTAGACAGAAACTCAGAAGAATAAATCCAAAGCAGTTGCCAGTTATTGAGAAGGAAATCAAAAAATTGTTTGATGCCAAAATTATTGTGACTTTGAGATTCTCAAGGTGGGTTGCTAATTTGGTTCCTGTCAGAAAGAAAAACGGAGAAATAAGGCTTTGTATAGATTTCATGAATTTGAATAAAGTCTCAATGAAAGATAATTATCCTTTGCCAAAGATGGATCATATTTTGCAGAAAGTGGTCAGAGCAGAAAGAATTTCAACTATGGATGGTTTTTCAGGATACAATCAGATTAAGGTGTTACCTGAAGATGAAGAAAAGACTGCTTTTACCACACCACAGGGCACTTTTATGTATGCAAAGATGCCTTTTGGTTTGATGAATGTAGGGGCTACCTTTCAGCGTGCCATGGATATTGATCTTGAATATCATGGTATATTCAAGATCTAATAGGGAGCATATTCACCATTTGGAAAATGTTTTTATAAAATGCAGAAAATTTGGTATATCATTGAATCCAAAAAAATCAAATTTTGCATTAGAGGAAGGAAAGTTGTTGGGCCGCATAATTTCAAAGGATGGAATAAAGATTGATCCTGATAGAGTTAGTGCAATTTTGAAGGTAGGAGAACCAAGAATAAAAAAGAAAATACAATCATCCCTGGGACAGGTAAATTTCTTGAGAAGATTTATTCCCAGTTTTTCCGAAATATTAATGAATATCACAAATATGCTGAAAAAGGGTCATGAAATAAAATGGACAACATAGGATAAGAAATATTTTAAAGAAATAAAACAAGCCATTTTAGAAGCTCCGTGTTGGTGAGCCCAAACTTCAATAAAGATTTCTTAATTATTTCATTTGCTTCAGAACATACTATTGCTGCAGTTTTGTTACAAAAGAATAATGAAAATATGGAGCAGCCTATCGCCTTTTTCAGTAGGATGCTGAGAGATGGGGAATTAAAATATGATATGATGGAGAAACATGAATATGCTTTGGTTAAGGCCTTAAAATATTTTAGGGTGTATATTCTTCATTCACATATAATTGCTCATGTTCCAACTAGTGCAGTAAAAGGGATTCTTACACAGCTTGATCTAGAAGGAAGAAGAACGAAATGGATAGCAACATTATTGGAGTATGATATAGAAATTAGGCCTACCAAGTTGATTAAAGGGCAAGGAATCACAAAACTATTGACAGATTCAAATTGTGAATCGTTATAGCTTAACTTCTTATCCAGTCAATCTCATTAGTTGGACACAGGGGTGGAGGTGATGATTGATTTCACTACATCTCCATGGTATTCTGATATCGTTCATGTTCTTCAAAATTTACAATCTCCTACAGGGTTAAGTAAAACTAGAGCAAGATCTGTGAAGTTGAAAACTGCTAAATTTTGTATTTTAAATCAGTATCTTTATTAGAAATATCCTGGAGGTGTGTTACTTAATTTCCTTTTAGAAAATGATTCCTAGCAAACAGTGAAGGAATTTCATAAAGGAGACTGTGGGGGGCATCACTCTTGGAAAGTGACATCAAACAAAATTTTGAGAGCAGGTTTTTATTGGCCATCATTGTTTTTAGATGTATACAAAGAAACTAGCACATGTCACCAATGTTAGATTTTTTATGGTAAGAGAAAGGTAATTCCACTTCCTCTTAATCCAATAATAGTAGAAGCTCCTTTTCAGCAGTGGGGTTTGGATTTCATTGGAGAAATAAACCCAAATTCTTCAGGACAACATAAATGGATTCTAACAGCTACAGACTATTTCACGAAGTGGATTGAAGTAATACCTACTAGGAGAGATACTAAGACAATAATTATGGATTTTCTTGAAGAAAATATATTGGCTAGGTTTGGATGTCCTAGAAGAATAGTGACTGATAATGCAGCAGCTTTTAAATCCAAAAAATGGTTAATTTTTGTCATAAATATCATATCATTCTAAATCATTCAACTGCTTACTATCCACAGGGAAACGGATTGGTGGAGTCTTCTAATAAGAGTCTCGTAAGAATTATTAAGAAGTTGTTAGAAGATAACAAAAAATATTTGCACACCAAACTTACGTATGCTTTGTGGGATGATAGAATTAGCACTAAAAGAGCAATTGGAATGTCTCCTTTTCAATTGGTATGTGGAACTGAAGTCATTTTTCTAGCATCATTGGGTGTACCAGTTATGAAATATTTTCAGGAACAACAGGATGAGCCGAACCATATGGAGAGAAGAATAAACCAAATTATCGAATTAGAGGAGAAAAGGAATAAAGCTTATGATAAAGTGTAGATACATCAAGAAAAAATGAAAAATACTTTTGATAGAAGGGTGAAAGAAGAACAGTCCCAAATTGATGACCTGGTATTAAAATGTGATGCTCCTAGCGAAGACAAGCATGGAAAATTTGACCACATGTGGGTAGGTCCTTATGTTATTGCAGGTCACAGAGGGGAAAATGCATTCATTCTGGAATATCCAAACGAGGTTTCGCTGGAGAGTAACCCTGTCAATGGAATATTTTTGAAACATTACCTTTCCTAAGGTGGAGCGTAAAATTTGTACCATAGCTTGTAAATATTTATTTTCTTGAAAGCAGTACATATGGCGAACTGAATATTTTTGAAGCCCGGAGTGAAGGCCCTAATATTTTAGAGGGTAGCCATTTTTCTTTATTCAGAAAATATATATCATATTAAAAGTAAAATTTTGAAGGTTTGGATACAAAATTTAGAAACATGCACCTGGTCTACGAGTTCTTTGGTACCTCACAGGGAGGATGTCATCCCCAGTTGGAGCCAGTTGTTAACACTCTCTATGTTGGACAATGGAGGAAGGAGGTAATCAAGAGATGATAAAGGCATATATAAAAATTGGTAAAGGGTTGGTAGTCATAAGTCTCTTATTAAAAATGCACACTTTGGTTAATTCATTGCACAATTTGAAGGTGTATATTTATGAGCATGAAAATCTACGATTGCAAATTGATCCACCTGGAAAAGTTGCGCGAGAAAGAAGTTTTGATGGGAAAGCGGAATTGGTTAACAAGATAGAAAGATCGACAAATAAGAGATAAAGTAAATAAAATCTATGGTCATGAGGTAGTCCGTTATGTGAAGATGCATAGTTGAAAAAATGAGAAAGGCTGGCAGATTGCGTAGAACAGGTTTGATCCAACGGTTCAGACAAGAGATGAAGTCTTATTAACGGTCATAGTCTAATCCGAAGCGCAAAGCTGTGAGAAAATTAAAATGGATGAGTGGTAGTGGAATTTAAACTACTTTCCACGTGGTGACTTTAAGTGAGTTCCACTGAGGAAAGAGGTAAAGCAAAAACAACTTGTTGAGGGTACTAGAATGATTTGATGTATAAAAAGTGAGTTGACCTAGGTAAATTCATTTTTTTTGCACGCTGCTGGTGAAGAGAAGAAGCGACAGTGTGCCATCTTTTTTCGAAAGTCAACATCTACGTATCTAAGAGTTACCAGGTAAGCCTTAAAACACTGATACTTTTTTGAAGACTTGGTACCATTATTTTATTATGGAGAAGGAGCAGGGTTCAGGAATATTGTGCAGAGTTTTAGATGAGAGAGAAGAGATTGTTGTTGATAGGGAGAGGAATGTGTTTGACCCTATTCTATCAGTATGTAGTGTATTGGTTTCAAAAGATCATTTGTGGAAGCATAATTCACAAGGGAATGATATTCTAAATGTCTACAGGTATTTCTTATATTACATTGCTATTGAACAAACCCTACCTTTCCCAGAATTCGTTGAATGGTGTGAAAATAGTTATTCGTCTTTCGAAAGAGTTATTATGAGTCATACAACGTCAAAAATCCTTTGTAGAGTTGACGCGAAAACTGTTCATGGGTTATTGAATCTGCCTGATAGTTTCCCTGAAAGCTCTGAATCTTTCAATGAGAAAGTCTTAATTGAATTGTATAAAAATTGTAAAACCAAAGTCAGAAGTCAATTTTTATGCAGTATTTTGAAATATGGTCAGTCGTTAGAGGGTTTAGTTCTACCATACAATGTCAATATTTTCAAGGAAGAAGTCCAATTGGTCATGTCACTTGTTAGTCAAGTTTTGGGTTTGGATGATGATACGCATATAAACGAAGTCATCTTAGGTTTTTTGTTAAGTATAGGTGCGACTGACCATGAATCCCATTCAGTTCATTGTTTTAATCTCGATGAGTATTTAGCCGAAGTAATCCACACCCAACTGATTGAATTTCCTAAAGTCAGGTTCTTCAGGTATCAATCATATTTGTTGAACATGCTTTTGTGTTCGAATGTATCAGAGTTGCATTTCTTGTCTACCATGTTCTCTCTAGACCTTCTGAAATAGACTAACATGTTCGAGTTCATGAATACAATCATGGTTGAGATATACAAATTGTTTTTCGATGATATCTTGCCAAGGGTGTTGGAAGATATGAGACTTATGTTGCAGTCTTCTTCAAAAGACAAAACAGGAGATTGATTTTTGCATAAATTATTTACTATTCTTAGAGTTTATGGGTTAATTGGAGAACCATACAGGTCACCCACTTTCTTGACCCCAAGAATATTTGCATTAGAGTTCATGAGACAGAGGTTATGTTATCACTCAAGGAAATGCCTCTAGGTTGCATCTCGACGATGCCTGGTAACTTAAATGTTTTTATGGTATTCTAAGTGGATCAAGTCAGAAGACCAATAGAACCTCACACTCTCAAGACATGCATAAAACTCAATCAGAGATAAGGCTTCTAATTACCACTGTTCAAAGGTTGACAATATGATGCAGAGATGGAGAAATTATCATGCTCGCAGATTCATACATAAAACATATATATATATATATATATATATATATATATATATATATAAATGGCTAATCATGACAAGGAAAGCACTTATAATTCAAATCATTAATATGCCAATAGGATGAAAGCTATCAGAAATCAATTAACCTGAATAAAACCTAAATAACACATTCAAGCATAAGCACATAATAGACAAAAAATGGAAGCTGAACATATGATAACAAAAGAGCTTAAATTAGGTCATGAGCAATATGAGAAGCTTGACAATAGTGATGGTCTACAAGTCCCCGAAGTCGAACCCTTTCAATCAAATAAGTCTTAGGCTTTATAGCCTTTACAAAAATACTCAGATCCTAAAAACTTGGATCTCATTTAATAAAAATAGACAAAATAATTGTTTTTTTGCATAATTAGGTTAAAAACCCTAATTAACTACTAGTATAACTAACTGTAGAATTCATTCATTGTTTGAACCTTTTGATAACTAAAGTAAGTACTGGAAATCACTGCCACTGGTCTTCTACTGGTTAAGTCACTGTTTCACTTTGACAGTTGAGTGTTGATGACCTTTTCTATTGTTATGTCACAACAAAACTGAAACATACCTTCCTTGATGTTTTCTTCAGCATCCTTCATCTTTACACTTCATCCCTAAGCCATCCATGTTCGCCCAAAACTAGTCCTACGTGTCAAAAATTGATCCTATGCCTCTGTCTGCTTTTAGTGGTCAAGAGGCCAAAATATCGAAACGGTTAGCTACCGAAAGCAGTGATTTCGGTGGCTAATGAACTGCCTCAGAGTCCTCCTAAGCCACTTAAAAAATTCTTAGGTTGCCTCCAAAATTGTTCTTTCCAGTTTGTCTTCTTATCTTTTTTCTTCAGCAGGATCTATGTTAGGAAGGTGAATAGCAACCTGGCTTGATTCTGGAGGCTGAAGGCTTACTGCAGCTTCATCTAGGGTTTCCAACGTGAGGTGAGTGCTAGGGTTTAGCTTGGAATCTTTCATATGTAGCCTCTAAATCCTAATCATTCTATACGGCCTTGTGTTTTCTTTCAAGTATCTTTTGTTTAGTCTCTTTATAAAAAGATACCTTTCTCTCATCTCTAGATAAGAGTTGTGCAACAACTTATTCCTCCTGGTAAATGTAGCATTGTTTTTCTTTATTTCTCTTTCCAAAATTTCCATCTCATACACTCGCCTCAGCAACTAATTTATCCTTTGTGTCTTAGGCTTGCTAGAGGAAAGGAAAATTTTCTTGTTCTGCTGTCACCTGCCATGTTAGGTCAACTTTTTCGCTAAAAACTTTCGACAAAATGTTGAAAAAATGGGACTCAGAGATGGATTTTTTCCTTCAAATATGTGACACCTGTGTATAAAATTAAAGAGGTTTTTTTACATTGGTTTGTTGTGAGAAAAAACCTCTCTCAAGTTTTGGAAATTCGTTTTCATATTCTTGAGACCTGTATTTCAAAAACATGTGCAAAACAGGGAAATTCAGAGATCTGAAAATTAGGGCTCAGAGATGGATTCGATTCTCCCAATATGCAATACATGTAGGAAAACTGAGAGAGGTTATTGTTCTATGACATGTTGGGAACAAAAAACTTTGAGCAGTTTTCAAAATGATTTTCCCGTCGCTCATAATAACCGTTTTAAAATGATTCATTTTCATAGTAAAATGCCCCTTTCGGTGGCTTAGAGCATCCTGAAATTTCGGTCTTAGCTGCCGAAAGTCTGCTTTCGGTGGCTTAGAGACCGTTTTGAAACAACGCTTAGCCATAGAAACCTATGTTTTGAGTTTTTTGAGCGGGCTTTTTCCCCAATGCATTTCACTTGCTTTCGGTGGTTAATGAACTCCTTCCATCACCCGCTAAGCTGCTGAAACCAAGGCTTTTCGGTGGCTAATGAGCTGTTGGAAAGCTCGCCTAAGCCACCAAAATTTATTTTCCCAAAATTCCATAAAAAATGTGATTAGCAGGCTTTCGGTGGTTAACATGGTCTTGTGTTAAAATTGTTCGCTGCCGAAAGGTGAGCTTTTCGGTGGCTAATGAGTTGTTGAAAAACTCACCTAAGCCACCGAAAGCTAAAAATTTCAATTTTTCTTAAAAAACAGAACATTAGATATCCCAACCTTGTTATTCATCCCAATATCTTTCATAATATGGCTTGAAACCTTCATCACTGATCAAAAAATAAATTGTTTTGAGTGAACTTATTGAAAATTTTATTTAGGAAATAACATCTGGCTCCTACTCGGGGATGGGAACCTCCCTGTGAGGTCCCAAGAACCCCAGACCAAAATGCCTTTCTTGAAAAAGAATAATTAAATCTATCTTCTAGTGTTCCATTGGGCATGGAGTCATTTGTCTTTTATAACTGATCCCCTGCAATCTTCCTGTAGCCCGCTTTGCTTATTCATGAAAACAACTAAAAATGATTCTAACTGCTCATATGAAGAGCTTATTTTCCTATCTACTCCTACTCCTAGTTCTAATCAGTAGAGTCTTCTTATCATGTGAAATCATGCTTCTAATGAAGCCAGGTCAGAAGCTAATTTGCCGAACTTATCCTTGATCTTGACCCGAAAAATAAATGAAATCCTAGCATGCAGCAATGTAGTTTCGAAGGGTGACAGAACCAACTATCATTTGACAAAAATATTTTGATATCTATGCTGCTCATAAGTTCTAGATAGTCAGCAACAGGGTCATAAAATCCAACAAGAAATTCCTTTTTATGCTGTTGTTCCAGCTTAATGAAATGCTGCTGCTGGATACTTTCAGTGATCTCTACGTTAACTATAGATTGCTCAACCTCAGACTGGGAAGGATGAGTTATGCCCTGCTGTTTTGGAATTTTTAGATCGTCATCTCCTCTTCATATCTGTTGCATTCTTCCTTTGTCTGTAAATCAGAAAACTGAGGGTCGCCTTTAGTATTTGTTGTAGATCCAAATTTGTTACATGATGTTCCTTCAATCTGCTCATTATCTTTCAGGTTTCCAAAGGGGACAAATTGATCTTGTTGACACCCTAAGTCAACAGATGCATTTGGTACAAGGTCAAAAGCATCTATATTATGGTTAACATTCTGAAGATCATTAATATCTCGATCACAATGAGAAGTGTCCCCTATTGTAGCATACTCTTCATAGCTATCAACCACAGCATGCATATGTCTCTGATCATCTCTTTGCTAAAAAGTAGAACTAAAATAAATTCCAGAAGTGGACCAATCCTCACAAAACTTAAAATCTTCTTCTCTATTTACCTTTTCATCCTCAGAATGCAACTTATATTCTTCACAACAATTATCAAATGCAAACTCATATGAATAGTACTTTTTACAATGATCAGTGAATGCTTTGTGAAAATCCTTCAATGATGAAACAATGGAAGGAGGTAAATAAAAATACCACTGACGTGCATCACCATATAATGAATACATGAACATCTTCATGCTTCTGATCTAATAGATCCATGCATTCGTGAAACTTGAGGAGGTTTTATGCATGATTGTCTTCTTCCTCCTCTTTGAAGACAGGTAGAAAATCTCCCCATTCAGACATATCAGATACTGGATGTGGGAAACGAGGAACTGAAGAGAATTAAAGAGGTGCAAACCTCCGAGCCAATAGAGTAGCAAATGCTTTTGACATCTTAATATTTTGGAGTCGCTACTGAGTTCATCCTTCATGGAGTCGCCAGGGATGAGATCTTCACAAGCAACAGTGCTTGATGATTCCTCAACCCTAAAATTTTCTCATGTATTTAAAATTCTTGAGATTTGAATGTTTCAGCAGAAGAAATAATAGCAGAAATATATCTTGAAATACTTGATGCAGCTCTGGAGGTCTGCCTTAGCAAATCCCTATCTCTTCTTAGGATCTCTTCTGAATCTGAAACACGTGTTACTGGTGTCCCTTTAGGGTTTTCTCTGGTACTTGGTCTTCTTGAAGCCACCTTATTTCAATGGAGTCGTCAGATAGATGATTACAACCAGAATAGTGTCCAAGCTTTGTCTATCATGAAAGCAAGGATCTATGTCGTCTTCCAAGGAAGCTGAGATTCAGTCTCCTCTCCCCGACAACGATGCCAATTTGTTATCACTCTCGAAAATTCCTCTAGGTTGCAGCTCGAGGATGCCTCGTAACTTAAATGTTTTTATGGTATTCTAAGTGGATCAAGTCAGGTGACCAATAGAACCTCACACTCTCAAGACATGCATAAAACTCATTCAGGGATAAGGATTCTAATTACCACTGTTCAAAGGTTGACAATATGGTGCAGAGATGGAGAACTTATCATGCTAGCAGATTCATACATAAAACAGATATATATAAATGACTAATCATGACAAGGAAAGCACTTATAATTCAAATCATAAATATGTCAATAGGATGATAGCTATCAGAAATCAATTAACCTGAATAACACATTCAAGCATAAGCACAGAATAAACAAAAAATGAAAGTTGAACATATGATAACAAAAGAGCTTGAATTAGGTCATGAGAAATATGAGAAGCTTGACAATAGTGATGGTCTACAAGTCCCCGAAGTCGAACCCTTTCAATCAAATAAGTCTTAGGCTTTATAGCCTTTACAAAAATACCCAGATCCTAAAAACTTGGATCTGATTTAATAAAAATAAACAAAATAATTGTTTTTTTGCATAATTAGGTTAAAAACCCTAATTAACTACTAGTCTAACTAACTGTAGAATTCGTTCACTGTTTGAACCTTCTGATAACTAAATTAAGTATTGGAAATCACTGCCACTGGACTTCTGCTCATTAAGTCACTGTTTCACTTTGACAGTTGAGTGTTGGTGACCTTTTCTATTGTTATGTCACAGTAAAACTGAAGCATACCTTCCCTGATGTTTTCTTCAGCGTCCTTCATCTTTACACTTCATCCCTAAGCCATCCATGTTCGCCCAAAACTGGTCCTACGTGTCAAAAATCGATCCTATGCCTCTGTCTTCTTTCGGTGGTTAAGAGGCAAAAATATCAGAACGGTTAGCTGCCGAAAGCGGTGCTTTTGGTGGCTAATGAACTACCTCAGCGGTCGCCCAAGCCACCAAGAGCCCTATTCTTAAAAAATTCTTAGGCTGCCTCCAAAATTGTTCTTTCCAGTTTTTTTTCTTAGATTTCTTCTTCAGCAGGCTCTATGTTAGGAAGGTTATCAGCAGCCTAGCTTGATTCTGGAGGCTAAAGGCTTACTACAACTTCAGCTAGGGTTTCCAATGTGAGGTGAGTGCTAGGGTTTAGCTTGGCATCCTTCATCTGCAGCCTCTGAAGCCTAATCATTCTATAGATCCTTGTGTTGTCTTTCATTTATCTTTTGTTTAGTCTCTTTAGAAAAACATACATTTCTCTCATCTCTAGGTAAGAGCTGTGCAACATCTTATTGCTCGTGGTCAATGTAGCATTGTTTTTCTTTATTTCTCTTTCCAAAATTTTCCATCTCATACACTTGCCTCAGCAACTAATTTATCCTTTGTGTCTTGGGATTTCTAGAGGAAGCCTTCTCTGCTGGTTCATCTTGCTCCTTTGGTGTAGGTGAAGGAAAATTTTCTTGTTCTGTTGTCACCTGCCCTGTTAGGTCAACTTTTGCCCTAAACATTTTGGCCAAACTGCTGAAAAAATGGGGCTCAAAGATGGATTTGGTCCTTCAAATATGTGACACCTGTGTATAAAAAGAAAGATGTTTTGTACAATTTTTTTTTGTGAGAAAAAACCTCTCTCATTTTTTGGAAATTCGTTTTCATCTTCCCAAGACCTGTATTTCAAAAACATGTGTAAAACAGGGAAATTCTAAGATCCGAAAATTAGGGCTCAGAGATGGATTTGATTCTCGCAATTTGCAATACCTGTAGGAAAATAGAGAGACATTATTATTCTCTGACATGTTGGGAACAAAAACCTTCGAGCGTTTTGCAAAATGATTCTCCAGTCGCTCATAATCACTGTTTTCAAATGATGCCTTTTCATAGTAAAACGCCCCTTTCGGTGGCTTCGCGTCCTGAAATTTCAGTCTTAACTGCCGAAAGTCTGCTTTCTATGGCTTAGAGACCATTTTGAAACCATGCTTAACCATGGAAACCTATGTTTTGAGTTTTTTGAGCAAGCGTTTTCCCCAACGCATTTCACTTTCTTTTAGTGGTTAATGAACTCCTTCCATCACCCTCTAAGCTACTGAAACCAAGGCTTTTCGGTGGCTAATGAGCTGTTGGAAAGCTCTCCTAAGCCACCGAAAGTTATTTTCCCAAAAAATCATAAAAATAGGTGATTAGTAGGCTTTCGGTGGTTAACATGGTCCTGCATTAAAAATTTTAGCTGCTGCCGAAAGGTGAGCTTTTCGGTGGCTAATGAGTTGTTGAAAAACTCGCCTAAGCAACTGAAAGCTAAAACTTTCAAATTTTCTTAAAAAATAGAACATCAGATATCCCAACCTTGTTAGTAATCCCAATATTTTTCATAATATGGCTTGAAACCTTCATCACTTATCAACAAATAAATTGTTTTGAGTGAACTTATTGAAAATTTTATTTAGGAGATAACAGGTTATATGCAGAAGAGGAACATTTTGGGGCATTTAAAAAATATTCTAATGTTAAATTTCCTCTAAAAGTTAGTGCTTTCATTTTTAAGAATAAAAGCACCTTGTTAGTCATTGAGAAATTGTTAGAAGTTATGGATTTTCAAAAAGAGGGAAAAGTGAATTATGACCCATACCATATTATTTCTCAGAGGAAGCAACTGAACAAAAATAAGCCATTTGATCATCAAATTGTTAAGGGATTAGACAAAATAGCAAATATGTCTAATTTTGAAGAACATATAGAAGCTGATGAAGATAGGAGGGACAGATTGGCTGTAGCAGCTCAAGTGTCTGTTAATTCTAGCATTATGAATAAAAGGACTCTTTCTGAAGCAGATGGCATGGGCATAGATGAAGATATTTCTCATAAAAAGATCAAAATGCATCCTCAAGATGAGCAAGCTATTTCAGAAGATTTAAAGAAGATGGTCCTGTTCCAGAAAAAAACTGTACATATGCATCAATATTCTTTCAGAGATGAAAGTAAAACAGAGCCAAACTCCCATTACAAATGCAGGACGGAGTTAATGTCGAGTTATGATGATAAAGAAATGAAGTCATTAGAGGAAACTAAGAATCTGCTTCCTCGAGTTAAGAAATTAATCAATCAAAAGAATTCATTTATTTCTACTCGAGATGCAAAGAGGAAAACCCTAAAATTTGTTGTGGTAAGTGATAAGAAAATGTCTGAAATGGAGGTGAAGCTGGACAAAATCAGTGTTACTGATAAAATACAGCTCCATAAACAAATTGGAGATGTTATTTATTTTGATTTGTTAGATGCAATTGTGAAAATTACTAAATTACAGTCTCTTGTAGATAAGATGGAAGTTCAATTGAAACATGAGAAGGTTGAAAATAAAGCAAATTTGATTCAAATTAAAAAGTTGCAGGGAGATGTTATAAGCTTAGGGACCGAACCAAGTAGTATGCAGGAGAGCAAGAAACTTCTAGAGGAGAAGGATAATACTATTCAAGTGTTGAAAAAGAAGCTTAAAGTCCCTAATGCTGAACATGCTCAATATTCAGAATTGTTTGCATTTCAAGAAGAAAAGGAGAAATTCTATTAGGAAATGATGGATATAATGGAAATTTTGAAGCTGCAGGAGGAGAAAAACAGGTGGGAGGCAGAAAGGGCTGAATTGATAGCTCAGATTGAAAAGTTGAAAAAAGATCAAAATGATGAAAAAGAGGTTATGGAAGAACTGATGAAACAACCCTTTGTTGATACTGATTTACCCCTTGTTAATGTTGAAAGACCATTAAATGAATTTTCTGCAGATGCTTTATTAGTTCCTATGTCTCACGTGAGCTTGAAAGAAGTGGAGATTAAAGAATTGAAAGATGAGAATGAAAAGATCAAGTGAGAATTGGCTAAGAGCATTGAAGAGAAGAATAAAGCGTGGAATGATAAAAGCCAATTACAGAAAAAATTCAATGAATTAAAACAAAGAAATACAAGAAGAGCTCCTTTACAGGGAGCTAAACATTTGATTTGGGATACTTTGTCTGTGGAAATCACTAAGTTCAGGCATTATTCAAATTTTATTGATGATGAAAGCGCACTGGTAAATTTGGCTACTCAAAGATTGAAATTGGCCAATGAAACTATGGAAAAGAAGTCTTTGAATACTGCTCACAATGCTGTGAATTTTTTGAATTCTTTAACATATCAAAATTTGTAGGACATTGGGATCAAAGACATGGTAGCAATTGTGTTATGGGTGAATAATTTTATCAATAAACATCAACTCATGAAAGTGGTGCAGGATAAGGTAAATAAAATGTCTTCTCAAATAAAGGATTTCAGGATTGCTTTTAAATATTTTTTTGATGATGGTCTCCCTTCTTTTTGGGATGACGAAGGACGGTTGTTTTCCCAAGAACAATATCACAGCTTATTGGTAAAAAATCGCATGGATCATTCCAAATTCGAAGATTTAATCAAAGGGTTAACATGAAAGGTTATTGTGGAAAAGTTGACAGAAGACTTTGATATTGGAGAGGTTTTTAATTATTAAAAAAGGATTACCAGTCATGTCTTATGAAGCTTATGTGGATTTGGAGGTGTCAATAAGAGAGATGACAGAGTATGACACTCCAAGTGTGGAACAATGGAATATTGTGAAGAAATTTGAGAGGACCAAATACATACTACATTCATGAAGACATGTGTTGCAGTTCACGAAGCTGTTTGTTCGTGATGCCTTGCAGTTACGAAGTTTGCTATAATCAATCAATCCATTATTTCAATCAAAGCATGTAATTATTATTCCTAGTTATTAGGGATATGGTTTCAAAAACTTATGATTAACAGATTAGTTGGTTATTGATCTTCTTGGGAAGAAACTATTTTTGTATATATTTGAATTTATTTTTTGTATTGGGGGTTTGAACCCGTAAGTTCGGACTAATGTTTTTTGTGAGAACTTATTTTTGAATAAAATTACAGAGTCAAATGCTAGTTGATCCTCAAATATTCATGTGTTGTTTATGTTATAGTCTGTACCGTCTTTCCTTGTGAATGTTTTCTAAGTGTTGACCTTCCATTCTGTTTTCTTTCATATATGAACGTAGTGTTTAATAGTTTCATAATTCATACATGTTATGATCTAGCTATTGTTTCAGATATTCACAATTTTTTTTCTAAAGTTGATATGGAATTCATCTTGTGATGCTCTATATTGATGGACTATTCATGTTTCTCTCCTATCGCCTGAAATCAATGAATGACTGTAAATGAATGATTATCTTGCCTTTGTTGAAATTCTGTGTATGAAGCTTTGTATTATCTTTACCTGTTTTGACTCCATTTCCCAATGGTTATATGTGTTGTTTCAACCATCCCCATAACTTAAATTGTTAAGTCCAATACCTAGCCTTGTTAAATTTATATCTAAGAGATCCCACTCTGGAAAGAAAAGCCAATTTCTTTCTAAAAGTGGTTTTTTGTTGTTACCTCAAGATTACCTTTCACAACCTTGGGTATATTTTGAGTGCTAACAAGTATGAAGAACAAAGGTGAATTCCCTAGATGAGGGTGCGACCTCTTCAGAGGAAACTATTGTGTGTTGGGTGCTAGAAATTCCCTTTTTGTTTAATCCTATTCAGCCTTCCCCCCCCTACTTTTGCATTTTATTTACAACCAAGTCATTATCTTTCCAAAGAAGAGCCATGGCTTCAAACATGTATAATTCATTATTACTTTGTTACATTAATGCTTAGAAATCCTTGTGATTATGGATTTTATTCCTCGTAATGTCGACTTGTGATGAATTTATGAGAAGTAAGTGAAGACCTCAGGTAATCCAGGAATATCGACTTGCCGATACACATGGGAACATAAGTACATGGAAGCAGTTGCATACCTCCAGGGCTCAATTTGGATTGTTACTGAAACAACTCCACGCGACCAACTAAGACCCGTTTAGTGTTGGATCAATTTCGGTTGTAAAGGCGTAATTGATTATGGAACATAATTCCTTCTCATGTAACAATTATTGTAATTGTTTCTATTTTCTGCATTGTATATTCAGAAACATGAAGATTGAAGATCTTCATGGATGCTTGAATTAAGGAACCTAAATTGTATTGTCTCGGTATATATGTGAGGATGAAATCATATAGGAGGTTAGGCTTATTTTGGGAGAACTGGTAGCAGATGCTCTGTAATTGAAATCCATTGTTAATGAAAGAAACATAATTTTCTTGATTACTATGTATTAGGTTTTGAGAGCCTATAACAACATATTTATTAGAAGTCCACGTCCCACCTTCTCCCAGAGGTGCCAAGATTAGTTAGTTGTTATTTTATTTGATTCTTTAGTTATTTTTGGCATGAAATTGCAATTAGATTACTTTTAGTTTGCTGAAACAGTTTGGTTAATTAGCATAGGATTTAATTGATTAAGAATTCCTTTTGCTTGATTGAATGGTGTGAGCTTTAAGAATAGGATTTCCATTCATTATATGATTGCTCAAACAATCGACTGGGTTGTGTAACATTCCTTTTTGTAAGTGTGTTGTTTATTATTTATATTATAGTTGCGCTTGGCTACTGTGTATAGTTATTGTTAAATCTCTTTCATGAAGTACTGAACAGTGAAGTTGCACATAGAATTATAGAGTAGGAGAAGGGTTAATTCCTTTTATGATTGAACACTGCAAGTATGATCTAATTTCTTTCATGATGGTGTTTTAGGATTTATTTTCTTGCAAAATCAATTTAGCTAGAATATTTTGAGCAGTTAATCATGTAGATGATGATATAGAAGGAGTGTGAACTTTTTTAATCTTTGATGGTCAATGTGTTGATTGAAGTTATATTGAGCAGTTGACAGAGCATAGATTATAAATTATTTAGATTGGGTGTCTTCATTTATTGATGAGTTACTAAATTGTTTATGCATAGACTTTGCTTAATTACCTTTGAAATAACCAGACTTCCCTGTGTTGACAATTTATATTGAGCACTCTGTTTATTAACCCCAAATTAATAGGAAATTAGAGTGACAAACATTTTGGCGCCCTTGCCGGGGAAGGTAATTGGTATACATAGATGGTAGCTGATTAGTTCAATTTCATTAGCTATATTGATTTTTGGGGTTGCAGGGATAATAAGATGCAGTGAAGAGCCGCACATCTTTCAATAGACTGAACAAGTTCCTACTCTAAGAATCAGGTATGATTATATAAACTTGCATGAATACATGAAGAAAAGAACGGGAAACCCCCAAGAACACTAACTTTGCAGGTGGAAGAGGTCATGGTGGTAATTGAGGATTATGCAGGGATACATTTATTGACGAGTTAATTGCTAGGGCCGATTCTTCTACTCGAGGCTTATTTTGAAGACCATCCTCAATAAGGGGAAATATTGTCCACCCTATGCTGGAATCGTCAGTATCAACCGTGGAAAGACCAGTAAGGGCTTCAACCCCACCTGTTATTCCTAGGAACCAATCTCCTAAGGATAGGGGAAGTTCTGTTGGGGTAAGAAAACCAGAGGATATCTATAAAATAAATGAGAAGGAGGTTACTAAAGAAGAGTGGTTGAAGTTTCAACAAGAATTTGAGGAGCAGAAAAAGAAAGAAGAGCAAGATAACGAAAACATTATGAACAACGAACGTCATTCTGATGACCGTGAAGAGAAAGTGGGGGAAAATGAAAAAAATCATCATGAAGAAATAGTTACTATGCTTCATATCCCAATTCAATAGACATCTCGAGATGCCCCCATGAAAAATATCTCACCTTCAGTACTGCCAAATTTCTATGGTAAGTCCATTGAAGATCCAAATGAAGTCCTTTTTGAATTTTATATCATTTGTCGAGGCTATGATTATCTAGAGAACAAAAATTAAAATTATTTCCTGCCACTCTGAAGGGAAATTCTTTAATATGGTTTATGAGTTTGGGTGGTGAAACTGTTACAACATGGGACCAAATGAAACAAGTATTTCTTGCAAAGTACTAAGATTATTGCAGGACTAAGGATAAGAAAGAGGAATTATTCAAAATGATGCATAAAGATGAGGAATACTTGGAGGACTTTGTAGAAAGACTCCTATATAATGTGCATAGATCTGGCCATACTCATATTGGGAGAGATGTTCTTAAAATCATTTTATTACGATGGATCATAGAATATTCCATTAATATGCTCAATTTACTAGGAAAGGGGGACATCTCTAAGGGGTCTTTTGATCATATTGTGGATCTATGTCAAAGATACTCCATAGGGTCTTATAGAACCAGTACAAGAGATCGAGATGTCCTTACAAGGGCACAAAATTCATCCAATGGAGGGGCTACTCGGGTGGAGATAGGTAATCTTCTTGAAAAATTTAAAACTGATATGATGAGTTCTATTTCCTCACAATTGGATGTCTTGAGAGAAAAGAAGAGGCAAGCAGAAGAAGATCTAACACTTGGTGTATTTTTTCCTAAGTGTAGAAAGAAGCACCCATTGAGGTAATTCCCGCTTGACAAGGTGGAGGTATGTGGCCTGTGTAATTTGGATCAAGATACTAAAGAATGCCCTTCCATGCCAAAATTCAAGGTAGTATTTTAAGCATTTACCGTGGATATGGAGCAAGCTTATTTCATCTCACAAAAGAATCCTTGGAAACCTCATGCTCTAGGTATGAATCCATATCCTACATCTTTTAATTCTTGGAACAACGTGAATCATCAGTTTCCTTCACACTATTCTTATCCCAACACTCAATGGCAACCACCTACTCAACCTACAATGAAAAATACTACCCATTGGATGCCATGGGTACAACACTCTAACCAACAAGGCCCTTAGTCTCCTGGTTGGAGAAATCCTTATCCAGGAAATCAGTTTACTCACACTCAATCTCCTTACACGTAGTATCAGCAACCACTGTTGCAACTCCATAACATTGGTCACCAATTAGTGCACCACTCTTCCCTCAAATTTTGTTGAACCTATCACTAACCTCAACAATAAGGAAATGCAACAATTTGAAGCATCAAACATGCCAACTTATTCTATGTTGGCCTCTTTCTCCTTCTTGTCTCAACACACGGTTCCACAACAACACAATACCAACAAGACACCAAAAGACATCAGCTTGACAGAGAAAGCTCAGTCGGCAACACCCATGAGGCAGGTGTAGTCTCACCTGAGATATCTTATTGTCTAACTGCTAGAACCATGTTTTTGTAGTTGTTGAGGGATTATGGTCCCTTAGTGCGTGGACAAGGTGCTCGACAAAGATGATGGGATGGAGTCCTTCACCATGCGACAATGACACAATTATGTGCCACAGTTCACCCGCACGACATGGCCGTTGTCCTTAGAGCTCAACAATTGGCGCAAAGGTGTGATGCAACCGATTCCTTATACTTGACAGACAGTGCATGACTTATATTTTAACTTAGCAGCTTAACCATGAACTCATACATACATGCTAACAATTCCTAAAACATTCATTCATTAACTAATTGGTAATATCATGACATTCATTCATAGTAAATGTAACAATATAAAGATAATAACCATTCACATAACACCCAACATCACTAAATCATTTAACACAGGAAATTAATGTGGAAACCCATCTAGGAAAACCACCAAGGTGCTCTTCATCTAGCATGAGAAATATAGGTAGCACCTTGCAGACTATTCTTGAGATATGTCTTTCTGACTCAATATTCTTGCTCTCGTGCTCTCTGGTTTATTCTCTATCTACTCCTACTGATCCGCACATAGCCTGGATCGACTCTTCTACTTTACTAGCGGTCTGCACACACAGTTGGAAGATCCATGGCTCAACGAATTTCTCCTTCTACCAAACCCCTCTCTGAGTCAACTATTGAACTACTACTGAACTATACTAACTCTACTGAACTATTGACCTACTTTTCCCTTGTCATTTGCGCACTTTTCCTCCTTTTCGTGCGTGTCAGATTCTTCCTTGTGCACTTCTCCTGGCCCAACATGCACATGTGGCTTGTTTCAAGCCACTGAGAAAAAATGGATATCTCCGCAAAAATGTAAAATGCTCAAAACTTAAGCCTCCAGCTCAGGCTCCGGCTCAGTCTACGTAGGAGGACCCACCTTGTCCTGAAATTCCTTCAACATTTGTTGCACTTTAGCAACTTCCATTGTTACTTCCTCCTTCTGTGTGACCAATTGCTCCACCCTGTTGGAACTGATATGTTTCGACGATCTTTCCTCTAGCGACTGCTCAATATGCTAAAGTTTCTGCTACACAGGATGAATAAGGCATGTGATTCGCGCTGCTTTCGACTGGTGTGCCTCCAATTCCTCTTCCCTAGTCTGCTCTTGGTCACAAAGATCTTGGATTTCTTGCTGCAGCTGCTTGATCTCAGCCATCTTCATAACATTTTCCTTAAACGACAACTTCTTCATCTCTGCCTTTGCCGCAGTGAATTTATCCTCAGCTTGTCGCGCATATTCCTTGATCTTTTCTCCAGTTTCATCTTCCAAAAGAGCTTCCCATATTATGGAAATGGATTCAACTACCTTAGTGCAAAGTTTTTCTCCTCCGCTTCTCTTCCCAACAACCTCAGACACTGCTTTGTTTCATTCCTCAAGCACCTCAGGAGGTGCACTCGGTACCTACCTCGCTTGCAATTCCTCAACCTGCTTCTTCAGTTCCACCGCAATCCGTAATAGTTGGACAACCTTAGCAGCTGAATCTTCATCTTCCTAGCTCACTTCTGTTGGTAATTCCATGACCGCACCTTTAATCACTTCAGCAAGTGCAATGTGGGTTTGCTCACGTGTCACAATTTCTTGCTCTTTTTATTTTAGAAGGATCTTGCACTGATTCGCCTTCCTTTGTTGTTTCGTTGCCTGATACAAAATAGCATTCTCTCGAAGTCATATTTCAGTTGCGGCTGCTTGTTGTAGCTTGTAGAATTCTCCTAATATGAGCTTTGAGAATTCGATCTTGAATATGTCAAACTCTTTGACAACATCATCAAATGCACCCATCCCCGTCCTTGTCTCCATTGTGTGCCCATGGATTTACTTTGATTGGCGGCTAGCTTTGGTGTGACTAATGGGACATTGGGATCCACGGCATATGTTTCAGCCTCCATAGTGGCTTTGACCTCGTTAATGGCCTCTATGATCTTATTGAGGTGCTCCACAACTTGACCAACCACGTTTTCCTGCTGCGTATTTAGAACCTCGAGGATTTTCTTGGCGACCTCGGCTACAACGTCTGCCAGCGTGCAAATATCGTCCTCAGTCAATGTATCCATGTTATCCGTTTTGCTAGATTTTCTCTTTTTGTGTTGTGGCCCACATTATTGTTGTTGTTCTTGATGGCGGTTGTAGATGTCTTTGTCAGTAGGCATCTATTCTCCATAGGGTCGATCGGACCCACCATTACCACCATCATAATATTCTTCTTCTTGCGATTGATTGTCTTGAGCATTGCCTCCATCATTACCTTGGTCATTTCCTTGGCCAAGTGGTGGGTCTTCCTAGTCTCCTTCTTCCAGTGGCTCTGCTACTGGGTCACGCCATTCCCCAGGCCACTCCTTTACAATTGATTCCACATCATCATCAGTAATCATGAACCCTTCATGGTGCGCTTGCTTGGTCTGGTCGTTATTAGGCTCCAAAATAGTGTTATGTCCACCCGCTTGGAAATTTATGAAGGCCACGTATCTATGCATCGTCGCAGCCCAGACTCTGTGGGATCACCTGATAAAATCAAGCAGTGCCTTGGCATGCAGAAAAAACTTGATGTTACTATCTATCTCGTGGATCGTGTTTTTCTTATCTTCCCACAGGTTTTGGTACTTTGCACCAAGGAAAGGTAGTGGGACATCCATTGGTTCGTAGTCTGGTGGGTTGGCCCACAAGATGAATGAGATTAGGATGAGCATCTAGGAGTAGTGAAATTTGTAATTAGGATCCTCCTGGGCATACATTGCATCACCTATTATTTCATTCAGTAGGAACTCCGACCAGTTGAAAGTCACACCTTGTGCGTATTGCTCTGCAAGTTCTACCACTCTAGCGGTGCATTTAGTTGGCCTCATCTTGTGCAACAACTTGCAAGATATGATCCTTGTGGTGAACTGCATGTTGGCATCTTCGATAGGGGAAATCATGAATCCCCTACCCATGCGCTAAAGGTTATGCTTCAATTTCATCTTAGTGGTATCCTCATTCTAGCAAGAATATGGAGTAGGGTCGTGTCTTGCCTTCGGGAGACTTGTGATTGACGAGATAAGCTCGATGTCGACCAGGTATGGTCAATCGAGCTATAGGCACCCTCTATGGAAACAGACCAATATTTGTTTCACATATTTATTGGCTGCAGGCTGTGGCCAAAATGTGGCATGAACAACAAGTTCATCAATCTTGCACGCTCGACGCCATTATCCCACTTCATCAGCTTTAGGACCTCGGGCCTAGTCGGCCCAACTTAAATCATAACCATGTAGTGCTTTCTTTCCAATCTTAGCTGCTGACGAGTGTCAACATCCTCGAATGCCAAATTGGTGAAATTTGGCATTATTTCCATCAACAGGGTACATTATCAGGGATTCATGGTGTTACTAAAAATGTGCATTCTTTCTTGGGAAGCATCACCGCCTCCACCTCAGCTCTCCTCGACTGGACATAGTGCGGGAATTTTTCTTCTTCCTCTGCAACATCCATATCTCTATAGGGTGGGGAGTCCTCCTCCATCAGCTCTTCCTCCAGCAAAACCTCCTCCATCAGCTCATCCTCAAGTTTATCCACAACGGCCTTAGCCTTGCGTTTTCTTGATAGTATTGGCTTGGACGACTCTCCAGTCACTCTCTCCCCAGCCTGTCTTGGATCCATGACAGGTTGTGCAGGTGCAGTTGGTGGGTTCTGAACAGGGTTTGACACAGGTCCCAAACTAGGGGGTGGAACAGGGGTTGGAGCAGCTGCAGGAGCAGGGTGCTTTCTTGTTCGCGCCATCGGGTTGAGTTCTGGTTCTTGTTCTGGTTGTTGTACTTTGGGCGATTCGATCTCCTCTTCAATTGGACAACCTGAGGTAAAAGTCATGTCGGATAGCTTACTTGCACTGGAGATATCTATTACCATGGGTATCGGCTCACTCTGTGACAGGGTTCAACTATGTGAACTATCGGCTTTGGTTTTCTCATGCTCTCTCTGTGTGCATAAAAGAATGCTTGGTGGTGAAGCCTCATATTTATACTCGCTTATGCATC
This sequence comes from Pseudotsuga menziesii, assembly GCA_001517045.1. Taxonomy (NCBI): domain Eukaryota; kingdom Viridiplantae; phylum Streptophyta; class Pinopsida; order Pinales; family Pinaceae; genus Pseudotsuga; species Pseudotsuga menziesii. The sequence continues at coordinate 122,422 of LPNX010576172.1, read as the reverse complement.
TTGTAGTCATCATACAATGGGATTTCGAGGTCTTATTGATCACATGGGCTTCTCGGCTGACACATTCCTTCATTAACTCTACTACTTGAGTGTTGCATTGTACCTGTCAGCATAGTGATGGCAATTATGACGAGGACGGCTGATGGGACCAAAAAGCACGACGTCGTTCTCCTTGTATCTCGTCGAATTAATGATGCTTATTTGTCATAACCACATTAATCTTTGTCAGATATTCTCACTTGAATGTTGGCTAGCCTGTCATTCCCACTTTTTCCTGCGCTTTTGCCGGTTCCGCCGCAGGCATGCGACAAACAGTACTTACTACCCTTAACGGATGGTCAATCAGTTTAGTAGGTGCGGGAAAGATGCAGATACTATTTTTTTCCTCCTCAACTAGGAAAGAATCACTCACCATGAAAATCACACAAAGCACATGGTGGTTGAGCAGAGATGGCCCTTGGAAGCTTGGTGCCCAGCCCATAAGGGCCATGCGGACTTGACGTCATCCCCACCTTCCTCCAGCATATCACTGGTAGTCTCTTGTAAGTGAAACACGCACCTACCTTAATAGGAATGTCATCGATAAAAAACAGGCACTTTCTCGATAAAGGGGCGACCTCTATTCCACAGTGTTTGCATAATTAGTGGATACTTGATCTCCATAAGTACGGTTTACATGTTGGTATTCCTGCTTCTTTTTTCTCTTTTTTTTTCATAGCATGACCCTAGCCAAGTATGTCGCGACCATCATAGTAAAGTTTCAGGCAACTACCATTCATCATTCCCGTGGCATAAGTTCCATCTAGTTTCTGCAATTTTACCACTCCCGTGTCAATGATGTGGGCGATCACATATGGCCCTAGCCAATGTGTCTTTAGCTTTCTTGGGTGCTTGAAAAAAATGCGGTCATACAACAACACAAGTCCTCTGAATTTGAATGGATAAACCCAGATATGGCGATTGTTCCATGCTTTCTGCCTTTGATTTTTGATAGTATGATGGAATCCTACAATGAAGCATTAGTCTTCCATATGAATGAGGTACAACAGCCTCTGTTTGATAGCATCTCCATTAGTGCAGCAATCCATAGGCTTGGCACGATATAGTACATTGGCACAATAGCTTCCTATCCATATACCAATCTGAATGGGGTGTTCCCTGTCATTCATTTTCAAGTTGTGCAATACGCCCATAAAACAAATGAGACTTTCTGATCCCAGTCATCTCGGCACACTTTGCATACCTTGGTCAATGTATTTTCCAAAATCTTGTTAAAGGATTCGACCGTTCCATTCACCTATGATGACAGGGTGTCATTTTCTTATGCTAGATCTGGAATTTTGCAGTAAGCTTAGCAATCATTTTGTTAACAAAATGCGTACCTTGGTCACTTAGTAGAATTTTCAGGAATCCAAATCTAGTCACCACGTTTTCAAATAAAAACTTCACTGCAGTTGCAGTGGTGCAATCTCTAATAGGCGCGGCTTCATCCCATCTGGTTAAATACTTTGTCGCAATGATAATGCAACGCATGCTAGTCCTTTTCCCTGGTGGGCTTATCGGTCCAACAAATTCAAAAACCCATTTGTCGAATGCTTGAAGTGTAATCTATGGTGCAAGTGGCATCTTGTCAGCGCGATGGTTTTCCTGTTAATTGGCAGATATCATAGCGTCTGTAGAAGCTCTTAGTATCCATGTGTATGGTTGGCCACCATAGTCCTTCCTGTAATATCTTGCACATAGTTTCCTTTCGCGCGTAGTGTCCTCCTGCGACACCAGCATGTGCTTCACTCATAACCCAAGGTCACTCATAATAAAAAACACAGCGGTGCAATATTTCATCTGTGCCCAACTTATAGAGGTGTCCAACAATTAATGTAAAACCAGCAGCTCTGATGACCAAGTGTTTCTTCTGATTAATGGAGAATCATAGAGGCGCATAGCATGTACTTAGAAAGTGTATGATAGCGTTAAATTCCTTATTCTGATCTTCCATCATAGTGACCGCAAATAGTTGCGCGTCAGGCAAGTTATCTTCTAGGCTGATTGGCTCTTCACCACTTTCTATTCGTGATAGGTGGTCTAGCCCAACATTCAGTCGACCAGGTTTAACAATGACCTCAAAATCAAATTCTTGAAACAGGAGAAGCCATCGACAGATCTTCCCCCCGAACACTAACTTGTTGACTAGGTATTTCAGCTTCGAATGATCAGTGTACATTTGAAAATATCCACCCAACAAGTAGTGTCGAAAATTCTGAAGCGCATAGACCATAGCGAGGCCTTTTGTTTATGTCATAGTGTATTTTTTCTCTGTCGTTGACAGTTTTCTGCTAGAAAAAGAAATAGGGTGGTCAAGTGCACCCTCTCCTAGTTGTGTTAAGACTATGCTAAGTGCGATAGATGATGCGTCGACATGAACAAGGAATTCCTTTTTCCAGTCTGGGAATACCAGTATTGGCATAGTTTCCATCTTGTTCTTTAATTTTTTCAAGCTTTCCTGACAAGTCGGTGTCCACTGATCTCCATAGGTGCAATTATCTCTACATACCCTCTGATGAACTTCCTGTAGTAGCATGTATGTCTTAGCGCTGATCTGAGTTGCGTGACTGATGTAGGTGGTGGTAAGTCAAAGATAATCACAAATTTTGATGGGTCAACCAAAATACCATCGCGACACAAGATGGGACCCAACAGAACACCAAATGGTGTGCAAACAATACATTTCTTGGAATTGAGCACGATCTGATACTGGCAATAGCGGCCCAGCATCATGCGCAGACTCTCAATATGGTCTCTTACTAGACCAAACATAGTCCAATCATCAAAGTAGAGCTCAACAAATTTATGAATTAAATATTTAAAATCAGAGACCACTATTCTAGAAAAAAGAGCAGGTGCATTCTTGAATCCAAAGGGCATTACCATATACTGCTTGCATCCCCATTCTATGACGAAGGTCATTTTCTGGTGATCCTCTTTTGCGATTCTGACTTGATGATAGCTAGAGAAGACATCAGTGAATGAATACATCTCTTGCCCTTCGATGCTTTCAAGTACTTCATCTGTAAATGGTGTTGGGAATGGATCATGCAAGCATGCATCATTCAGCTTTCTCAGGTCGACACAGATCCTAACTTAACCTGTTGTTTTCTTATCCCGGATCACTATAGGGTTGATTCGTTCTAATTCCACAACAGGTTCAATGATTCCTTCGTCGAGCATGCGATCCAATTCTACTTTTACTTTCTCTTTATATCTTGGATTCAATCTATATGGGTGATGTTTACTGGGCTTAGCATATGGTCGCAGAGGTATTTTCATCTCCCCTAGGTCGTCGCCTATTCCCTTCATATCTAAGAAATTGGTAGGGAATAGGTCTTGATACTCATGCAGAAAGTCTGTGATCTTTGCGATAGTCTCTTCATCCCAATAATCTCCTATATTGGTGAAATTTTGGTCACTCTTGTGACTCAATGTTTACTTTCCTGATTTTCAGTGGTTGTAGGAACTGGTCATTGGAAATGCCACTTCCTTCCACTACGCGCGTGCCCTCTGATTCTGGTATGTTTATGTTAGTTGGATCATCATCTGGGTCTCCAGATAGACTATGGAAATCCATCCATCATTTAATGGTCGCACTGCACTGGTGAGAATTGGCCTCTTCGACAGGAATTTCAACAAATTCTTCTCCTTTATCGTTTGAAGCGCGACATCAACTATAGGTTTCTCATCAACAAATTCAAATGTTTACCTAAATTGCTTAGCGGTTATTTCCCAATATTGGGTTCCTTGTTGCAACTCCATAGATGCATACCACGTCCTAGGTGTCATTTCCTACATGTAAATGAAATGATGGACCCATACCTATTGCGGATATTCTGGAAATATGGTGTGACACTGATTTATGTGATGTATAGGGCTCGACAATCATGTGTACTTGGGACTCACTATGAGGACTTCTTTGTCGAATATGACTTCCATCAACCTCCTGCATTGTGGCCATTTTTTTATGAACTTCTTGTGTGTACCCCACCATCTAGCGGGTGTAGCCTTCAGCAAATGGTCTAATGCAGACAAGCATTGCGACTCTGTTGCAAGGCTTTCAAACTCAGTTAGGAAGGTCGCAAGGTTAGGTAAACCCTCATAGGTGGGCAACTCTTGTAGCTCGTTCTCCGCCCGTCGCACAGATCTTGTAACTCTGGTGTACCTTCTCATAGAGACCTCATGCAGCTAGTTTTTCCAATTCTCCAAGGCCTCCCCTAAGTCGGATGTGCAGGAACTAGCACTCTTCTAGCTCAGGTTTCCATCTGCTGTCGGATTGATATAATCTTCTTACGTGATAGTGACATTGTAGATCTAGTCGAGATAATCACCATGTCCCTCATTGTAGATAGGCTCGAAATATCTCTGTCCTTCCAATGGATCAATGGGTGACACTACTCTCATCTCATTATCCTCGAATGAGAGGATCTTTTTCTTGAAATTGATAATGGTATGATTGTCTATGGCCCAATTTATCCCTAGTAGCGCGGGATATGGATTGGTGTCATCAACAATGTTAATGACTTCAAAGTCCACAAAAATGTGAACCCCTTCAATGTCGATAGGAACTTGACTCAATATACCAATTGGGAGGACCTTCGCCTAATTTGAAAGTCGCAATTGGATAGGAGACCAGTCTAGGTGCAGCTTGCCCATACTTTCCCAAGTTTTTCGTGTCAAAATATTGACATCAGAGCCTAGGTATAAAATGATATAATCCATATCATAATCGCATATCTGCGCAGTCATTCTTAACTCGCGACCAATTTTAAATTTATTTTTTACCTAGTTAAATTTCTTTTCAGGTTGCAGCTCTATTGGTGTTTCTTCTATCAGTGCTTGTAGTTTTGCGATAGCATCTTTATATGAATTAACTCTAAGCAACTTGATAGAAATGACTTGAGTTTACTAACCTTTTGTGGAGTCTTCTTCTAAAGTATCTGTTCAAATCATTCAGGAATCTCCCTGACTTCTTCTGATGTCGATGGTTCTACTGGATCCACAAACTCATGTCGCACGTCCAAGAATACTTGCTTCTGTTTGTGAACATCAAATGGTTCCTTCTTCTACATCGTGGGTTTCACATGCAGTTGCAGTTGTTCTTGCTAGGTTTCTTGATCAGCCCCAGTTGCAGCACCTCCTCGTGTTACAACAACAATGTTTGGATCTCTCGGTCCAGCAGTAATCATCTAGACATTCAATTTAGCATTGGGGTTTGGGTTTAGATTCTGCACAGAGGTAGGACCTGTGATTGTCCTTGCTTTCCATTTTGCAATCAACTGAGGACATTGCTCCACATTATGGTCCTGTCCCCTACAGTATGAACATGTGTTAACAGTTTCCAGGAAATATCTGGCATAGTGACCTGGTTTTCCACAGTTATAGCATGTAACCTGACCTCTTCCTTTACCAAATCCTCCTCCTACTCCTTTGCCTCTAAAGTTTCTGCCACCCCTTCCTTGAGGGTGTGGTTGCTGTGGGGGGTACTGATTCTATTGATATTGCGATTGATAGTGATTCTGCTACGCATATGGTTGATGTGGGGCATACTGAGGCTGATACTGGTTCTGATATTGATTGGGCAGCAACTAGGTAGGATGATATGATGCTTGCACCAGTTCATCCTAAGTCTGCCCCTCATTCTTCATCAAGTATGTGTCGACCGTCTTTTCCTTCAAGAGTTGGTATGCTCTACAATCCTTCTCTTCATGCCCTATTGACTTACAAAATTTACAGAACAGGTTTGGTGGAGTCTGGCATAGACAGTCCTTGTCATGATGTCCTCTAGTCTGGCATATGTGGCAATAGGGTATTCCATGGGAACTTAATGGGTTTGGCGCACCAGATGAGACATAATTCATGAAGGTCAAACAATTATCCTTGGTGTGTCCATATATTATGCATTTTGTGCACCATAAATATTCATGGGATTCCTTACCCTTTTTGATGTATTGAATATGTATCATTAGATTAGCCAACTGCGACTGAATCTGCACCATTCCTGTGGAACCATCCCCAATTAGTGAGGATTCCAGCTTCATTGCCAATTCTAGCGCTTTCGTCTGCAACTCAATATTTTGTTGCATCAATGGGCCTTGGATGTGTGGTCATAGCGTGGCAATAAACCACTCTTTATGTTGTACATCCGACATTTGGAAGCTTACTTTGGCCATCCAAGTTTTAAACCATTGGTTAAAGTCCCATACTGACTCTGCTAATGCTTGTTTGATTTCCTTGATCTCGGTGATACACTGTGACTCAAATTTAGGTTTTTTGAACTCATATATCATTGCGGCTCGTATTTCTTCAAGGGTATTCTATGGTGCTCCTGGTGGTGCTGTGTAGAAATTCATAAACCAGTCCAGTGCATGACCCCTTAGAGTCATGATCATCTGTGCTTTCTTTAAGTCTACGTTCTGAACTAAGCAAACCATCCAAATAGCTTCACAGATGAACCAATGTTGCTTTGGATCTCTTGCGCCATTGCCAGTGAATGTGGGTAACTGAATATCATGCTTGGCCATTGAGTTCACGTCGGGGTTATCTGATGACTGATTAAATAGAGGTGTTTTCTCTTGCACGCTAGTCACAGTGCTAGCACTATCAATATTAAAAATTCTTTCAGGAGATGAGGCTCTCATGCTCTCTGGTTTATTCTATATCTACTCCTACTGATCCACACACAGCCGAGATCAACTCTTCTACTTTACTAGTGGTCTGCACACACAGCTGCAAGATCCACGACTCAACAGCCTTCTCCTTCTACTAGACTCCTCTTTGAGTCAACTACTGAACTAGATTGAATCTAACTGAGTGAATGAACCGAACAACGAACATCAAACCAAACTGACCGAACCCCTATACAAGACCACACAAGGTCGACTAAGTACAACTCAGTTATTACAAACTTAAGTAGCTACAAAATATCTCTGTTACCTTAATTGTCGTCCCATACCTAGCCACAAAAAA
>LPNX010576172.1:100000-115285 GCA_001517045.1 Pseudotsuga menziesii | reverse complement strand
ATATACATATATATCTATATATACATACATATATATCTATATATACATACATATATATGTATACATACATACATATGTATGTATACATACATATATATATGTATATATACATACATATATATATGTATATATACATATATATATGTATATATACATATATATATGTATATATACATATATATATGTATATATACATATATATATATATATGTATATGTATACATATATCTATATATATATGTATATGTATACATATATATGTATATGTATACATATATGTATATGTATATATATATATATATATATATTCTGAGAAATCCACCATATCCTAAGATATTGGCCTTACAAAAAGCAGTAGAGCAATCTTGCTTCAATCTTTTAGGTGAACTAAAAAATATGTATGTTAATATTCCTTTGTTCCAATCCCTTCATGATGTACCCATCTATGCTAAAAATGTTACAGATATGTGTGTGAAGAAACTAGTTAGGAAACCTAAATATCGTCTTACAGTTCATGTGGTTGGAAATTATCTAAGTTAATGATGGGAAAGGACCCTTTGGCTAAATATGACGATCCTGGAAATCCCAATGTTACAATGCATATTGGGTATACTGAGATTCTTAATGTCTTAGTAGACTTAGGGGAAACAATAAATGTGATGACTATTGAAACTGTGAAGAAATTGGGACTTACCAACCTCAGACCAACTCCCACGGTATTAGAATTGGCTGCCAGATACACCATTAGACCTAAGGGAATTTTGGATGACTTGGTAGTTTCTGTTGATTCATGGGAATACCCTGCATATTTCCTTATCTTTCGGCCTAAATCACAGTTGGGGGGACATCCATTAATTATGGGAAACCATGGTTGGAAACAACAGATGCATATATCAGCTGTAGATCAGTGTCTATGACAATATCTGATGGGACCGATACTAAGAGATTTAATTTATATCCTCCATCCATACCCAGTCCAAATGTTGACACTCCATTATGGGTAAATTTGGAGGAAGAGGAAAATGTTCAATCCTTGTTTTCCATAGGAAAGGATTTGACCTTTACAAATGAATCCTAGGATGATACCATATACAGTTTCATCAGTGAGCCAATGTCAGTTACCAAACATGCATATCAAATCCTCGATAAAACCTTGAGTGAACTTGAGAAAGAAGAACCTGCTGAAGAATCCCTAGTTAAGAGTGTTGAAACTGTTCCCATACTTGAGAATTTAAAAAACGTCCAAGTAGAGATTGAAGCTGGAAATACCCTCAACATTAATCCCAACCTTGCACACGATGAACTAGAGCGTTTTATTACATTGACGAAATGGTATAAGGGAGCCTTCGCGTGGGAATACACAGACATGAGAGGAACTCCCTCTGAGCTGTGTACTCACCACACCTATATTAAGAATGACTGTAGGCCCATATGTCAATCACATTGCAGAATGAATGCAAATCTAAGAGATATCGTGAAGGAGGAAATTCAAAAACTTTTAAAGGCTGGACTAATCTACCCTATTTCAGAGAGTGAATGGGTTTCCCCATTAGTAATTTTTCCTAAGAAGAATGGAAAATGGCCTATCTATTTGGACTATCAAGAGTTAAATAAGGATACACAAAAATACCATTTTCCATTGCCATTTATTGATCAAGTTCTGCATACCTTGTATGGTAAAAAAATCTTCTCCTTTTTAGACAGTTTTAGCGGCTATAACCGGATTCAGATTGCCCCTGAGGACCAAGATAATACTACTTTTACTTGTCCTTGGGGCACTTTTGTGTATAGGGTGCTTCCTTTTGGTTTATGTAATGCACCGAATACATTTCAACGAGCTGTGATTGGAATTTTTTCCAAGATGGTTAATGATTGTATGGAAATTTTTATGGATGAGTTTACACCTTATGGTGGAAATTTTGATGAAGCTCTGAAAATTTTGGAAAAGGTTTTAAAACGTTGTGATCAGACTCATCTATCTCTCAGTACTGAAAATTTCCATATGATGATGAGTGAAGGTATAGTCTTGGGACATTTTTTATATGTTGTAGGCATAGAAGTGGACCTTGCCAAAATTAAGGTAATTCAGAATATCCCCATTTTTGGAATGCAGAAAGAGGTACACAAATTTCTTGGGCATCTTGGTTATTATAGTCGTTTTATTGAAAATTTATCTAAGCTATAATATCCTCTATTTATCTTGCTAATGAAAGATGAACAATTTAATTTGACAGATGCATATCAAACAATGTTTGTATAATGAAAGAATAGGTTATCTACAACACCTATTTTTCTAGGGCCTAATTGGGCCTTAACTTTCCATATTTCTTTTGATGCTTCAAGTACTGCCATTGGGGCTCAGTTGGGGTAGCAAGAAGGCAATAATCCATATGCTATCTATTATGTTAGTAAGAATCTGGCCCCTGCTGAACTTAATTACACAGTAACTGAGAAAGAATTCCTTGTTGTCATTTATGCCATCAATAAGTTACGACGCTATATCACCAGGTATTCTACTTTCATCCACACTGATCACTTGACTATTATATATTTGATGAAAAAACCTATTACTAATGCTAGAGTGACTAGATGGTTACTGTTACTGCAATAATTTGATATTATTATCATTGATAAAGCAAGAAAGGAAATTTTGTTGTTGATTTTCTTTCTCTACTAACAAACAATGATGATAATTCTTTGATCAAGGATTCTTTCCCTGATGAACACTTATTTATAGTTTCAACTCACTCATCGTGGTATGCAAATATTGATAACTATCTCACTATAGGGAAGCTTCCAACTCACCTATCAAAGAGGGAGAAAAGGAGAGTTGTGAAACAAAGTGCCATGTACTATTGGATAGAGGGATATCTCTTTTATACAAGCCTAGACCTGGAGATTAGACAATGTGTAAGGGAAGACAAGGTCCATGACATCCTAAAAGCATGCCATGATGAACCCTGTGGATAAAATTTAGCTGACAAAAGAACTAGACATAAGGTGCTGATAATGGGTTATTTTTGGCCCACCCTGTTTCAAGATGTAAAAAGGTATGTGCAAGCCTGTGATAACTGCCAAAGGATGGGTCAACCCAATAGGTTGGATGAAATACCACATCAATCACAGTTGGTGGTTAAAAATTTTGATAAATGGGCCCTAGATTTTGTAGGACCTATTAACCCTCCTTCTAAACATAAATTTTATATTTTGGTTCACATAGACTAAGTGACCAAATGGGTGGAAGCCACAACTCTAGTGAGAGAAATTAATCAAGCTATTATAGATTTCCTATATGAAGAATTTTTTTACTCGCTTTGGGGTGCCTATAGAAATAGTAACAGATGGAGGATCCCATTTTGTATCTGAAAAAATGGAAGATCTTATATAAAAATACCATATCCAAAACAGGATCACCTCACCTTATCATCCACAGGATAATGGAAAAGTGGAAAGAACGAATAAAGTAGTTGGAAAGAACGAATCTTTGGTTTATGTAATGCACCGAATACGAAGACGGTGAAAAGTCATCACAGAGATTGGGCTGATAGACTCCCTGAAGCACTATGGGCATATCAGACTACATGGCGTAATACCACAAGATTCTCTCCTTATGAGCTAGTATATTGGAAAAATGTTGTCTTCTCCTTTGAATTTGAAATCAATACTTTGAGAACATCATTAAAATCAAATTTAGATTTGACAGAAGCTCAAAAGTATTGACAGAATCAATTGAATGAACTCAATGAGAAACGCGTAGCTACTGTGCATCGGACTTCAGCGGTTAAACAACAATTTTCCGGATGGTGATGTAAGATTCATTAAGAAGAGGATGTTCCATGAAGGAGATTGGGACTTATTATACGATTCACGGTTCAAGAAGGATTTCAAAGGTAAACCACACACCAGATGGTTGGGACCTTACAGATTGCATACGATATTTGACAATGGGACTGTTCAATTGACCAATATTGATGAGAATCAAACCCCACTCTTTGCTAATGGATATCGGTTGCGGATTTATGAAAATCCAGTCTCGAAGGATGCATTTGTCTCGCATGTCGCCAATGATCCGAAGAGTCAATTGGTACAAGAACAAGAGTCTCCTCCTTTTCTATTACTCCTTAATCTTTTGCACATTTCCACAAGAATTTGTACATAAATAAATTTGTTTGTTTTGGTTTTGTAGATTGCTTGATAGTTTTTAGTTAAGATTTGATTTGGTTTGGTTAGAAAATTTGTACGCAAGAATAAATGTGAGGGATCCAATTGGAATTGAGTAGTCGTAATGAGCCAATCGATTACAGAAATCATAAATGATCCTCTGTAGATGATGAAAAATCACTCATGAAGATGGATGAAGAAGAATCATGGATTTCTGACAAAGTTTGTTGAGAATTGCTGAGTCTTTCCTTATGTTGAAACTATGCCAATTTCTCTGCCATCTGCCAAAACTTTGCCAATTTCTCTTCCATCTGCCAAAACTATGTCGTTTCCTTCGCTATTGACTGAAACTCCACCAATTTCTCTACCATCTTCTGAAACTCTGCCAATTTCTTCATTATCTACTGAAACTCCATTAATTTCTTCGCTTTTTGCCGAAACTCCGCCAATTTATCCTCCATTTTCCAAGACTTTGCCAATATTTCCCCTTTTGGATAAAATTTATTCACATTCCTATTTGCAACTGCACCTTGCTAATATTTCTACTAGATCTCTGCTATATCTTTGGTTAAAGCTTCATTAAGTCCCCCGCTTCTTCCCGAACTCCACCAGTTCTCTGCTAGAACACTCTTAACCCTTCCACTAAACTGATTAGACTCCAGCGGGATGGGAAGTAATCTTATGGTGCCTGTTTGATAAATATAATTATGCCTGTTACATTTTTTCAAAAAAAAAAATGCAGTCGATGATCCACTAAAATGATCACTTATTCAATTAATGCTGACATGGACACATTCTGGGATATGGGCTAAACGAATTTATGAAGCCAGGTACGAATATATGTCTTCACCTATTTATTTAACAACAAGCGGAGGCCATTATGAAGGCTGATGATTCATCACTGTAAGTATGGAGGTATTAGTTGTAATAATAAGTTTGACTAGGCATAAAATGGTGGAATAATAATGATTATATTACGTTCGTACATCCCTGTCAGCAACCTCTAATTGATTTTCTCAGAAAGGCGACATCATTAAATTGTTTGGTACCTATTGACCGCCGTCGATAATTTTTAGCACAAGTCTATTCTATGATTATACCAACTTCCAAAACTAGCCGACGATTCTCCACTATTCATTGTTGATCCTACTTGTTGAAACTCCAGCATCCAAATTTAGGAATTTTTGTTTTCGACGTATGAAATTGCAGAAGAAGAACATTATGGGAGGGTTTGCAGTTCGTCATGAGCTTGAGATAACAAATGCATTGCGAAGGAATAGAGAAGCCTTCAATATCTTTGAGGAGGATGGATACACAATTACATGTGGACATTTTTCCCACAGAAACTCGTTGCAATTGCAACACTTGTGCATTGCTATAGAAACGAACATGACCCCTTCTTTTCATGGGAAAAATTTCATCTCTATAGCAACACTTTTCACACTCCGTCGCTCTTGCGGCAAAAGGCTCATGTCACTATTTTGACGAATACCTGGCTACTATTTTGACAAATGTTCATTACTCTTACGACAAAAATTTAGCAACGAACAAAGGTGGTTAGTCTCTATAGCGAAGAAACTATGCAATATAGTAAAAAGAATTAATCAAGTGTTACGACGAAACTTTGTCGTTGTAGCGACGAAGCGTTCGTCGCTATAGCAACGACAGCTAGTATTTAAAAAATAAATAAATAATTGTTACGACAAACATGTGTTGGTGTAGCAACGAAGAGCCGTCGCTATAGTGACGCCAGGCCATAGAAAGTTTTGGCGAACTTGCTATACTAGCGATGAAAATGTTCGTCGCTAGTATCACAAGTTTGTCGAAACTTGCTATGGCCTAGCATCGTTATGGACACGAAAATGTCCTTTTAAAAAAAATGTTCAAAGTTTGAATAGGGATAACCTTGCATTCTTTTCAACCGAGTTGAGCTTTGGTAGCTCAGGAGGTGCTAGGGAAACATTGTACTCACTTGAAACAACTAGGAACCTACCAATTTAAATAACCACCATAAAGTTGGTCGAGTGTTCAGATACGTGGAAATTCGAGCCTCACTGATTAATGGCTCGAGTCATATCTCACCGCCTAATGAAGAGCATAAGCATTTTTTCGGCAACTTATAATAGAGACTTTGCTGATTTCCCTTTGTTTAAGCATTCAATGACCTTATCTTAACACTCTCTATATAAACAAATCTCTATCAACCTTAAGTTTATGATTTTACTTATGGATATAATAATCATCCTAATAAATTCAATGGTAATCAACTTATATGATGTAATAAAACGTAAATAATATAATAAAGTAATGAATACAACCAATAAGAACCATTACATACATGAATTAAACTAACCTATTGTACTAGTTAGATTTGATAGCTACGTATTATCAATAATATATACTATGATCTTTACATGGAAGCTTATTGTATCAACATAGTTAAATCAATGGTACTCATTCGTATTAGACTAGTCTCAAGTGTATCTCCATAATTAAATCAATGGCTATAACTATAGAGACCATGGTTAACTTGAGTTTTTTCTAACAAACTGTCAAATTGTGGCCCTATATACTTTAGATAACAATCAATATTTTGTGGTATTTATTGATCTTGTGTGGTTTTTTGTCAAGTAAAGACAAAGAATTCAATTAAAATATAAGACTAATGCAGGAGTTATTGTAATTTTAATTGTTCGGTATTGCAATCCTTGAAGACGGCTTGTATACAAAGGCTAGGATTGTTAATAACATGAACATTTGTTGTTTCTATACTTGGAAAGCTTGTAAAAAAGGCTTCTATGACAAGTAAATTTTTTGAAAGATTATTATTCTAGAACATGAGCATATATAGGAAAACAATGTTGCATTTTCCAGTTATTTGTGCAATTTTTTCTCATACATAGAAATATATAAGCACCATATCAATTGAAAACAAAATCCTTTTTTGTTCAATAGATGCAACAAGACTATTACTAACAATGTTCAGTTGTCACAGCGCACAAGGCCAACAACTTGGCAAATGATCTTTCCCACTAGAAACTATATAATGATTAGTCGAAACATTTATTAAAAAATTCACTTAGTAAATATAAATGGAATTTGCAAGATATCTTTGCCTTTATGATAGATAATAACCTTAGATATCACGTTAGACTCTAGAAAATAATAGTGTTTACAAGTCCAGGATTTGTCCTATAACACAATTTTATTGAGGAAACAAACTATGTCCATTGTAAACATAATTTCAAACAAGAATTTTCCAATGAAGACTTTTCAATTTACGAATGTTGGAAAAAGACTAAAAATATTAAAAGAAGGTAATTAAGAACCTTGGTAAGTGGGTGCTTTCTAGAACAAGATTTTAGAAGCTGTTGTGGAAAATCTCTCCAATCATAGATGTTATTGGATTCAATATTTCATGCAAACCATTTGTAAAATGTGTTAATAATTTTTTATTCGTTGCATCCAACTTTTCATCATGTCACAAGATACTAACCAAATCCTTTATGAACTCAAGTAAACCATTAGCATCTCTTTTGGAAATAGAATAATTAGTACACCCATATCCATGAACAAACATATTGAGAACCTGCAAGGGAAATTGTAGAAGTGGAAGACAATCAAAGTTAGAAAAATAATTCAAAGAAATTGATCAAGTTTTTATACTATTTTGCTTATTCAATTAAATGTTAATTATGGTTTTTTCCTCACCTTGTCTATAGTGCCATCTTTTTCATGGGATCAGAAGAAAAAAATTGTCTCTTTCTTTAGCAAAAAAAGCATTGCTTTTGTATTTTTTTTAATCTTTCTAGGCTTTTTATTGTTCAGCATAGGCATACCTTGTACCTAGAAAATCACAACGAGATCCACATGTTGGAATCGAAGCCCTTTACCATAGACATATGATGCAATAGGAGGATTACCATTTCCAACCAAACAAATAGAACTCGTCTCTAGTTTTGTTACTACTTAGATCAAATATACCAATCTCTGGTCCAATAGCATGGGATACATTTCCAAATAGGGCATGTAAATTTGATCTAATGTGAGGAATTGGAGGTTCACTACTATCACAAAAATGCTTGTATCCATTTTTTTCTCCAATAATTACATTCATCAATTTAACCACCTATAAGATCATCAAAGAATTGTTTGTTTGCCTGTCTCAAAAAAACGTTAACTATGTTGGAAGTAAAATATTGTTTTTATGAGGAACATATCATTCAAACTAGACAATTTTAAATAACATTAATATACATTTATATTCATAAAGTATCATTTACAAAAAAATTGAGGATGAAGCTACCTACAATCATAGAAGGTGTTCTTTAATCAATTCTAGATTCAAATAAACCAATGTAACAAGAGCAAAAAATATATATATATTGCCCCTATTGCTTGCTACTTCAGGGATTTCTCCTCTTTTTCTTGCATATACCAAGTTCAATGTAATAAAAATTGTTGAAAAGGTATTTGACTCTAGTATCAAAATGTCTATGCAAATCAGGTAACTTAACTCATTAAAAAGTAGTTTTTTTTAATCCCCTTGTCCTTGTCAAAATTGCTTCCTTCTTCCAACATTGCACAGAGGAACTTTAATAGAAAAAGAAATGTTATTTTTTGTACTGGGATAGTTTAAATGGCCTCTAAAAATAAATTATTATTTTTTCGGGTCCCAAGCTTGGTTTAGTTGCCTCTACAAGATTTTATTCTGTTTTGACCTAGACAAAAAGGGGTGGCGTAGTTATATAGTTAATAGAAGGCTAAAACCAAGACAAGCTATGAACAACTAATTCTAGTATTGTGGTTTTCCTATTTTAAACGTATTTATTCTCAAGTCAAGAAAAATGAAAAAATATTTAAGGAACAAGAAATGGTAAAGAAATGGGCTATATCAATTATCAAAATGCCAACATAATTGGTTGCGCACAAGTATTTCCATATCACAAAAGAATGAAAGCAATTTTGTAGAAAGCTTGGTAAAGATATAGATATAGAAAAGTAAATCCAACTTTAGAATCAAGCATTTCTCTTGTTCAAATATCCTATAGACATTAATAATTATCCATTCCTATTCATTAACATAATCTGACAATAAATGGAAAAAATGGAAAAACTTGCAACTACAGCTGAAAGCTTCCATGGCTAATGATGCATGCATACCAAGTGCTTGTTAAGCATTGCTTGAGTGTTTCCTAGAATTCTTTTTAGAGATGACCCAATTAATGCAATTGCATTTAGAAAATATATATGTGGAGCACACATATTTTACAGTAAACAATGAGCTTCTGGATACATATAAAATTGTTTCCAAGTAAATGAAATATAGAACATGATGTCAACACGGTCCTAGATGGCGAAGGAAGTATTTTTTTTCCTGTAGACAAATTGAATTTTTACTACTATTTTTTCTTTTGCCATTGAAAAACTGAAATATACAACATTTTGGAATATTCTAGTTGGAAAGTGGACATGCCATGTATCTATTATTTTCAAAATTTTGCAAGTACAATTTAGGAAACTAGAAATAAAACTATTATAACTATAGAGACATGCGTTTAACCTGAGTTTACTACTTTAGTGAAGATTGAAGAAGGTTGTCCTAAATTCTAAGCTTGATGTTCATACCTTTGTCACACAGAATTATGTCTTTCCAGATTCCCAAATTCGACGACCAATGACATACTCTCGATCACTACAGAAGAATGGAAACTGTAGGATTTGACACCAACTAAAATATAATTGAAAGTACTACTATGAAGCTTAAACACTACTAAGAATCTTAAACACCGCGAGTATTACAATAGCCTTTGTATCAATTTGACAAAAATAGAAAACTACCTCTAGGACACGACGCCAAGCTTGGTAATACATGGTTGGGGTTGAACAATCCATGACTTGATGCCATGCAGGGCCTCCATATTTGTCTTCAAAAGATTACACAAGTGCTCTAAGTCTTCATCCATAACATCCAATGTCTCTTGTCCTGCAATATGATCAGATGTACTAGAAGTACACAAACATGTCATACATCCATATGCAATTAAAGGGTTGAAGCTTAGAACCATAAAAACTCATTGCAATATCACATGTGCATAGATCAAATATACACAGAATATATACACAAGGATGATTCCCATAGTTTAGAACCCATTTTCTTGGTACATCTGGGAATGAAACTACAACAAACAATACACCATTAAACAATTAGATCAATTTTATGGTACCATATTTGGTTGTTTGTGAATTTTGAGTTTTGTATGTGAAAAGAGTAGAGCAGGGAAAAAGAGTAGAGCAGGGGAAAAGAGTAGTTCCCTCTTCACTTCCACCATCTTTTCATGGATCTCATGGAAATTCTTCATTACTACCTTATCCACTGCCTCCTCATAATCAAACATGATGAATCCAAAACCCCTAGGCCTTCATGAAATGTGGTCATACATCACCACAACATCTGTAATATTGCCAAACTACTCAAAATATCTCTTGAACTCATCTTCTGTTACAGTGGGAGATAAACCCCCCACAAAAATCTTCTTGGTCCTAGGCCTAGATCCTACATTATTGTTGTGTTTTTGTGCACTCCTTTGTTGCTCTTCCCTTGGCATTGCCCTTTTTACTTCAACCTAAATCAAAGAATACTAATAAAAACTTGACAAAACAAATATCAAAACCCTAAAACTTAAATCCCAAACCCTAGAAAATCAAAAATAAATTTCATGTGGGTATCAAGAAATCAAATAGGGAATGTCGGTGTCAACAAATTAAGCACGAGTCATTGTGGGTGTTAATAAATTAAGCATGAGTCCATGTGGGAATCAACAAATCAAAGAGTAGTCCATATGGGTATAACGAACCAAACAAAATTTGTGTGGGCTTAACAAAACCATGCCTGTCTACCATCTATTGTGTGTTTGTCCAGCAAAACTCGATCTGCAGCGGTCAGTTCTGAAAATCCTATGAACCCAAAGCCTCTGGCATGTCCTGTTAACCTATCTCTCATGATAACAGTCTTGACCAGCTCTCCATAGGCTCCTTTTGGTATTCATGATATCGACTAAAGGTTGCGAGGAGAGGGCAAGCACAACTCCGTTTTGGGGATGGTACCATATGATAACATGCAATATTCTCCGTGCACAAAAATTTGCAACCTGCAAAACCTTCTCTTCACCTATACTTAAAGGCATTATAAATTGAGATGGGTATGTGGGGAAAACACTATAATTCGAATTGACATCACTAATTCTCCACCATTTATTTGATTTCTCTGAATCCTACAGATTGTTCTTCTCGAAAATCCTGAGATACTCTTGAAGCCACAACATATTTGGGTTCGAGTTTCTCACCATGGATGGCCTGCAAATGAATGCATACAGTTTCCACAGGCCCGAGGTTCTCAAACGCTTCTTCAATTCATCAAAGATTAGTTTCCTCTGTTTAGTTTGTGGAGGAAAGATATAAACAAGAATCCACATTTCCTTGCCTGCAACTTGTCGGAGACACCCTCCATGTGACCTTGGAACTCCTTCTTCACACTTCCGTCGCCTAGAGATCATATTCTCACAGTTTGGATTTGGGTCTTGCTCATGCTCTTCTTCCTGTGCCTGCTCCTACTCCTACTTGTGCAATGGAAACCCCCTATGATGTTGAAATCCTCTCGGAAAGCTCTCATCAATCAATGCACATTATGCATGAGCAATCCCTTTTCCTAATTGGCATTGCATGTGAAACAAATGGACTTTTGCTAGGGATAGAGTGTGGCCCATCTCCAAGATATCTTCAACAATTTTTTCAATTTCATATTTAAACAATCTAGGATATTTATAAGGAGGAACAATTACTAGTTTGGACCTCAATTATAGTTCAATAATGTGTTCTTTCTCCCTTTTAAGTGGCAGTTCACGAGGTACATTAAAAAATACATGTAACAAAAAACAATAATTTTGTGCTCCTCCTTCTATATTATGGGTTCAACATCCTCATAGGCTTCCCATCCAATCCTTGGAATGAATTACTTGAAACATTAAAACTTTGTTTTTCCATAGCCAATTCCAACTCATTTATGGGCATATATTGATTTATTCCAGGACATGACTGCATTTCTTAAATGGTGGTCTAGTAATGCCCCAATTCAATTTCCATATAAATATTAGACATGTTTATTGCACAATTCCTTGAATTATTTGACAATTGATCACCCGTAAATACATCACCTTGTATAAATGCAACCACATAAAATTAAAAGTTACACCACGATTGTCCAACAATACCTTCAGAATCTTGATCATTTCCTTGCACTAGTCCATGGTAAAGTTGGTGATGGTAAAAATTGGAATTTATTTAAGGGAATAGTTTTCCCACTTGTTCATGGCACTATCTTCTCGTCAATGAAGTTATGAATGCTTTTTGTACCAATAATGGAAACGATGGTTCTCCCTTTTATTCATTCAATGCAAAGAAACTATAGGCATAAATGTCTATCCTTAGTTTTTACAATTAGAAACATCCTTGTCCTCACCTTCTATTGTTTCCCTTAGCTCATCTTCTGCAGTGTCCTCTGGTTCATTGAGAACTTCAGCGTGTTCTGATAGGAGTGTTTATTTTATGGCCACTTGACCATTTCTCCTTACAAATGAAACAAATATGTTTAGATCTTAAATATACACTAATCTCTTAGTCCATCACTCCACTTCTTGACTATGCATGGGTACAATTAAGTATAATATTGTTCTTTTTCTCTACTATGTTCTTTAATACTTGAGTGAATATCATTTGACCGATGAATAGTTGACTCGCTATAGGGTGACTTCTAACATCATTTATATTATATGATTCATAATTGAATCCACCATAGTGGGTTGTTTTGCAACTTTCATAAATCATTTTTGTGGTCATTCAATCGATCGATGTACATAGTCACTATATTAGGAACATGGTGCTATGTATTCCATTAACATGCTAGTTTGTTTGAATTATCTGGAATATATGGTCATGGTTTCCGTTTTCCTCATTTTTTAATATCCATAGAATAATATTTCTACGTGGGGGTCTCAAAAGTTTGATAAAATTCTATCACAAAGATCCCATGTGACTATGATATACACTCTTATTCCTCAATCTATTGTTTCACCATTTTCACCTAATCAAACATTGGATCATCAAGGTGTAGAGTAGCAAATTGTAACACCCCGGTTTTGACCCCGTTTGCATGATGTATATAATGTAATTAATCGTGGTGAGGAGCTAAAGGCAAAAGCCCCACCATCGATTTGGATGTGTATGTTTCGGCAATGGGGATAGTTTCCGAAGGTATATTGCGCTATCCGACACATTATAATTCGGCATCATGTAAACACGCACATCAATTAAAATAAACCCGCAACTAGCTACGGCAGTGCAACGTTAAAATGAAAAGGGCATGATTCCAAAGGATAAGGGTGTGGGGGATGTCAAACCTTGGTCTATGGGGGGGAAATCCATGTGTTACCACCTTGTTTGATTTTCCATCTTCCCTTGTCTCATCCAACCTCTTTAATGTTTTGTGGAGTAGTTGAGGTAGTTATTGCTGAGTAGTGGTGGCTATGGTAGGACTGTCAGTCCTTTCCCACGTGCCCACTCCACCAGCAGACTCTCCTCTTCATGTCGCGTGGGGTAGAAGAAACATTCACTCCACTCCCTCCACTACTAAGGCATTCTCGTCGTTGTCTGTTCATCCTCACGCAGAGCCGTTGTCTGTTCATTCTCACGCAGAGCCATTGTCTGTTCACCCTCACGCAGAGCCGTTGTCTGTTCATCCTCACGTAGGAGAGGAAGTCTTGCTCATTTCTCATGCAGAGATGGTTCGGCTTCCTCACGTGCACCGTTTGGGGGATTCTTCATTGACTGATCACCCTCACACAAAGATTCGTTCTCTCTCCCCTTCTTATGCACGGGATTTCTGCGTCGGTTTTCCTCATGCAGGGAACGGGTGAAATCATGGCTGTCACTCAGGATTTTCGGGTGCAGGAACCATTCACACTCGGGGTTGTGTGCCTGTGTGTTCCATACCAGTTTCGGTGGTATGTGTATGTCTCCTTGTCACTTGTGGCCGTGTATGCTATCTACTGTGGTCTACGTTTGTGTTTTCCCATGTCTATGCTGGGAGTTTTCCCTCTCCTTTGTTTTGGGACTGTGGATTGTTGCCATCATTCATTGTGAGGTTGTGGCTGTTGATGTACCCTGGTTTTGGGTTGCTGTTGAGTTGTTTTGGCCATGCTAGGGCCAAGAACAACTCTGAGTTGTCTTGAGGACTTGAGTTGTTTCACCTGTTGGTTGGGATTGGCACCTGGTTGTATTTTCCTTCTTCACAGAGCTGTGAAGGGATTGTTTTGCTGTGGTATGCAGTGGTTGGTCTTCGGACTATTGAGAGTGGGATTAGAGGCTGTGTATGAATGAGAAGACTGGTGTTGAGGGCACCATCTTAGCATTTAGCCTGTCCTAGCTCCTTGATGACTTGGTAGGACCCTGCTATGTGGGTTTGGCTGATTGGAAAACCTTGGCTATGTGTAAGCCTGCATTGACCCTTATTCCTTGAGGAATCATGCCCAGCTCGGGGGTGGCAGTGTTGCTGAGAGAATGATGAGCATGCTGGCCTATGGTTGGGTGGAACGTTGTAGCAATGTAGCTAGTTGCGGGAGAGTTCTTCATTAAAAGATAAGTACTCATGACTATTTTATCTCTGCAATTATATCTACTGTTTTATGAATTATGATGAACATGTGGAATGCTGGAATGTATATGTTTGCTTCCGCTGAATGTTGAGTAACTATGTATCCTTGTATGTTTTATGCATCTTAGCATGTGTTATGTTAAGCTTTTTAATTTCACCATTGATGTTTGTTCATGTTCATGGGGCTGTTTGCCCATTTGAGTGTTGTGGGTAGTGTCCTCTTCGCCGGTCAGAGGGTCGGGGACGCCACACAAATTGTTTTTTTTAATCGTCCATGGGGTTTAACCTAAGAATCCTTGCAACTTTTTTACCCACGAGGATTGATGTTATCGTAATTTTGATCAAATTTTGGAATGGTATTTTTTTCTTAAAGCCTGTGATTAATGTGGTTTCCCTTTCACTCTTCTATTTGCAAA